>JACEEZ010008559.1:460897-513397 GCA_016584305.1 Chionoecetes opilio | reverse complement strand
AGGGGTACCGGGGGTGAGGGGCAGGGGTACAGGGGGTGAGGGGCAGGGGTACCGGGGGTGAGGGGCAGGGGTACCGGGGGTGAGGGGCAGGGGTACGGGGGTGAGGGGCAGGGGTACCGGGGGTGAGGGGCAGGGTACCGGGGGTGAGGGGCAGGGGTACCGGGGTGAGGGGCAGGGGTACCGGGGTGAGGGGCAGGGGTACCGGGGGTGAGGGGCAGGGGTACCGGGGGTGAGGGGCAGGGGTACCGGGGGTGAGGGGCAGGGGTACCGGGGGTGAGGGGCAGGGTACCGGGGGTGAGGGCAGAGGTACCGGGGGGTGAGGGGCAGGGGTACCAGGGGGTGAGGGGCAGGGGTACAGGGGTGAGGGGCAGGGGTACCGGGGGTGAGGGGCAGGGGTACCGGGGGTAGGGGCAGGGGTACCGGGGGTGAGGGGCAGGGGTACCGGGGGTGAGGGGCAGGGGTACACGGGGGTGAGGGGCAGGGGTACAGGGGGTGAGGGGCAGGGGTACAGGGGGTAAGGGGCAGGGGTACCGGGGTGAGGGACAGGGGTACCGGGGGTGAGGGCAGGGGTACCGGGGGTGAGGGGCAGGGGTACCGGGGGTGAGGGGCAGGGTACCGGGGGGGAGGGGCAGGGGTACCGGGGGTGAGGGGCAGGGGTACCGGGGGTGAGGGGCAGGGGTACCGGGGTGAGGGGCAGGGGTACCGGGGGGAGGGGGCAGGGGTACAGGGGGTGAGGGGCAGGGGTACAGGGGGTGAGGGGCAGGGGTACCGGGGTGAAGGGGCAGGGGTACCGGGGGTAAGGGGCAGGGTACCGGGGGTGAGGGGCAGGGGTACCGGGGGGTGAGGGGCAGGGGTACGGGGGAGGGGCAGGGGTACGGGGAGTGAGGGCAGGGGTACCGGGGGTAAGGGGCAGGGGTACGGGGGTGAGGGGCAGGGGTACCGGGGGTGGGGGCAGGGGTACCGGGGTGAGGGGCAGGGGTACAGGGGGTGAGGGGTAGGGGGGCAGGGGAAGGAAGGGGAGGTGGGGGCATAGTGTTTTTTTGAAACCAAAGCAAGCAAAGTCGACTGTAGGGGGTTTGGGGATCCCAGTGTGTGTGTGTGTGTTTTTGGGTTGGTGTGGGTTGTGTTTACCGCTCACCCTTAAATGAA
Organism: Chionoecetes opilio; assembly: GCA_016584305.1. NCBI lineage: Eukaryota > Metazoa > Arthropoda > Malacostraca > Decapoda > Majidae > Chionoecetes > Chionoecetes opilio. The sequence continues at coordinate 512,248 of JACEEZ010008559.1, read as the reverse complement.
ATATGTATGTTTTTGTAGTGTGTGGTGAGTATAAACTAGTCATAAAACCAAAAACATAAAAAAAAAAACCCAGTAAAAAATGTACTTACCACCAGAAAATCCGCCCAAAAACTAAACCCGCCAAGAAAATCGCCCAAAATAAAACAAACCCCAATTTTCACCCTTAATATAGGAATACCATAAGTGTTGTTACTGAAGGTGTGAGCGTGAAATAGTGTCGGATAAGTAAATCAGTATAGGAAAGGTTAGGTTAGTTAGGGAGCTCGAAGGATACATATTACGCATTGCTGGATCAGATATAAACAAACAGGATGATAATTACTAAGCAGATGAGGCATTTTTTTCTTTCTTTCTATCTATTATCCCTATCTTTGCTTCTCCAACGCTTCATCTCTCTTTTTTATCTCTACGAGTCTACATCCATCTATGCCTTACCCCCCATGCGCCTCCCTCCATCCCCTGCTTACTTTGCTTTTCCAACTCTTATTATGCACAACTTATGTCTCCTTTTCTCTCTCTACATCCATCCATACCTCACCCCCATGCCCCGTGCCCCCGTGCCCCTCCTTCCACCCCCTGCCTCCTGTTTTAGCCTATGTAGCTATGTGGTCACGTCCGAATATGGTAACAAGGAAGGGCCAGATCGTGTCGTGATCCAATTTGAGGATAATCACAAGTGTGGCTGCTCGGTAATGGTCACCCGCGCGCCATCTATCGCCAGGCAGCTCCTTATAGCAGCACCTGCCGCTATAAAATCTCGTAAAGGGTGGTGAAGCGTTTTTGCAGACGACTTGTGAAGGGAATCCGGGGTTACTCTGCGCGTTTTGTACTTTTGTTGCTTTGCCTCGGCGCGCGTCTGTTTATACTTTATAGGGATCCTCTTCCTTTCTATAAGTACCAGAGATTAATTAATGATCTCTAAGCATGTACGTATTTATCTTTAATCTATTTCCAAATCATTATAATCATGAGCTAAGACGTAAAATAGGGTAGTTAAAAATAGAAGTTAAATTGACACTATTATCTATTATCATTAAGCTGCCATATTTAGTACCACTTTCAATTTGTCGGAGTTCTGTTTGGCTAAGATACGCTGGCGCCGCGAAAAAGCTTGGCAAAGAGTTTGTTTGAGCGTAAAGTGAACAGTCAAGACAAGTGCACCCATGATTTTTGTTTTGTTTTCTTCTCATGTGAGTGTGATAAGTGTTTTGTCTGTGTAGGTATACTGCGTTTGCATGTGTTTATTCAGGTGTATTTACCTAGTTGTAGTGTACAGGGCCTGAGGTATACGAGGTGACGTAAGGAAGGGGAAGGAGGAATAAAATGGGGGGGTGGGTTAATGGTACGGAGGGGAGAAAAGAAAAGAAGATAGAGAAGGAGGAGAAGGAAAGACATTAATGGGGAATTGTGAAGTTAAGTTAATTAGTTTGTTAATTTTATTAACCCCAACAACTATATTTGATACAAGCGTTACAATAATAGGTCCAATACAAATACATATAATACATTTCATGTCTAAACAATAAACCATTCGTAAAAAAATTCATGAAAACTGTTTGGGCAGCATAAACCAAGTTACAAGACATAAATGAAGAAACAATTAAAATACCCACAAACTAAAACATATTGCATACGAGCGTAAGCCATAAAAAAACACTATAAAACTACTCTAACTTAAAATGAACAGACATACACATCTATGGTCCTGTCTCCTTGTCTTTGTTTATTTATCTTGTTCTTTAAGTTAATGCACACTTTTTTGTATGTGTGTAAGTGGGTATAAACTAGTCTAAAAACATACAAAAGCAACACAAAAATGAAAATAAGAAAGCCGCATACAGGACTTAACGTATACGCACAGTTTTTTGTGTATGTGTGTGCAGTTTAGTATGACTTAACTTATATTATTTATAGATATAATGAAAAACTGAAGTACTTAAGGCATCGCAAGCTCATAAGGCATAGGGTGGAATTTTTTTCGTAGGTGTATTTGCGATGGACATTTGTGTCTAGTCCAGGAGGGTGGAGTGTGGGTGGAGCAGCGACCAGCCTCCACTCATTCTTCCTTTCCCTAACTCCACAAACACGCGGGACGAAGCTTTACAGGGAGAAGAGTGACGGAGGAGTTTTGCCTCTATTGATACAAGACTTTTTTTTCTCTCCATCCTGACGTTGAAAATCTGCAGCTGAGAAGTGTCTTAGATAAAAAAAAAATTACATCATATTTACTTTTCTTTCTTCTAACCTTGTAAACTCAAAGTGAGAGATAGATAAAAAAAAAAAAAAAAATGCCTCACGCAGTTTTGTAGCTCCTAAAATAATTTTTTCTTCATCGGTTCAAATAAGGGAACGGTAGGATATAGAGGTGAGGTAATTTTATTGAAGAAACGCAAAGAGTCATTATTATAAATTTGTAGGAAGAGTAGGAACAAGAAAGTAATTCGAGAGATTGGGAGGGAAGAGGATGACGTGAAAATAAGGAAGAGGAGGAAGAGGAGGAGGAAGAAAAGAGGGAAGGAGAAAAATAGGCGGAATATAAAGAAAGGGAAGATAGGAGAGAGAGAAGAGAGGAAAAAACACCTTACAATCGAAAGAAAAAAGTGAAGGGTAGATTACTAGACATTGATCAACAACAAAGCAAAAAATAATAAAAGTAAACTAAAACTAAAACTAGAAAATAAACTAAAACTAAACTGAAACTAAACTGCGGAATTTCAAGAACGAATAACATTTAACATTAATCCACTTAGTGTCTTAGTCATAACATTAACACTAGGAGAGCGAGCGATCGCCACTACCCTTCCTCTATGTAATGATTCATGGGTTTCAAGCCATAATCTGGACGTCAACAAACAATTATCTGCTAGCCAAATAACCGTCCGTCATATCGTCATATCACCCCAAGACTCTGCGTGGCTCAACAAACGCTCTCTCTTCCAAGACGCAAACCAGCCCACCAATACCTCACCACACACGAGATGGAGAGAGAAAAAAATATAAGAGGGTAAGAGAGAGAGAAAAGATGAAATATATGAGAGAGAGAGGAAAGAATACCAATACCTCACCAGACACAAGACGGAGAGAGAAAAAAATATAAGGGGGTATGAGAGAGAGAAAAGAAAAAAATATGAGAGAGGAAAGAACAAAAATATTAGAGATATGAAAAGTTATGAGGCTGTGAGATATATGGATTATGTATATTATAGATGAAAATGAAGGAATGTAGGATATAGAAGAGATGGTATAGAGTATAGACTATAGACGTATAGAGGAAGGAATAAAGGATGGTAGTAAGAAGTGAAAATGGGATGAAAAGTAATCGATGGACAAGAAAAGAAAAATAGAAACAGATGGAATATGGGATTAGGAAACGAATCCACACATGAAGGTAATCGGTTAACACACACACACACACACACACACACACACACACACACACACACACACACACACACACACACACACACACACACACACACACACACACATACACACACACACATGCTGCACGCACACACACACAACTCTGTCTAATGGTATTTTAACGACGAAGCTTTTATCTGTTTAGGAATACTTCATTGATAACTGCCACTTAAGGACACACACACACACACACACACACACACACACACACACACACACACACACACACACACACACACACACACACACACACACACACACACACACACACACACACACACACACACACACACACACACACACACGCGCACACACACACACACACACACACACACACACACACACACACACACACACAGAAAGCAGTATCCAATATCTACATCACTCCGTAGTAAATGAAAAAAGAAAGGAAAAAGAAAAGAAAGGGAAGAAAACTGAAAATAACTAAAGAAAGATAAGGAGAGAACGACGCACTCCTAAGTAAAAAAAAAACATAAAAAAATCGGGTAACAGGTATAGTACATACGTAATTACCTGTCCAGTGGTGTCAACGGTACTCTAAATAAGGCATGAAATAAGGCATCTTTATCTACCATCTCTCTTGTAGCTTCCTCATGTTCTTATGTTCTTATGAAACACGTATGGCGATAGCGGTGCGAGTGTACTACAATTTAGGTATGTAGGGTAGAGTATTAAGTAGTATTTTTTCTTGTAGTTATGTAGTTAGTTATGTGTTATTCAGTTAGTAGTAGTTAAGTAGTTTTAGTTAGTAATAGTTTTGTAGTTTTAGTTAGTTGTAGTTAGTAGTAGTTTGTAGAAGTTGAATAGTAGTAGTTAATAGAATTTAGGCTACACTACTACCTGTGTGGGTGTGTGGGTGTGGGTGTGTGTGTGTGTGTGTGTGTGTGTGTGAGTGTGTGTGTGTGTGTGTGTGTGTGTGTGTGTGGGTGTGTAGAGGTCCTGGTGAGGGGGAAACACCTGCTAATCCCGGAACAGAACAAGATACGCGTGTGTTATTGGCAAGGCCACGACCACTCCGAGGATTGATAGCGGCCCTTAGGAACCTCCTCTATATGGCGCTGCCCTTATCTGACCTCAAGTTACCTGCGACTCTTGAAGGACGGAGGAGGAATACATAGGAATACATAGGAATAACAGACACCAGGAGGGAGACCTATTGGACCATAACTAGGGTATCTGTTGTACTACATACTACTAACTATCAACTACATGTAAGAGGACAGTTGGAAAATGATACCATGTCCCTAAAGAAGATTGGAACATGGAAGTTTCGTAGTGAAGAATGATAGGATATGAAATATGCCCACTAACACTAATCGATCCGAGGGACTATATTATGAATTCGCAGGGCAATATCAATATACATTTACTTTACAGTGCGCGTCAAGTCTGTTTTTAAATGAAGTTATTGTGCTGGCATCGACAACATTTGCTGGTAATTTGTTCAATCGATCAACAACTCTAACATTGAAATTTTTTTACGGAGATCAGTGATGCAACGTTGACCGTTCAGTTTAAAACCGTTATTTTTGTTGTCACTTGAGGAGAAAGCTCGAATAGGTTCTCTTGATTAATGACATCAAATCCTTTTAGGATCTTAAAGGTTTCTATCAAGTCCCCACGGATTCTACGATCCTTTAAGGAAAACATATTAAGTTTCCGCAGTCCTCTTCATAAGATGAATTTCGCAGAGATGGTATTAGTTTGGTTGCTCTTCTTTGAACTGATTCCAATTTGGCTTGATCTTTTACGAAACAAGACGACCAGAATTGAACGGCATATTCCAAGTGCGGCCTAACTAAAGACGTGTATAATTGTGTCATTACTTTCGGAGTTTTATGTTCAAAGTTGCGTTTAATGAAGCCCAACATCATATTCGCCTTTTTACGGGCAGCTATGCAATGCGTACTGGTTTTAAGATCATTACTAATGATGACACCTAAATCCTTTTCCTGCTGTACTTCAGTTAACGATTTATTTTGCATTTGATAGTTATATATGAGGTTATCGTTGCCTATATGCATTACTCTACATTTATCGGAATTGAATTTTAATAGCCATTTATCACTCCAATCTGATAGTTTGTCGAGATCATGTTGCATGAGTTCGCAGTTTTCTCTAGTATTTGCTTTACCGCCTAATTTGGTGTCATCAGCAAATTTCGATATTTTAGATAAAAGTACGCAGTCCAGATCATTGATATATATCAGAAAAAGAGTAGGACCCATGACCGAGCCCTGAGGCACCCCACTAGTAACATCTAACCAATCAGATAACTCGCCATTTATTACTACCCGTTGTTTACGATTTGAAAGCCAATCGCCAATCCATGAACATAACTGCTCTCCTAAGCCATGTGCCCTTAGCTTGGTCAAAAGTCGCTTATGGGGAACTGTATCGAAGGCTTTCTGAAAATCAAGGTATATTATATCCGAGGGAGTTTTAGCGTCCCAGTTTGAATAAATGACATTAAAAAAATCGAGTAGGTTTGTTAAGCAGGATCTCTTATTTCGAAATCCATGCTGGGAGTTTAATATTGAGTTATTTTCATCGAGAAAAGACACTATTTTATCCCGCAATATTTTCTAAAATAGTTTAACAATCATAGACGTTAGACTAATTGGACGATAATTACTTACGAGGCTCTTACTCCCTTTCTTGAATATCGGTGTAACATTAGCAAATTTCCACATACTAGGAACATATTTGTCCATTAGCGATTTATTGAAAATAATCTTTAATGGGAGCGAAAGTTGACTGTGACATTCGCGAAGTAATCTCGGCGAGATTTCGTCCACCCCACGGATTTTGCTGGGTCAAGTTTCTGCAAATACTTTGATATTTCGTCTACTGTTATCTCTCCTATTACCAATCTATCACCCCTTCGAGTCTCGCAAACATGTTTACTGGTTCTGGTAATGGAGCTTCGTCTTCTTTAATAAAAACCGCATTAAAGTAATCATTGAGTACGGACGCCATACTCTTATTATCATTTACTAAGATGTTCTTATCTTTCAGTGGCCCAATACATGTTTTGACGTTTTTCTTACTGCGAACGTATTGAAAGAACCTTTTCGGGTTTGATTTGGATTCCTTTGCAAATTTTTCTTCATACTCGCGCTTTTTAGACTTAATTAATCCTTTGCAACGACGCTTTACGTCATTGTAATCTCTATAATCGCAGTCCGCATTTGATCGTTTGTAAACTTTATACGCTCGGCGCTTACTGCTGATGATTTGTTGAATCTCATTAGTCATCCAACAGGGTCTGTTTATGTTATTCAAACGTTTTCTTACCATAGGAACATATTTTTCAACAACCGATTGGAGTTTGTTTGTTAATAAATTACACATGTTTTCGGCGTTATTACCATTTAGTAGGTCAATCCAATCAACTTCGCTTAGTGCCCTGCTGATCTTCGTGAAATCTGCTTTATTATAGTTGGGAACTAATAACCGATTTTCTGTGATGTCTACATTGCAATTTATGCCGCATCTGATTATCTTGTGATCACTGTTTGCCAAATGTTCACCTATATCGCAATAATCAATCAGATCAATGTCGGTAGTAAAAACTAAATCTAGGATACTATTATCCCTAAAGGAGGAGGAAGAGGAAGACGAAGACGAAGACGAAGACGAAGAGGAAGAGGAGGTGTTATTATGCAGCAGATTTAACACCTCTTTTACTATCTCATCGGTTTAATTAATTAATATGCAATTGTTTGGTTATGACCTTGGTTATGACTACGCTCTTAACTCAAAAGCATGTGTGAAATGTCATAGAAAATTGACCTAATAGAATAACAGTGAATTTACAGTCACTGGTGTAAAAAAACTAGCTTAAGATTAATTCTAATATATTCTGCGTCCACCTGTGATTTATGTCTTAAGCTTAACAGAGTGACAAAACTCATGTTCACTCTCTTACTATTTGTAACTTAATTGTTAACACGAGAAGGTTGATCAGTATATGTTTTCCTCCACTTGATGTCTTATAGTGTGGAGTGTGGAGGAGATGGTCGAGGAGGAGGTGGAAGGAGAGACGGGGGGGGAGGGTAACTGGAGGTCGTTAGGAAGATGAGGTGACACGTCATTGCGTCTCATACTCCAACGATCACTTACCTTCTCTCACACTTATTATTCACACTAGCATTATTTACTCTAAGCCTCGTGCCATAAGCAGAGTATACACCGTTTCAACACACACACGCACTCACACAAAAAACCCATTAGGACTCCCGTTGTAGTGCCCAAACAGGTATAAGCGCACACACACACACACACACACACACACACACACACACACGCACACACACACTAGTAAAACACCAACCAACAACAAATTCAGCGTCATCTCACCCTCGCCTGCCGTGACCCCAACTTGTGACCCCAACCTGCCAGGGGGAGCGAAGAAGGGATCCCGGCGACACCCTGTAAAACCCCCACATTAACATTCCCCACCTGGAGATACCACGAAAAAAAACACTACCCCTCCCCCACCCCTACCCTCACCCCACGTCCCGCCCCCGCCCCCCACGTAAGGTTCCCTACGAGGCATCCCCACCCTCGGGCCGCCCTCTCGCAGCCTTGTAGGGGCAGCGTCCGCGGGGCCCGTCAACACACGTCATGTCCCCGCGCCTTCATCCCCGCGCGGAAGGGTTTGGGTCGGGTTGGATCCGCCCCGAGAGCATATAAATCACCTCCTCCCGATAGCTGGCCGAGATAAATGTGTGTGTGTGTGTGTGCCTGTGTGTGTGTGGGTGTGTGTGTGTGTGTGTGTGTGTGTGTGTGTGTGTGTGTGTGTGTGTGTGTGTGGGTGTGTGTGTGTGTGTGTGTGTGTGTGTGTGTGTGTGTGTGTGTTGTGTGTGTGTGTGTGTGTGTGTGTGTGTGTGAAGGACGTACTATCTTCACATCTGTTTTGTTAAAGTTGTTCTTAAGTGTAAAATTGTAATATACATGTTTTGATTTATGTGTGTTTGTGAGGAAAAAAATTGTGTGTTGTATCGTTTTGTTCTCCGGTTCCCGTATAATTTTCGATTTTTTTTTTTTTTGATACGCATGTTTCCTAATTTTGTTTGAATAATTTTGCTACATCAATTTATCGTTTTGTGTTGTATTTATTATACTGTGTAATTAGTTGGTTTCAAATTTCTATTATTTCCTTTCTAAGTTCCTTTCCTCTTACACTATCAGCCCTGTCTCTTTCCTGTCATCTGTTCCTTACAATCCTCCATTCACACATCATTTGGCTGTATTCCAACACCTACCTTTCTTTCTTTGTCTCACTTACACATCCACCTTCCCAACTAACAAACAACTCACACATATTGTAACCTACTGTATAATTGCCATAAATATCCATATATCACCCTGCTATAACACTTATTACCACTGCTGCATTAACTACTACCACTACTACTACTACTACTACTACTTTTACTACTACTACTACTACTACTACTACTACTACTACTACTACTACTACTACCACCACCACCACCACCACCACCACCACCACCACCACCACCACCACCACCACCACAACTACTACTACTCTATTGCTACTACTACTACTACTACTACTACTACTACTACTACTACTACTACTACTACTACTACTACTACTACCACAACAACAACAACAACAGCAACAACCACACTACTACCACTACCACTATTACTTACCACAAAGAAACACAGGTCACAACAATCACACGGACAAGCACCAACACAACACACCCAAGACCTTGATAGCAACTCAGACGTGTCCTTGGGGTATAAGTGAAGGTCCTTAGGGATTATGCGGCGTGTGGGAGGTGGGAGGCGACGCCCTGGCAAGCATCAACAGCCGGCTCATGTGCAGTACTTACACCAGCTGCTCAGGCAAGGCGAGGGTGTAGTGTGTGTGTGTGTGTGTGTGTGTCGATATGCTTTGTCTGATCTTGGAGTCCTTGTGGTTCATTCACATTCAGAAGGAACCAACTAGACACCTCCCAAAGACCAGACAATCTCTCTCTCTCTCTCTCTCTCTCTCTCTCTCTCTCTCTCTCTCTCTCTCTCTCTCTCTCTCTCTCTCTCTCTCTCTCTCTCTCTCTCTCTCTCTCTCTCTCTCTCTCTCTCTCTCTCTCTCTCTCTCTCTCTCTCTCTCTCTCTCTCTCTCTCTCTCTCTCTCTCTCTCTCTCTCTCTCTCTCTCACAATTTACACTCACTTTATTACGTATATAAAAAAAACCTCGCCAGCAACATAACCAAACCTACATTCGTTGACTAAGGAATCTAAGAAGGTTTGAGACAAATATGAAAGTAATCACTAACTGGGTCTTGATATTTCTCGACTCTTCTTCCTATGCATGCACTTTCTTTGGGCCTCGAGACAAAGAACTCACACCTCCTGGCCGCTGATGACTAAATGGCCTACCTGAATGGAGGTGAGATTAGGCCTATTCCTTTACGAGGTCTCTTACGCCCCCCTTTAAACGACGGGCGGCGCCTCACACTCTTTTCTTAGAAGCCGCAGCGAGCGAGCAAGGTTAGGACCATTGTTAGGACCATACTCTGAAGTGGTCAGCTGCTATCACGCCGCTGCATCAGATGGCGACGCTGGATAAGCTATGTTAGGTGTCACACATGATCACCTGGAGTCATAACCCAGGAACACGGTTAGAGTTTTTTTTACATCTTTAAGGACTGGCCTAGAGCGAAAAAAAAGGGTGGGGAGAAGGTTTAGGGAGAGAACTGTGCAATCAGAACTAATAACTAACCAGGGAGTTGAGTCACTTGAGGTCTGGCTTTCATGCTCTAAAGCCCTCAGAACCTAACTTAACCCTACATAAACTCCCCAAAAACCTAACTTAATCATACCTAACTCCCAATAAACTACTTTAACCTCATTTAACCCTTCAAAAAACTCACAACCCTTCCTAAACCCCCAAATTACCTAACAACCCCTATGAAAACAAACTAATTTCACCCTTAAAGATAGGAAGAGTTATAAGCCTTATCAATTTAAATATGTTGTCAATGCATATCCCCCCAAATATCTTGCTATGTAGTCAGTATCCTTGTCTTCTTTCTACATGAGGACGCAAAGAGAGACTCACCACCACACACACTCTTCTTCCTCCTCCTCCTCATTCTCTCTCTCTCCTCTTTACGACTAGGGGGAAGGGAAGGGGGGGAGTGTAAATACGAGACCATAACAACACTTCGGACATTTACGACCGTCGGACAGAACACATGATTCATTACTGCCATTATTACTAGGAGGTATAGTTAAGTCTCACCACTTTTACGAGGACCTTTTTATTCACCTCCAACCACCTTATTTCGTCATATTGTTACTGGCGGTGGAATGCGAACAACGTTATGGCCATAGAAGGGAAGATGGACTATACAGGAATATAAAGTGAAAGGAGAGAATATGTACAGCAATGCCATCTAGCGGTGATAATAAGAAACTGAGGACAACAAGATCTCCATTTAAGTAATCCATTTAAAACAATAACGTCATCTAGCGAACAGACTTAGAAGTAGGTAGAGGTAGATAGATTAGCCTCCCTTTTATGCAATCTCTTACTATCTTTATAGAAACCGACAACAAGTAGGCTTTTTGTTACTTTATTTACCTAGGCCAGTCCTTTGAGATGTAAAAAAATAAAATAGACTACGAACGCCATTTGGGAGGATAATAAGGAAACTAAGAAAACACTACCGTCCTTTGAGAAAAAAACAACCTTTACGAACGCCATCTAGAAGGATAATAATAACTTCGAAAACTCAGACTAAAACACTACCGCACTTTATTTATTTGTTTACCTAGCCTAGTCCTTTGAAATGTAAAAAAAAGGCTGCGAACGCCAAGGAGGATAATAAGGAAACTAAGAAAACACTACCGCTTTATACGTTCAGATTAAGCCACACATGGAGTCGTAGGAATCCTTTATTATTCTTAGGACTCCTTTCCAGGCCAGTCCTTTGAGATGTAAAAAAAAGACTACGAACGCCAAGGAGGATAAAAAGGAAACTAAGAAAACACTACCGCTTTATACGTTCAGATTAAGCCACAAATGGAGCCGCAGGAGTGATAAGACCTGGGGTACGTGAGTCACAATGCAGACCACCGCGCCAGTCTCTGATAAGGGCGGGATGTGGGGGTTATCAGGGCTGAGGTACGCTGGGTTATTATGCATCTGTCGTCCCTTCTACAGCAGCCATTTGTTGTTGTTGTTGTGGTGTGTCGCGCATCGTCTGGGAATGCTAACGTCGCCTTACTCCTGCTGGTGCTTATGGTACTGTACTTGTATTGGACTGGATGTTGTGTATTTTTTTTGTTTTTGTTTTGTTGTTGACTTATTTGGGTTTTTTTTTTACCGTGTGAGTTTAATGTAATGGGTTTTTTTATGTTTTTTGTCTGTTTTTATCTCTATGTTGACTTATTATTACTTAAGACTTTATTATTATTATGTTATTATTATTGACTTAAGAGGAAGAGGTAGAGGAGGAGGAAGAGAAAGAGGTGGAGAAGGAGGAGGAAGAGGTGGAGAAGGAGGAGGAAGAGGTGGAGAAGGAGGAGGAAGAGGTGGAGAAGGAGGAGAAGTAAACAACAACAGCGCCTAATGACAACTGAATTCCTCCCGCGTCTAATTCAAGAGACATTAATTTCTGACGCGTCGAAGATTAATGGTGAAGAATATTAATGGACGTTCCAGCTTGAGGCAAAGACAAATGTGCATCGAGATTAGTCATTCTGCCGCCGAGTGTTCATCATTGTATTAAAGAGACCGCAGGTGTGACTTCTAAGGGCCAAGGAGCAAATTCCAAAGGCACTTTCAGACGAGTGAAAAAAATAATGGTTAGAAAAACACGTCTCGTTGATTAGAGGAAAAAATTGCTTGTAAGACTGGTTAGTTCTGTTTGTGATTTACAGTGCGGTGTGTGTGTGTGTGTGTGTGTGTGTGTGTGTGTGTGTGTGTGTTAACGAGGTGGTAAATCAATCACCTGCACACCTGCAAATGAACCTGACGAAGTGCTGACGGAGGAACACACACACACACACACACACACACACACACACACACACACATGCACACACATGCACACACATGCACACATGCACACACAGCGGGAAAAGTGAGTCTAGTACTTGCATTTTTGTATCTTTCTTCTTTCTATGTTTATGACAAGCGTTGGTCCGCCAAAAAGCTTACTCGTTTGTATGTTCGCCATGCACGCCGTCTCTCTGAAAGCATTAAACATTAAATAATATATTTATCAAGTGGGTCTAATCACCTCACTTCTGTTCACTCTTCGTTTGAACTCTAATATATTATTTTCTCAAGGTACGTAACACCTGGTTGGCGAGCTGATAAATCTTTGTTTACATTCGCACTGCCTTATCTGCCCTCAAAGCTTAAGCCTTGACGTATAGCTCATGTCAGTACCTGTAATCCCCTCACCTTTACTACCACCGCCGCCACCTGCATTTTTGCCCCCATACCGTCTTTTACGTGCCAGATGGAAGTTATTATCCCCCCCCAAAAAAAAAAAAAAAATCTTAGAATTCTCAAGACATAGCTAGTCTACCATCCAACCAGCTATCAGTATCAACACACACACACACACATACACACACACACACACACACAAAGTCGTCTGATCGTCTGCTCTTAACAACACTTACACTTTCAAGGAGAGAGAGAGAGAGAGAGAGAGAGAGAGATGAGAGAGAAGAGAGAGAGAGAGAGAGAGAGAGAGAGAAAAAAAAAAGGTTGGAATTGTCAGTTACGGTGTAGGTTACGACTTGTAGGTGACGTCAGTAGTACGCCCACACCCACACGTCAGCATCAATAGGGATCCAAGGGCGTGAGAGAGAGAGAGAGAGAGAGAGAGAGAGAGAGAGAGAGAGAGAGAGAGAGAGAGAGAGAGAGAGAGAGAGAGAGAGAGAGAGAGAGAGAGAGAGAGAGAGAGATTTTCTGTTTTGATAAATTTCTTACGCCCAAGGCGTCAGACCAGGACACGAAGACAAAATAATTTTTGTTGATAAACTTAACACATTGAAAATAGTCAGTAGAAACATATATACAGGATCAATTTAATAACAAAACGTTAATGAAATTAACTGGGCATCCAAAAACTAAACTAATTAAACGGTCATCACCAAAATTAGCAGCCACCAAAACGTGGGTAGCAGACAAGAACCTCATCCAAGAGAGAGAGATTGGAGGTTTAGTGCTGGTGATGGTGGTGGTTGTGTTTATGTACTGTGGTGGTAATTAGGTTTATGGTGTCGAAGTGGTGTGTGTGTGTGCAAGTAAGTAAGTAAGTAAGTAAGTAAGTAAGTAAGTAAGTTTTATTTCCATAGCAATTATATACATATATACATAACAATTTAAATAAATATTGGAATGAATCTGTCGAGCCAAGGCAAGGCTCCTTGACAGATATATTTCTATTAAAAAAAAATACAATTTAGCTGAGGAGCATCAAATATACATTATAGTATACATCAGTATACAAGAGAGAGAAAAACAGATTCATGAACTTTGACACTATTGTGTGTGTGTGTGTGTGTGTGTGTGTGTGTGTGTGTGTGTGCTATAAAAGTTAATGCAGTTTTATGAGTTTTATGTAGTGTTTATGGTCAAACACTGCGTATAGGTAAATATATGGACGTGTATGTGTTGTACAAAGGCCATGGTAGTACGAAAAGGAAAGTACATAAATAGTCTTGGTACCTAAATGAAGGCCGTGCGTGATCAGCCTGACGTGTTGTCGTGTGGAGTGTAAAGATAGTTACGAAGATAGAAAAGACAGGGCTGTAGTTTGGCTGTCGTTTTTCTATTTTCCTTTAGATTGATTTTGCACGCCTCCCACGCTTTTCCTCGCCTTTTTTTAGAATTTTTTTTTTCATCACTAAACACTAATTTCAAAAACTAAACGTGTGTAAACGTGTTCCTTTAGATTGATTCTGCACGCCTCCCACGCTTTTCCTCACCTTTTATTATTATTATTATTATTATTTTTATCACCAAGCACTATTTCAAAAGGTAAGTGTGTATGCACAGAGGCAGCGATTAGTAAACACAGATATTATGACACACTGACTTAGCAACGCGTCAAATGATTAAGATTTTTGATGGATAAAAATAATGATAGTATAGCTCAATGATAGAGTTAGTAATATTTAGGCTTACATTAGTGTGTGAGTGTGGGATGTGAGGGCGTGAATGTTGATAAGAATGAGATAAGGTAGAGATAAGGAGGCTGGAAAGGGGAAGAAGTCAAGAGAAGGAAAAAACAGAATAAGGATAACAAAAGGAAGAATTTAAGAATACTTTGATAATACTTGTAAAGATTAACTATTATACAACTATATTAACTATTAACTGTAAAGATGAACTATTATACAACACTATATTAACTATTAACTGTAAAGATGAACTATTATACAACACTATATTAACTATTAACTGTAAAGATGAACTATTATACAACACTATATTAACTATTAACTGTAAAGATGAACTATTATACAACACTATATTAACTATTAACTATACTATACGTACAACACATTTACTGCCTTAACTGATCTACCTTTTAAGCCACCTGTGTGATTAATAACGGTTTAAATAAAAAACACACTTCAGATAGTAATTATAATCCTAGCCTAATATAAGGACCTCTCATTCCCCATCCTTTTCTGTACCCTCACATCACTCGTGTCACATTATCCCTCGCCTTATGTTACCCGCAAGACCAAAAAGGGCTGTCGTGTGGCCACATCTTGTACGAGTGGACAACCATCTGATTAATTCATTAGTCTCCCCTTCATGTTCAGTGTCCCGTTCCCACTTAGCCTCAGGAATTCGATACTTAACACCCCCCCTTCTCTCTCTCTCTCTCTCTCTTCTCTCTCTCTCTCTCTCTCTTCTCTCTCTCTCTCTCTCCCCTCTCTCTCTCTCTCTCTCTCTCTCTCTCTCCTTTTACCTCTACAACAAAACGCAATTATTCTGATTTTTATTGCTTTTTCTTCACCGTTTTCTTAACTTATTCACTTCAGACTGTTCGTATGTAGGAGAGGAGAGAAGAGAGAGAGAGAGAGAAGAGGAGAGAGGAGAGAGAGAGGAGAGAGAGGGAGGAGAGAGAGGGGAAGAGAGAGAGAGAGAGAGAGAGGTGAAAACTTTTGGAGTTACCTATATTCTCTCTCTCTCTCTCTCTCTCTCTCTCTCTCTCTCTCTCTCTCTCTCTCTCTCTCTCTCTCTCTCTCTCTCTCTCTCTCTCTCTCTTTCGTGTCTGCTCAGGTGAATTTTATTACCTGTTCAGAGAGTAAGGTAAGATTTTCCACCTTAAAAGTGTCGTATCTTATTGGCGTGTTGGAGTCGCTTGAAGATTCTTCGTGATTACGTTTCTTGCCCTTTTGTTTTTCTTTCCTCCATTTTACTTTTTCCAGTCAAGAGGAAGGAAGTATTAATGCGCGTGGATCTTGTTTATGAGACTTCGTGGTTGTGTGTGTGTGTGTGTGGGGTGTGTGTGTGTGTGTGTGTGGTGTGGTGCAGAGAGAGAGAGAGAGAGAGAGAGAGAAGAGAGAGAGAGGAGAGAGAGAGAGAGAGAGAGAGAGAGAGAGAGAGAGAGAGAGCATAATTATAGATGGACATGGGACAGACAGTCAAAGGAACACAGTCGTACCAGACAGGCACATCTGCTAACACCCCCCCTCCTATTCCCTTCCCCCTCCCCTTCCCATCCCCCTTCCCCTTTCCCCCCCTTCCCTCCGTGGTGTAGCGGGCGAGCACTATCCACCACTGCAACTTTCACTGTTATAATCTTCTTGTGTGGCGGAGGCAAAACTATTCCTCACACACACTACCCTCTTTCTAGACGTCTTTATTAGCCTTATCAACATGTTTACTGTGAACATGAGTAACACTATGAGGAGTCTTAAGTACATGTTGGAGAGTAGGAAATTAATGCGCGGCCCCGTAATTATGACAGACATTCACAACTTGAGAGAGAAAGATAAACATAGCTGCTTCTTCATTTTTATTTTTTTATTTTTTTACATTCCAAAGGACTGGTCAAGGAAAAAAAGAAGAGTTAAAAAGTAACAGAAAGTCCGCTAGCTGACAGTCCTTAAAACTAAGACCAAAAAAGCTAAGACCAAAAGTTTCCCCGAAGGATTAGATAGATAAAGTTATTAGATAGTGTTATTATTGTCGGTGAATTTGATACGATTAGAAGGTCACGAAAAAAAAAAGCGTCAAGTCGTGAAGAGAGAAAGAGGGAGAGAAAGGAAGGAGGGAAGGAAAGGAGAAGAGAAGGAAAGGAGAGGAAGAAAAAAAGAAGAGAAGAGGAGAGGAGAGAAAGTTAAGTAAAGTGAGGATGGCTGTGCATGATAATTACCAAGAATAGAAAGTAAGAAAGAAGGAAATACCAAGGAAGAGGAAAATGGAAAAGACTTACTATATACTATTTTTCTTTAGCTAGGGAGATCTTCGTGAAGCTTAGAGAGAGAGAGAGAGAGAGAGAGAGAGAGAGAGAGAGAGAGAGAGAGAGAGAGAGAGAGAGAGAGAGAGAGAGAGAGAGAGAGAGAAGCAACACAGTAAAGAGAGGTAGGAGGAAAGGACGAGAGGTAAAGGAAGGGGGAGGAGGGAGGGAGGGAATAAAAGGTTGAAAGAATATTTACAGATGATAGAACACAGACATAATAAAGCGACAAACACCCCTACAAAAAAGTATAAAATGATAATTGAGATATGGGCAAGTACTAAAGCAAAAAAAAAAGAAAAAAGATGAACAGATAAAAAAGGAGACAGACAGTGGTAGAAAAACGTAGAGAAATTCCAACCATCGTGTACTGTGGTGTGTGTGTGTGTGTGTGGTGTCTGTGTGTGTGTCTGTCTGTCTGTCTGTGTCTGTGTTGTGTCTGTGTCTGTGTCTGTGTGTCTGTGTCTGTGTCTGTGTCTGTGTGTGTGTGTGTGTGTGTGTGTGTGTGTGTGTGTGTGTGTGTGTGTGTGTGAAATCTCTCCTGACGATCAGCCGGTGGTGGAAAATGTAGTGAGTTGGGTTAAAGAAAGATGGTAGATAGGGAGGGGAAGAGAAAGGGTGTGGTAAATGGAGGAGATGGGGGAGAAGGAGTGAAAGAATGACAAATAAAGGGATAGCTACAAAGTTGGAAGGAAGAGGTACGGATGTCTGTGTGAGATAAAGGGAAGGGTGAAAGTAATCGTAAACTTCGTAGTAAAGTTCGTAGTTCGTAGAAAGTAGTAGACGTAAACTAGACGTAGAAAGAATGGTAATTTGATAGAGAGAGAGAGAGAGAGAGAGAGAGAGAGAGAGAGAGAGAGAGAGAGAGAGAGAGAGAGAGAGAGAGAGAGAGAGAGAGAGCAGTAGTAGTTTGTTGGTTACGGATCATTAAACAGGAAGCCACTTGTTCCCCCTTACTTCCTCCTCATCTTTTTCATTTTCTCCTCGTCCTCATTAATATTATATCATTATTATTGTTATTATTATTATTATTATTATTATTATTATTATTATTATTATTTTATATAATAATGATAATTGTCATCATCATCATCATTATGTGTGTGTGCGTGTGCGCGTTCTCTCCGGTCTCTCTTACTTCCTCCAGCTTGCCTCCTCGTGGTCGGCGTGAGGAAATAGCGGCGTGATGGGGTGGACTCTCGTGGGGCTAAAAATATGTATAAAGTAGTGACGCTTACGTCAGAGAGAGAGAGAGAGAGAGAGAGAGAGAGAGAGAGAGAGAGAGAGAGAGAGAGAGAGAGAGAGAGAGAGAGAGAGTATACTGATAAGACATATTATGACTGGTGTAGAATGAGAAAGTTTTATAAGATGAGGAGAAAAACTGGAAATCAGAGTGAAGGGTTGAGATACACGGTAAAGAAGCAGGGTGTATAGGGTGATTACAGGGTTAGATAAGGGTGTGCAGGCAGGGTGAAGGGATGAGGAGTTTTGTGTGGTGGTCTTGAACTAACTAGGTTGATAATGGCGCCTTGATGATATAATAGGTTCTAATAATAACCTAATAATAAGTCGGCAACAATAACAGGTGACAGGTGACAGGGGAAAAAAGGTAAAAGGTGTAAAGGTAAAGGAAAAAAATTAGGGCGGTTTAAACTTAACTATGAAATATGATGTGTATGTAAGTATAATTGCAGATCAGAATAATTTAAGTTTTACTTCAGAATTATTATAGAAAATTGAAATTCCCAAGATAAATGTAAATGAGGATAAATAGGGTGGTGTAAACTTAACTATGAAATTGATGTGTGTGTTGGTACGAGGTAAAATTGCAGATTATAATAACAGGTTTTGCTTTAGAATTATAGAAAATTGAAAATGCCAAGATATGTAAATGACAATGGTAAATGTAAAACAAAATAGGGTGGTGTAGATTTAACTATGAAATTGATGTGTATGAAGCTATAAATGCAGAGCAGAGTAATTTAGGTTTTGCTTTAGAATTATATATAGAAGATTGGAAATGCCAAGATAATTGAGGTGCAGATAAGAATAAGAGTAAGATTGAAAGTGAGCTTCGTTAAATTCTAACCCTTAACGAAATGAACCCACCTTTTCTTATTTTATTGATTTAGTCCCGTCAGTTTTCATTATCTATCGATCTATCTACAGGAGAGTTGTAGTTATGTAGTTCTGTCATGTAATTTTTGCCTTTTCTATATTCCTTTCAGCTTTTTTGTTTTGTTTACCTTTTTACCTTTATTTCCTCTCATGTTATTAGTCTGGTAGTAGTGATGGAAGTGGTAGTGATAGTAGGTGTAGTGGCGATGGTGAGTCAAAATGGTAATGATGGTAGTGATGAATCTAGAAAAGTGATGGTGGTAGTGATAGTAGGTAGTGGTGATGGTGGTAGTGATGAATCTGGTGAAGTGATGGTGGTAGTGATAGTAGGTATAGTGGTGATGGTGGGTCAAAATGGTAATGGTGGTAGTGATGAATCTAGAGAAGGTATGTTAGGGTAGTGTTTGGCGGCAGTAACAGTGATGTATGGTGGTGATTTCAGCGGTAGGGAATGGCCGGTGGTGGTGATTACAGTGTGGGGTAACCCTTGTTGGAGTGGCGATGACGGACGACCAATACACAAGTGGTAGAGGAGCCTGTGGTGGGTCCTGGTAATAGTGATGGTAGGACGAAGGATAGATGAAGATTATTACATTGGTTATCCCACCCTCTCCTTACTCCCTTACTCCATGAAAAAAACCCATCACTAGTTTCCTCTTTCGTATAGTCAAAAGTTCTGTCAAGGCCGTGTTTGTGGAGGAGGAGGAGGAGGAGGAGGAGGGGAACAAACATAAGAGAAAGTTTCGTCCTCTTCCGTCCATTTTTACTTTTTAGTTCATGTTCATTTTTCGTTCCGTTTTTAGACCTCTTTCGTCCACATCCATATAAAAACTTGGGCAGTCATAACCCTTCGGCCTTGACCTTGAATCATCTTTGACGCTCCCCACGCCCCTCCCGCGCCTGTTGTGTGCTATGTTGCCAGCCGCTGTTAACACCTGCCCTTGACACTATACCCGAGGGCAGTGCAACTGCCAAAAAGGGCAAAAACTACATTTTGAGTGCTCTACATCATCGTCCTTTATTGATACTACGTGGTATTTGTAGATAAGAAAAAAAAAGTAAAATTCATTATGTGGGAAAATATATAGATCTAATTCAATTAGTTAGAATGCGACTTCAGTTACTTTTTCTTGAATTACACGCATTTTACTGCCTTTCTTTTTTTTCTTTTTTTTAAATTCTTTATTATATAACATCGTCCTTTATTGGCACTTTATATGTGTAGCTACTTGTGCGTGTAACGTAAAAGAAAAATATATTTATTACTTGGAATGAGACTAAAAATTCTTTCTTTTACATCAAACGACTTTTTCTTTTCCTCCCCTCCTTTTTTTCTTTTTCTTTCCTTCCTTTCAGCGCAGTTCCTATCACTTCAGGAGTTAAAGTGCCGCGACCATTTCTTGCAGTCGATAGCAAGTGTTGTTTATAGTTTTTCCTTCTTCTTCCATCACGTCATTTGAATGTTGTGCCGAGAAGCATAAGCGCGTCGTAAAGCCTTTGTGGTGGTAATCAATGTTCACGCCTGTCTCAACACACCACACGCAGGAGAAAGGAGGAAGGGAAGAGGCTAAGAGGGTTATAAAATTAAGTGTTGTGATGTTCGTGTTTGTGGGAAGAACGTAAGTGTGTGTGTGTTTGGTGCCTTCAGAAGTAATAAAAAAAAAAGTATACTTAACTTTAATTGACAAAGAACTTGAGAAAGGAGGAAAGGAACAGGGTTATAAAATTAGAAGGTGTTGTGATGTTTGTTGGAAGAATGTAAGTTTGTGTGTGTGTTTGGTGCCTTCAGAATAAATTAAATAAGATATACTTAACTTTGATTGACGAAGAACATAAGTGTGTGTGTATTTGGTGCCTTCAGAATAAATATAATAAAATATACTTAGTAACTTTACTATACGAAGAACTTGAGTTAGGTAGTTTATGTGAGTGAAATAGTTTCTATATATAGCGAGAGGGAGAGACGAGGAAGTGGAGAGAGAGGGAGAAGCTTATTGAGTGGGAGATAAAGTAGAGGAGAGAGGAGGGAAGAGTCTCAAGGTGTAAGGGGAGGCTTGGGGACGGAAGAGGGAGGGGAAGAAAGAAGGCAG
Organism: Chionoecetes opilio; assembly: GCA_016584305.1. Classification (NCBI taxonomy): domain Eukaryota; kingdom Metazoa; phylum Arthropoda; class Malacostraca; order Decapoda; family Majidae; genus Chionoecetes; species Chionoecetes opilio. Next base: position 491,108 of record JACEEZ010008559.1, on the reverse strand, counting down.
GCAAGGGTACGGAGGGGAGTGTGGTGTAATTACAGGTGTGAGGTGGAGGGTGATGTGCTCAGATGTGCTGGTGGGGGATGCTGTAAGGATGGGAGGATGCTAAAACTGGCTTCTTGGTGGATTGCTTCTATTTTTTTTTTTTTTTACATCACAAAGGACTGGCCATTGGCCAAGGGCAAAAAAAATTAGAAGCAACAAAAAGCCCGCTTCGTTGCCAGTACTATAAAGAAGACAGTAAGAGAATATAGAAAGGGGGTCGGTAATTTAGTAACTACTACTACTACTAGTAGTAGTACTACTACTACTACTACCACACATTTATCAGAAATAGTAGTAATAGTGCCATATATTTCATTAGTTATGCCAATATTTTCGTTTAACACATTATAAAATTCTACACATTTTGATATTGGTGAGATTGATGAAATATAGCAATGTCAAATTATAATAGTTACACATTATGTATGTTAATTAAGCTAGGAATCATCTTACGCATTATTCTTGTAAAGTCAAAGATAGTTTTCAGTATAGTCCAGCTGAAGCTCCCGACTTTCATAAAAAAAAAGGGAAAGGATCGAAGGGAAGGATAAAAGGGCAGGGATAACTCACCACGCCCCTGGGAGCCTGTGTGAGTGATAAGCCTGACCCTTTGTCGTGGTTGTCGCCTCCGCTGTGACGGTAGGGCGCGGCCTGTCCATCGCCTCAAGGCTCCTGTCACTCTGCTCCTCCGTGCCATCCTTCTCTCTGTCTATCTACTGTCTATCCTGTACGTGTTAATCTACCTGTCTTCCTGCCTCCCTCTCCCCTCCCCCCTCTCACCTGTCTTCCTGGCAATTAACCTGTCTGGCGGACCTACCGTGGCAAATATAATAGTTTGTTTGTTGTCTTTATCAATGCTTTATTTTATATTTTTTTATTGGTACTGTGCATATTACGTTGGTGTTTGTTCTTCATGATACTTTTATTTTATTATTTCTATTTTTTAAATTTTTTGTCACTAAAATCTCTCTATTTTCAATGGCTCTCGTTGATTTTCATTTTTTTTTATATATATCTTTTGCTTTATTTTGGTTTGGTTTGTTTTTAAAGTTTAGTTTCATTTGCATTTAATTTGATTTGATTGTATTTTCTCTTATTTGTATTCAACCTTCTTTTTTCATTACATTTGTAGTTTCGTTATCATCCTCCTCCTTCTCATGTATTTATTCTTCTATTGCTCCTCATTTATTCTTCTATTGCTCCTTCTCGTGTATTTATTCTTCTATTGCTCCTTCTCATTTATTCTTCTATTGCTCCTTCTCATTTATTCTTCTATTGCTCCTTCTCGTGTATTTATTCTTCTATTGCTCCTTCTCATGTATTTATTCTTCTATTGCTTATGTTTTACTTTTTTCCTTTCATTGGGATTACAGTACATATATTTGGAATAGTTTCTACACTGTGGTTTGGTCTTTTTCACAATGTTGCTGTCACTTCTCAAGAGTTATGCTTTGTGGAATGCTAAGAATATCCGTGTATTTCTGTGTATCTGTCTGTCTGTCTGTTTGTCTTTTTTTTTTCTTGCTTGCTTATTTGTCTAACATGCTGTCCGTATAATTTGCTGTCTGTTCATCTCTCTCTCTCTCTCTCTCTCTCTCTCTCTCTCTCTCTCTCTCTCTCTCTCTCTCTCTCTCTCTCTCTCTCTCTCTCTCTCTCTACTGGCTCCTGCAACACAGTATACACACAGTTGGGATGACAGGGGACACTTTACTCACTCTTTACTTGTCAGAGTCAAGGTGTTTGGCAGGCGAGGTGTGTGTGTGTGTGTGTGTGTGTGGTGTGTGTGTGTGTTGTGTGTGTGTGTGTGTGTGTGTGTGGTGTGTGTGTGTGTGTGTGTGTGTGGTGTGTGTGTGTGTGTGTGTGTGTGTGTGTGTGTGTGTGTGTGTGTGTTGTTTGTACCCATGACTGGCTGGCTGAGAGAAGACCTGCGAAGATTATAATTTTATTTGAGTTTATTTTAACTTTACGTACAAATATTAACCTCTTAGTGTGAATATTTGAGTGTTTGGTATACGGTCAAACTCTCTTCTCTCTCTCTCTCTCTCTCTCTCTCTCTCTCTCTCTCTCTCTCTCTCTCTCTCTCTCTCTCTCTCTCTCTCTCTCTCTCTGTCTGTTTGTCTGTGTCTCTCTCTCTCTGTCTGTCTGTCTGTCTGTCTGTCTGTCTCTGTCTGTATGTCTCTCTGTCTGTCTGTCTGTCTATCTGTCTGTCTGTCTCTGTCTGTATGTCTCTCTGTCTGTCTGTCTGTCTGTCTGTCTGTCTGTCTGTCTGTCTGTCTGTCTATCTGTCTGTCTGTCTGTCTGTCTGTCTGTCTGTCTGTCTGTCTGTCTGTCTGTCTGTCTGTCTGTCTGTCTCTCTCTCTCTCTCCTCTCTCTCTCTGTCTTCTTCTCTCTCTCTCTCTCTCTCTCTCTCTCTCATCCTCTCTCTTCATCTCTACTCTCTCTCTCTCTCTCTCTCTTCTCATCTCTCTCTCTCTCCTCTCCTCTCATCTCTCTTCTCTCTCTCTCTCTCTCTCTCTTCTCTCCTCTCTCCCCTCTCTCTCTCGTCCTCTCTCTCTCTCTCTCCTCTCTCCGTCATCTCTTCCTCTTATTCTCCCTTGTCCCTTCTCTCCTCTTTTCTCTCCCTCCTTCTCTTCTGCCCTCTGTCTCTCTCTCTTCTTCCTCTCTCCTCCTTTATTTACTCTTTACCTCATCCCTCCTCATCACACCTTATCATTATCCTCTCTCGCCTCCCTTCTCTCCCTCTCTCCTTCTCTCCCTCTCTCCTTCTCCCCCTCTTCGCATACTTATATCCCCTTGTCTCCCTTCTTCCCATCATTATTTTCTCTCCCCTCCCCTCTGTTAGCACCTAGTATCCTTCTGTCTTCCCCTTCCCCCGTGTTTATTACTTTTACTTCATCCTTGTCGTGATTTATCGGTTTTCTACTTTTTATTCTCTTTTTTCTTTGTCTATATCTTCCTTGTTTACTTTTCCTTTTTATTTGCATAAGTGGGTAGCTCTTTCGTCTCTTTCTCTCTCTCTCTCTGTATCTGTCTCTTTCTCTCGCCCTCTCTGCTATCTCTCTCAGTCTTCTGTCTTCGCTCTCTCTCGCTCTCTCCTCTCTCTCTTCTCTCTCTCTCTCTCTCTCTTCTCTCTCTCTCTCTCTCTCTCTCTCTCTTCTCTCATCTCTTCCTCTTCAGTCTCTCTCTCTCTCTCTCTCTCTCTCTCTCTTCTCTCTTCTCTCTCTCTCTCTCTCTCTCTCTCTCTCTCTCTCTCTCTCTCTCTCTTCTCTCTCTCTCTCTCTCTCTTCTCTCTCCTCCTCCTCTCTCTCTCTCTCTCTCTCTCTCTCTCTCTCTCTCCTCTCTCTCTCTCTCTCTCTCTTCTCTCTCCTCTCTCTCTCTCTCTCTCTCTCTCTCTCTCTCTCTCTCTTCTCTCTTTTTTTTTTTCAGTCTCTTTCATCTCTTTTGATCAGATTTTGATGACTAAGGTGGTTTATGGACTTTTTTTTTACAGCATTTGCCATAATTGATCATCATTAGCATTAGTAATTTAGTGGGAACATATCAATATGCCAATTAATATGTTGTTGTCTTTAAATATATCATATAATTAAATTTATAAATCAATGTAGTTTTCTGTAGTTTTTTTATTTTTTTATTTTGGAGCATCGCCTTCTATAAATTTGCTTTCTTGGCCAACTGTATATACATTTTGAGGGTTTTGTGAAAGGTTTATTATTATTTTTTATTTTTTATTTATTTATCTTGACCTTCAGAGGACGATGCGTGATTAAGAAAAGTTTTTTTCTCTCTTGTCTCCTCTGCCTGAAGTACTTGAGGTCAGTGAAGAGAGGAGGAAAGAAACCTCTTCTCTTCTCTCTCTTCCTTTCTCACCCTCTTTCTCCTCCCCCTCTCTCCCCCTCCTCCTCGTTTTCATCTTCCTTTTTAACTCACTTTCTTTCTTCCTCCTCTCTTCCTCCTTCTCCCCTTCTTTCTCCTTAACCTTAATGTCCTTAAACCACTTCGTCATTCTATTATTCCTCTATCTCTCCTCCTTTTATATTTCTCTAATTTTCGTCTTTTCCATTTTCTCTTCATTCCACTTATGTCTTCTCCTCCTCCTCCTCCTCCTCCTCCTCCTCCTCCTCCTCCTCCTCCTCCTCCTCCTCCTCTGTCTCTAGTCATAACTCTGGTCCTCGTGTAAATAATCATATAAATATTTTGACAGAAACCGAAGGAGACAATCTCACCCACACACATTTTGTCGACGACGTCTTAAGTGCTTCCTTGGCATTCCTTCTTTCCCTTCTTTCCTTCTTCCTCCTTCTTCCCTTCCTTCTTTCCTCCTTCTTCTTCCCTCTCTTTTTTTCTCCTTCTTTGCTCCTTTCCTCCTCCATCTTCTCTCCGTTCTTTCCTTCTCCTTCTTCTTCCCTCCCTTCTTCCCTCCTTTTTCTTCCCTCCCTTCTTTCCTCCTTTTTCTTCCCTCCCTGCTTTCCTCCTTCACCTTCTTTCCTCCTCTTTCATCTTCCCTCCCTTCTTTCCTCCTCCTCTTCTTTCCCTTCCTATTCAACCTATTCTTAGCATCTCTGTTCCTGTTCATTTCCCTCTATCCCTTTTACTCTCTTATTCAGTATTCTCTCTTATTCTCTTATTCCCTCTTATTATTCTTATTCTCTCTTATTCAGTATTCTTTCTTATACGTCAGATTTTTGTTTTGTTATTCTTCCTTAGGTCCACAAACCGCTTTTCTCTCCCTGTAATCTTTTTCTCATTAAGGTATTGTGTATTTTTCGCTATTTTTGCTGTATTTTTTTCTTACTTTACGGCAAAATCTTTCTTTGAGTTTATCTTTGTTAATGATGCCTCTCACTTTTCTCTCACTTTTCTGGACACACAAAGACACACACACTCTCTCTCTCTCTCTCTCTCGTCTCTCTCTCTCTCTCTCTCTCTTCTCTCCTCTCTCTCTCTCTTCCTCTTTTCTCTCTCTTCCTCTCTCTCTTCTTTCTCTTCTCTCTTTCTCTCTCTCTCTCTTCTCCTCTCCTCTCCTCTCTCCTCCTCTCTCTCTCTCTCTCCAATACACAGTCATTATCTCCCTCCCATTCTTCTCTCCTATCTTTCATCTCTCCCTCCATTCCATTACTTCTCGTCCCTTCCTTCTTATTCTTCTGCAATATTATCCTATTCTTCATCTCTCCTTCTTTGTTCCTCTTTCTATTGTCCAAGCTCCTCGCTCGCTTGGACAAACCCATTTCGCCGAAATCAGGTGTCCTTTTGCTTGTAAATGTTTCCAGAATTCTTCTTCTTGTGAATTGTAGCAAAGAGGATACCGGCCTAAAGAGAATTGCACAAAGTTATTTTCGTCTCTAACTCATTGTCCAAGCGAGGGAACAGTTTTTAGCATTTAATGCTAAATTTTTAATATATTGTCCTGGGGACATTAGTGCAGTGGGAAAATATTGATTAGTCAGTGGAAAAAAATGTGTTTGACTCGTAGCCCCCACAATAAATGTCTGAGCCTAGGGGGCATATAACTCATGTTTCTAATGCCGTTATAGGTGTTTTTTAGGTTAGCGTGGTGTTATTACGTGGTAGGGTGTGTGTGAGGTGTTAAATATGTCTTTTTCAGCCGTGGGTACAGAGAGGAAGAAGAAAATGTAAGTAAAAAACCCGTGTTTTTGTCCAAGCGAGCGAAGGGACTTCAACTTTCCCGCATATAACAATTATGAAATACCACCACCACCACCACCCCCACCACCACCACCACCACCACACCACCACCACCACACCACCACCACCACCACCACCACCACCACCACCACCATACCACCACACCATACCACCACCATCACCACCACCACCACCACCTTCCACCCCCACCACCACAACCACCACCACCACCACCACACCACCACCACCACCACCACCACCACCACCATACCACCACACCATACCACCACCATCACCACCACCACCACCACACCACCTTCACCACCACCATCCCCACCACCACCACCATCCCCCACCACCACCACCACCACCACCACCATCCCACCACCACCACCACCACCACCACCACCACCCACCACCCATCACCTCACCACCACCACCACCACCACCACCACCACCTCATCACCACCACCACCACCACCATCACCACCACCACCACCACCCAAACCACCACCACCACCACCACCCCCCACCACCACCACCACCACCACCACCCCCCCATCATCACCACCACCACCACCACCACCACCACCACCACCACCACCACACCACCACCCCCACCACCACCATCACCACCACCATCACCACAAAAACCACCATCACCACCGCCACCACCACACCATTTTTTTTAGAACTTTTTTTTTAGACTTTTTTCAAGAACAATTTAGCACTTTTTTTTCTTTGTAAAAAGTAAAGAAATCAAAAAAGGGGGATGGTGAAGGTTAGGTTGGGTTGGGTCAGGTTGTAATAGAAGTATTTTAAGGTGAGGGTATTTAAAAAGTTGATTTTAGCCTGTGCGAGCTTGGACACGTTCCACATCTTTAGTGTGAACGTTTATTTCCTAGTTTATCATATATTCTTCCTCCTCAATACCATGTTCTTCCTTCTTTCTTCTCATAGCCTGGGGTTCCTCAAGGTTTTTTTTTAAGGTTGAGGTGAGGACAACCTTCTCTGTTTGTGTTTGTAAACTCGTGTCTATCTTTGTTTTCGTGGCTTAGAGAGAGAGAGAGAGAGAGAGAGAGAGAGAGAGAGAGGGGAGAGAGAGAGAGAGAGAGAGAGAGAGAAGAGAGAGAGAGAGAGAGAGAGAGAGAGAGAGAGAGAGAGTAGGCTTACTGAAGCTCTCATGAAGAATGGGAGAGATAGGAGAAAGAAGAAAGAATGAGAGTGGAAATTATTTACGAAGTGTGGAGGTAAAGTTGTAGGAAGATGTCATAGGAAGATATGTAAAAATGTCATGGGAAAAAAAGGAAGGGAAATTTAGCATAAAAAGATGAAGGGTTGATGGGAGGAGAGATGAAAAGAAAATAAATAATTGGAAATATAGTTCATGGATCCACGACTGTTATAAGAAAAGGTAAACAAAATAAAATCAATAAAATGCAGCACGATCACTAAAACTAACTAACTTAATAGAAAAAAATTGGATAATAAGATTTTTTTATTTTTTATTTTTTTTTAATTTTTATTACATCACAGGGAACTGGCCAAGGGCACAACAAAAATGGGTAACACAAAGCCCGCTTAGTTGCCGGTCCCTATAAAGAAGACAGTAAGAGAATAAAATAAAAACAGGGGTAGTCTAATTTAGTTCGGGAGGTGTCTTGTTACTCTTCTTTTGAAAAGATTTAAGTCATAGGAAAGTGGAAAAATTGAAACAGGAAGAGAGTTCCAGAGTTTACCAGTGAAAGGGATGAAAGAGTAAAGATACTGATTAACTCTTGATTAGGGAAAATGGACAGAATAGGGATGAGAATGAGTAGAAAGTCTTGTGCAGCGAAGCCCCGGGAGGGGGGGGGGCATGCATTAGCAAGTTCAGAAGAGCAGTGACATGAAAATAACGGTATAAAGAGCAAGAGAAGCAACTTTGGGGGGCGGTGATTTAAAGTTTGAGACAGCAGTCAAGGGAGAGGAGTTGAGAGCGAAAAGCTTTTTGCTCAACCCTGTTTGGGAGAGCGAAATGATGGATCCCTCCAAACATGTGAGACTACCCCCATACATGGGCGGATGGCCCCTGTAGAGACAAGAAAATTGGAGGAGAAAAAAAGGACCAAAACCCCACAGCACACCAAAATTTCTTAAAGCTGTTTTAGCAAGAGATGAATTGAATTTCCGTTCAGTTTTTTAAAAAGGATAGTCCTAAAATTTTTCATTGTAGAAAAAGGGAGACAGTTGAGGGGGTCTTGAAAAAAGGGGGGATAGTTTCAGGTAGGTTTGTCGAGAGTAGGTGAAAAAATTGGGTTTTTTGAGGCATTAAACAAACGGGTTTTGCTTTCCCCCAAATCGAAATAATAAAAAGTCAAAAAGTTAGGCCTCGGTGGCTCTCTCCGTGAACATTAGTTCCTTTTAAACTAACGCTAAAACTGTTAACATAATTAACTAAGGAATTATAAGTGTAAAGACTACCCTAAAATAACACTTGGATGGAAAAAAAGAAAGCGCTTAGTAACAGGTGAACGATTAAAAAGTTGCGAGGGTTAATTAGTCCTTAATTATTGTTCAGCGCCCGGAAAATATTAGGTTGAATTAATCTTCATTTCGCTGTCTCTTGCCATCGACTGTGTGATTGATGGTGTAAGAGAGAGAGAGAGAGAGAGAGAGAGAGAGAGAGAGAAGAAGAGAGGAGAGAGAGGAGAAGAGAGGGGGGAAAAAGAGGGGGAGAGAGAATATGTATTATCTCAATATTTTTGTATGTCTCGATATGTTTTGTATGAAAGAAAAAAAAGAGGAGGAGGAGGAGGAGGAGGAGGAGGACATGAATAAGATGAAAGAGTATAACGAGATGAAAAATCAGAAAGGTGGAGGAGGGTAGGACTAGGGAGGAGCTCGAAATAATCTCTCAACGCCCTTGGGAGGAGGTGAGGGCGTGGGCAGACATACAGACAGGTGATATAGGGGGGAGGAGCAGCCAGGACCTCCACCACCACCAACACCACCCGGGTCTCCGTCAGATATAGTTGCTCCGGCGATTCTCAGCCCTGCATGGTGGCTAGATTAGATCAGAGAATTATTGAGTGAGCTACAAGGTGAAGAGAAGAGAGAGAGAGAGAGAGAGAGAGAGAGAGAGAGAGAGAGAGAGAGAGAGAGAGAGAGAGAGAGAGAGAGAGAGAGAGAGAGAGAGAGAGAGAGAGATTTTTACGATGTGTTGAATGATGGTAGAGTTACACGTGTATTAATTTGTGAGGTCGTTTATCTTAAGATTTGTGTGTGTGTTGTGTTGGTTTGACTGGTGTGGTGTTGCCTGCTTTGGTGTATTTTTTTTAAGAATAGGAAATTTAATATGTTTTATGATAATTGTACTGAAGAACTCATTTGGTCAATAGGAAAAATATTGCAAGGTACTTTTTTTTACAACTACTTCTACTACTTCTTCAATTACTGCTACCACCATTGCTATCGCTACCATCCATATCACTATTATAGTATTTCTACCTGTAGCAACAACGCTAATATTGATAATAGTAACACTAATAATAATAATAGTAACAAAGCGATGAAAATGATATTTATAATTACACTCAATGAAACTCTTAAGGTCATTTGAGGGAAAAATAACCCATATATTATAACTTTGCAATATCATCTAGTATTTAATTTATATATTTTCTTCACCAAACACCTTAATTCACCTTGTTTTTCTTCTTCTTTACAGGTGAGTTGGCTTCTCGCAGCGCCAAGGGAGGAAGGTTTGAAGTTTGAACTCTGGTACCTCGCACTTTTTTATTTTTATTTATTTACATCTATTACATATATATACATATACATATGCATATGCACATACATACACATACACATACATACACATACATATATACATAAAAAGTAGTAATACCTCGCACTCTTGGTTCTCTCTTCCCTCCTTCTTTTCTCTCCTCTTCTCTCTTTTCTCTCTCTTGGTTCTCTGGTACCTCTCACTCTGGGTTTTCTCTCTTCCCTTCTTTTTTTCTCTCTCTCTTGGTTCTCTGGTACCTCGCAACCTCACCCCACGAACCCTCACACATCACATCACACACACAATATACACACACACATACATGCATACATACATATATACATGAACACGCAGTCAGTAGATCAAGTGCAGTACCACCATTCTTACTTATATACAGTATTGCATCTATTTCCATATTATTATATATCTTCCTCTCTTCAATATATTTTGTGTGCCACTTGTTTATCGTTTTGTGGTGTTAAAATATTACCTATTTTTCCGTTCATTTTAACCCTTCAGTATAGTTTTATCTTTGTATTCAGTATATGTATTGTTGAGTAGTTTAAACGTATTTATTTTCGAATGATAAGACATATTTTGTATTTCATTTTCTTTTTTTTAAAATTATAAACTTCTTTTACCCCCCCTTTTTAACATTTTTTTCCCTTTTTTTTTTTCCTTTTCCTTCCCTTTCCCTTCCTTTTTTTTTCTCTTTTCCCTTTTTTCTTCTCTTTCCGACAGGGGTTTATCAAAAATTTTTTTTTTTTTTTTCCCTTTTTTTTCCCTTCCCCCTTTCCCTCCTTTTCCTCCCCTACCCTCCCCTTTTCCTCCCTCCCCTTCCCCTCCTCGTCCCTGGGAAAAACCCAAAAGAATTCTTAAAATTTCTTTTCATATATTTTTTTCCCTTCTTGCCCTTTTTCCCTTTCCCCTTAAAAACCCTTTTCCTCCCTTTTTCCTTCCCCTTCCCTTCCCTTCCTTTCCCCTTTCCCTTCCCTTCCCCTTTCCCCCTTCCCCCTTCCACCCCCCTTCCCCTTCCCTTCCCTTCCCTTCCCTTCCCCCCCCCCTTCCTCTCCTCTCCCCCTCCTTCCCCCTCCTTCCCCCCTCCCTTCCCTTCCTCTCCCCCCTTTTCCCCCCCCTTTCCCCTCCTCCCCCCCTTCCTTCCCTTCCCCTCCCCTCCCCCCCCCTCCCGTCCCCCCCCCCCTCCCGGCCCCCCCCCCTCCCCTTCTCTTGCACTCCGGGTTCAACTTAAAATAAATGCTCGGGGCCCGTCTGCTTTACATAAAAAGAAATTATGGTTGCGTCATTCAGAGAGAGAGAGGAGAGAGAGAGAGAGAGAGAGAGGAGAGAGGAGAGGAGGAGAGAGAGAGAGAGAGAGAGAGATAATCAAATAAACACAAAATCAAGAAACTTAATATACTTTAGTGGCAAAACTAATAATTGAATTGGTCGTTTCGCACAAATTAAGTTTCGTTGCATAATTTTTCTTTTTCCTTTGTTTTTATTTAATTTTGGCTGCTATTTATGCCATTTTCCCTCTGTTCTTATTTAATTTTACCTGCTTTTTTGGGGCTTTTTTTCTTGTTTTTATTTAATTTTTACCGCTTTTTTGTGGCTTTTTTTTCCTGTTCTTATAAATTTTACCTCTTTTTTTGGGGCATTTTTCCTTTGTTTTTTTAAAAAAAAATTGTACCTGCTGTTTGTGGCATTTTTCCTCAATTTTTTTATATTATACCTGCTGTTTGTGGCATTTTTCCTGTTTTATTTATTTTACCTGCTATTTGTGGCATTTTTCTTCTTTTTATATTTTACCAGATTTTTGTGGCATTTTTCCTTTGTATTTGTTTTATTTTAGCTGCTGTTTGTGGCATTTTTCCTCTATTTTAATTTTTTTTTTACCTGCTCGTATAGGTAACTTAAGACTCCCTCCTTCTTCTCTTCCTTCCTATCGTGTAAGGAGTCAGATGTGAGCGTGTCCTGTGGCCTTCTAGACGGGGTATAAAGTAGCATTAGCACACAACATTGCTACTTTATGATGGAGGGAAGAATAAGAAAAGCGAAATGTAAATGTAGTAAGGTTCGGTGAATAATTTTATACCACTGGATTTTGTTACTTATGTTGGTATCTAGTCTCTCTCTCTCTCTCTCTCTCTCTCTCTCTCTCTCTCTCTCTCTCTTCTCTCTCTCTCTCTCTCGTCTCTCTGTCTGTCTGTCTGTCTGCTTCTCTCTCATCTTCCTCTCTCTCTCTCTCCTCTCTCTCTCTCTCTCTCTCTCGTCTCTCTCTCTCTCTCTCTCTCTCTCTCTCTCTCTCTCTCTCTCTGTCTGTCTGTCTGTTCTGTCTGTCTGTCTGTCTGTCTGTCTGTCCTGTCTGTCTTCTCTCTTCTCTCTCTCTCTCTTCATTCTGCTCTCTCTCTCTCTCTCTCTCAGTGTCTCTCATCCTCTCTCTCTCTTCTCTCTCTCTCCTCTCTCTCCTCTCTCTCTCTCCTCTCTCTCATCTCCTCATCTCTTCTCTTCCTCTCGCTCTCTCTCCATTCCTCTCTTCTCCTCTCTCCTCTCGATTTTCCTTGATTTCTCTTTTATTTAATGGAGAAAAAACAGTTTATAATTTTTCCTTCTCTTTCTTTCTCTTTACTCCTCTGTATTTCCTTCACTTTTATTTACTATTACGCCATTATTCAACGCCCTCAAACAGCCACTTAGCAACTTTAAAAGGCAAATGATGTGATAAATTTCGAGCAGAAGCGATGTATTTTAAATTTTACGATTTTTTTTTTTTTTTTATTTATTTATTTTTTTTTTTTTTATTTTTTTTTTATTTTTATACTTCTGCCATTAGTTTCAGCTTGAGACAATTTACACCTCAGATATATATACAAAACAGTGTTATTGAAGTGATGTATAGTACTTTTACATTCTATTATTTTATATCTAGTTCCTTTCTGTCCTCATTATTATCCTTAAATATGAAAATTCCGACATTCACCATCACACTATTACCCAAGGAAGGAAGATAACAGCCTACGGGCGCTATAGGCTCAAACGTAAAAAAAAAAAAAACACACAAAAAAAAACTAAAGGCTTCGTTCCACACCTCTTCCTTTTTCTCCTTCCTTCTTTCCTTCTATCCCTTTCTTTCCCTATCACTTCCTCTATTCTCCTACCTCTCTTCTCTCCCTTACTCTCTATCTCTCCCCTCTATGTTACCCTCTATCTATCTCTCTATGTTACCCTCTATCTCTCCCCTCTATGTTACCCTCTATCTCTCTATGTTACCCTCTATCTCTCCCCTCTATGTTACCCTCTATCTCTCTATGTTACCCTCTATCTCTCTGTTACTCTCTATCTCTATGTTACCCTCTCCCTCTCCCCTCTATGTTACCCTCTCCCTCTCCCCTCTATGTTACCCTCTCCCTCTCCCCTCTATGTTACCCTCTCCCTCTCCCCTCTATGTTACCCTCTCCCTCTCCCCTCTATGTTACCCTCTACCTCCCCTCTATGTTACCCTCTCCCCTCTCCCCTCTATGTTACCCTCTCCCTCTCCCCCTCTTATGTTACCCTCTACCTCTCCCCTCTATGTTACCCTCTCACCTCTCCCCTCTATGTTACCCTCTCCCTCCCCTCTATGTTTACCCTCTCCCTCTCCCCTCTATGTTACCCTCTCCCTCTCCCCTCTATGTTACCCTCTCCCTCTCCCCTCTATGTTACCCTCTACCTCTCCCCTCTATGTTACCCTCTCCCTCTCCCCTCTATGTTACCCTCTCCCTCTCCCCTCTATGTTACCCTCTCCCTCTCCCCTCTATGTTACCCTCTACCTCTCCCCTCTATGTTACCCTCTACCTCCTCCCCTCTAGTTTACCCTCTCCTCTCCCCTCTATGTTACCCTCTCCTCTCCCCTCCTATGTTACCCTCTCCCTCTCCCTCTATGTTACCCTCTCCTCTCCCCTCTATGTTACCCTCTCCCTCTCCCCTCTATGTTACCTCTCCCTCTCCCCTCTATGTTACCCTCTCCTCTCCCCTCTATGTTACCCCTCTCCCTCTCCCCTCTATGTTACCCTCTCCCTCCCCCTCATGTTACCCTCTCCTCCCCTCTATGTTACCCTCTACCTCTCCCTCTATGTTACCCCTCTCCTCCCCTCTATGTTACCCTCTCCTACTCCCCTCTATGTTACCCTCTCCCTCTCCCCTCATGTTACCCTCTCCCTCTCCCCTCTATGTTACCCTCTATCTCTCCCCTCTCTGTTACCCTCTACCTCTCTTCTCTCCCTTACTCTCTACCTCTCCCCTCTATGTTACCCTCTCCCTCTCCCGTCTATCCCCTTCCTGTCAAATCAAATGTCTAATCACGAATAACACAACAACCAATGTAGAAAATAATATATAAACTTCAACATTTTAAGTCCTGCTCATCCCTGTCAAATATCCCTGCTTCATATTCTCCTCGTTCCTGCCCTCACTTAACCTTAACCAAAGTTATGCCTTTTTTTCCGTCCGGAGAATGATAGTTTGCCAGCTCATAAAGTTAGGCGGAGTCCATTAACACACATCACTTTTCATCGGTGTGGCATTTAAAGGAAGCACCTCCATTGGTTCTCTCATTCTTTACTCTCCTATAAGGTGGAGAGTAGTTTTTTTTACTATAGCATTTATATATTGTATTTTATATCATTATACAGCTGTCATTTCTAAAAAAAAAAAAATTTATTTCTATTTTTTTTATTACACGCATTATTTCAATTTTTTTTATTATGTTATTATTATACATATTATTTTCTAATTATATTTTTTTCATGATAGCCCGTCTTTTTATTTTTTTATATATTTATATAGTATAAATATAGTAGTATTTGGTGTTTCGTTTGCTTGTATTTTATATTTTTTATACTTTACCTATTTTATTAGTTTATTTCGTTCCTTCATCCCTTTCTCCCTTTCATCCCTTTATCCTCTTTGTTTTCGTTCCTTATTTTTCTCCAAGCGTTGAATTTATTTCCTGATTTTTATTTTTGATTTTCGATCCTTATTTTTCGTTAATATTATTTGGAGAAATATACTCTCGTACTTATATACATTTATAAATAGTGTAGTGTAAGCTCTCATGTCTAATAATAACTACCAAACCCTCGTATAAACATCAAGCAAGACAGTCATACGTATTGGTTTTCATGAAAGCAGTATCGTGTAGAAAGATCTTTAAGAGTTTTTCAGAAATCGCTCACCCGAATCGATAACCGAAGATGAGAAAATTAAATACACATCTTCAAACTATCCATCAATTTCTCTTTTTTTTTCTCTCCAATATATTCATCAACTTCTCTCTCTTTTTCTTTTTTTCAACCCTAGAAATACACATCTTCAAACTATCCATCAATTTTTTTTTCTCGTCAATATATCCATCAACTCTCTCTCTCTCTCTCTCTCTCTCTCTCTCTCTCTCTCTCTCTCTCTCCTCTCTCTCTCTCTCCTCTCTCTCTCTCTCTCTCTCTCTCCTCTCTCTCTCTCTCTCTCTCTCTCTCTCTCTCTCTCTCTCTCTCTCTCTCTCTCTTCTCTCTCTCTCTCTCTCTCTCTCTCTCTCTCTCTCTCTCTCTCTCTCTCTCTCTCTCTCTCTCTCTCTCTCTCTCTCTCTCTCTCTCTCTCTCTCTCTCTGAGAGTACCTTCCGGAGTACCTTCAGGGTACTCCGTGGTGTAGGGGAAGCACGCTCGATTCACAACCGAGAAGTCCCGGGTTCGATCCCCGGGCGGAGCGGAAACAGTTGGGCTGTTTCCTTAAAACCCGAGCCCCTGTCCACCCAGCAGTGATTGGGTACCGGGTGTTAGCCGGGGTTTGTAACCCGCCTCCCGGGGTGCTGGCTTTGGTCAACACTATAAGCACTAGCAGACACCTCTCTAGGGGTAGTTTGTGAGAGAGCTGTCTGGTTACAGCGGAGATCCATCTCAGCTGCGTCGATACGACGAAATTATTCAAACATCAAACATCAAACATCAAACATCATCGCTCTCTCTCTCTCTCTCTCTCTCTCTCTCTCTCTCTCTCTCTCTCTCTCTCTCTCTCTCTCTCTCTCTCTCTCTCTCTCTCTCTCTCTCTCTCTCTCTCTCTCTCTCTCTCTCTGTCTTTTTTTTTTAACCCTCGCTTCTCGTCTATCAGTTGTGAAAAATCCGACTCAAATAGTTGAATATCACGTCTTCAACAAATCATTTCCCGCACTTTTTCCCTCCTTTTATTATGCTGGGATATTTTTGCTCCTTTTGTTATGTTGAGATTAAACCGAGGAGAATATGCCTTCACAAAACCTCTTACTTTTTTTCCCCACGTCAACCATTGTCCCTGAGTTACGAGTCTTGCAAGCAGGAGGAGGGGGGGGGGGGGGCACGGGTGACGGGGCCTGCAAAGATAGCATTAGCAGGCCAGCAGGTGAAGCAGGCAGAGAGGGTAGGCTACATCACACACACCTGCCTTCTCTGGGACTAAGAAGCAGGATGCAACACAATATAGGAACCACAGTCATAGTCTCACTTCGATATATCACTTTTTTTTTTTTTTTTTTTTTTTTTTTTTTTTTTCCTGAACCATAACCTATAATTTCCTTGCATGATGAGTTACCTGTATAATTACCCTCCTAAATGGGCTGTGAGACTGTTGGTACCTGGTATTCTCGTCTACCGAAATTCTCGTCCCGACACAAACCGGGAACTCTCGCCGACGGTAATGGTTAGGTTAGGTTACCATTAGGTTAGGTAAAGGTCAGGTTAGGTAAGGCTAGATATACAGAAACTCGGGTAAAAGCTTAATAGATATATTTATTGAGTCGTAGAAAATAGAAATACTTGACAACATGAGAAGTTGGAACTCTCGCCGACGGTGACGAGAGATCCGGTAGACGAGAGTACCATAAACCGTACTGAGGTTCCCAAGGGCGGTGGTATAGTGTATAGTTGTTTTTTTTAAAGAGGTGAAAAATCCTGACCCCTTTGCTGCTTCCTGACTGATATTTGATGCCAGGAGAAGGGAATACGTACTACGGTTTTTCTACATTTCAGCTGTATTTTATCATAGTTAACCATATTTTCAGGTAAACATAGGCATAATTTTAAGCATGAAACCTTAACCCCTTGAGGCCCAGAACGTATTTTCCATTGTAATTTGAGTACCATTAGACTATTTTAATGAATGTTAGCAATATTCTATGGATATGACCTGTTCAATATACCCTTGTCCACTAGCTTATTTGGTATATTTGTTACTTTTTCGTAATTTTATGGCTAACAACAGACGATTTCATATAGCAAAGGAAAGATCTGGGTCTCAAGCGGTTCAGATGGAATGGAATTTTCACCTTGTTAAAAAAAAAAAGACTATAGGTGGTGGTCCTCCGTCAGTGTTGTGGTTCCCTGCATACCTGTCGACGTGAGGGTGAGTGACCGCCGGGCCGCCCCAGTGCAGTGACTCAGCGCCGGAGAGACTCTTGACATCAACCTATTATCTGTTTAGAGGTGAAAGGCGACGCCACCTCAGTGATTCATGCGGAACATATGACTTGCTTTTAGAGGGTTGACGTGTCTTGCTAGCCGGATGGAGCGTAAAGGAAGCAGTAGGGGAGAGCGGGGCAGGTTGCATCGAGGGTAGGTTGCATCATTGCCTCTAACTCGCATTACCTTTTTTTTTATTATTATTATTGTTGTAGTTGTAGTATTAGTAGTTTATAGTAGTAGTAGTAGTAGTAGTAGTAGTATTAAGACGATGTACGTGTGATAACATGCGAGTTAAAGGCAATGATGCAACCTACCCTCCATGCAACCTGCCCCGCTCTCCCCTACAAGTGAATTATTTCGGATATTCCCGTGGATTAAACTCTGTTCCTTTAGATGAAAATACCATACACACACACATACACACACAAAAGGAGAAAAAGAAGAATTTATAATGATGATAAAGTAGAGAAAAATAAACAGAGGAATAAAATAAACATAAATCCTTAACCTGGTGTGTAAGACTGTAACGATGGATTTTGTACATGCTGGCGGTTTTGTTTGGGAATTGAATAATCTTGCAGTGACAGCGGTGCAATGTAATCCAATCAGTGCACTCAAGGGGCATTGTCACCGTGACTTTGATACTCGCACTAGTGGTTAGGATTGAGAGAGGCAGACTGTCTTGAATGGGCATAATGGCTTTGATTGTAATGTAAGCTTGTCTGGCTATCTATGTCTCTTTCTCTCTCATGTCTTATCTTTTTTCAGCCCCTTCTCTCTCTCTCTCTCTCTCTCTCTCTCTCTCTCTCTCTCTCTCTCTCTCTCTCTCTCTCTCTCTCTCTCTCTCTCTCTCTCTCTCTCTCTCTCTCTCTCTCATAATGGCATTGATTGTAATGTATGCTTGTCTGGTTATCTATTTCTCTTTCTTTCTCGTGTCTTTTGTCTGTGTGTTTGCCTGCCTGCCTGTCCGTCTGTCTGCCTGCCCGTCTACCGTACCCTAACATAAGCGTCTTGGGTTCGGTTGTCTGCTGCTGTTGTTTGGTTTATCTTGTTTATCTTGATCTGTATCTTGTGTTTGGTTTACTGGTGGTCGTCGCTTCTACTTTATTTTTTATTTTTTATCCCTACCTCTTCATCAGTATCTTTTTTCAGCCGCCCTTCTCCCTCCCTCCCATTCTCTCTCTCTCTCTCTCTCTCTCTCTCTCTCTCTCTCTCTCTCTCTCTCTCTCTCTCTCTCTCTCTCTCTCTCTCTCTCCGGACTGGGGATCATTAGGACGCCTTTGATATGAAGCACAAGTGTGGGTGTGAGTGAAGCGCCTCGCGGGGCTTCATGGCAGCAACAAGGCGTGTTCAATGTTCATTCATAAATCGGAAAACTCGACCTTCTCCTTTAAAAGACTGGCTTCTTGCCCCCCCTTCTCTCTCTCTCTCTCTCTCATCTCTCTCTCTCTCTCTCTCTCTCTCTCTCTCCTCTCTCTCTCTCTCTCTCTCTCCTCCTCCTCCTCTATCTTTCTATGACATTACTGTTACTCTCACTGCTGTTCCTCCTCCTCCTCCTCCTCCTCTGACCATTAATTAGTATATCTGACTATAGTTTCATGCTTATAGTACATGTATTACGAATTTTCTGTAGTTTCTGAAGCTTTTTAAGTCGTTTTGTTGTTTACATATCTTTTTCTGAAAATTTTGGGCATTCGTTTTTCATTAATCATACATTTTTTTTCCTTTTTCATCCCATCTCTCCCCTCTTCATCCCGACACACACACACACACACACACACACACACACACACACACACACACACACACACACACACACACACACACACACACACACTTGGACCAGCGGCTAAAATGGTGTTCTTAAAGCAGTCGTTCAAGAAGATGCAGTCACTCGCCTACACAGAGTTGTTTGAAATGATTCTAAAGCCCGGTGCCAACTGTGCCCAGTTACCACAAATACCACTCAAGCGGTGATGATGGTGGCGTCATTGTTGTTGTATGGCGGCCGTACAAGCGGGATGGTGGGAACCGGGCTTAAATCAGATAAGAATGTCGGCAGTCCAAACACATTAGCTCACGCGTCCCATGTGTATCGGAGGGAATGTACTCAAGTGTCTGAACGTAACGGGACCTCAGTGATAACCTAGAGGGTGTGTGTGTGTGGGTGTATGTGTGTGTGTGTGTGTGTGTGTGTGTGTGTGACGTGTGTGTGTGTGTGTTTGGGTGTGTGGGTGTGACTGTTTGTGTGTGTGTGTGTGTGTGACGTGTGGGTGTGGGTGTGGGTGTGTGCGTGTGTGTGTGTGGGTGACGTGTGTGTGTGTGTGGGTGAGTGTGTGAAGTGGGTGTGGGTGTGGGTGTGTCTGTGACGTTTGTGTGTGTGTGTGACGTATGTGTGTGTGTGTGCATGTGTGTGTGTGTGACGTGCGTGTGCGTGTGTGACGTGTGTGTGTGTGTGTGTGGTGTGTGTGTGTGTGTGTGTGTGGGTGTGTGGGTGTGTGGGTGTGTGTGTGTTTATAGAGCCCTGTCTCCAGCTGTCCTAAATTATCTCGTAGTTTATTTGCTTCTTCAGTGCGTCTGTCTGTGTGTTTGCCTGCCTGTCTGCCTGCCTGTCTGTCTGTTTCTCTGCCTGTCCCTCTACCGTACCATAACATCAGTCTCGGGTTCGGTTGTCTGCTGCTGTTGTTTTGTTTACCTTGTTTATCTTGTTTATCTTGATCTGTATCTTGTGTTTGCCTTTCTGATGGTCGTCGCCTCTGCTTTCATTTTTTTTTCTATCTCCATCTCTTCATCAGCATCTTTTTTATTATGTCTCCCACGGTTTGTTTGTACAGTGGCGCGCGTAGTGGTGGTGGTGGTGGGCGCTCATAATACCTCGTGGGCGTGAAGGATTAAATTGGAGACGATTGTATTCATGGTTACTATAAAAAGGAGTGAGGACCCAGGGTGACGTGACTTACTTTTTTTTTGTTTTTTTTGAGGACCCAGGGTGACGCGACTTACTTTTTTTTTTTGAGGACTCCGTAGTGTAGGGGTAGCACGCTCGGTTCACAACCGAGAAGTCCCGGGTTCGATCCCCGGGCGGAGCGGAAACAGTTGGGTTGTTTCCTTAAAAAAACCCGAGCCCCTGTCCACCCAGCAGTGAATGGGTACCGGGTGTTAGCCGGGGGTTTGTGACCCCCCTCCCGGGGTGCTGGCTTCGGCCAACACTATAAGCACTAGCAGACAGCTCTCTAGGGATAGTCTGGGAGAGAGCTGTCTGGTTACAGTGGAGATCCATCTCAGCTGCGTCGATAACTGACGAAATTCTTCAAACATCAAACATCAACATCAACTCAGTGTGACGCGACTTATTATTATTATTTTTATTTTTTTTGAGGTCTCAGGGCGCCGCAGCTTACTTTTTTTTAGTCCTACAACAAAAGAATGACTGTCCAAGGGCGAAAAAAAGTAACAAAAAGCTCTCTACGGAGAAAACTTATAGTTCAAGACATGAACCAACGAGGCATGTCTTGCTACCTTCTTGTCTCGTATGTTATAATTTTCTTCAATCTATATTTTTCCCTCTAGTTTTTATTTGAATTTATTCTCATAAGGATGTTTTTCTTATGTTTTTTTTTTCATTACTCAAACTATTCTGACCTACACGAGGCGACAAACAAGCAGCCAATGATTGTTATTATTATTGCATCTTCCCTTTATTTTAGTTTTCATCATTATTTATTTTCTTGCTTTATTCCTTACATTCCCCTTTTTTTCGTCTTTTTTATAATCAAGTGCCTCCATCTATAGTGTTAGCATGTTAAGACGTCAAGGGGGAGACAGCAACGTGCCCGGTGGTGATGGAAGGGCGCGGTGGCGGGGAGGAACTTGCCTAAACACGAGAGGCAAGACTTCCATACTAGCACTTGTACCTGTCAGCTCCTGTCGAGAAGGTTATGGTGGGCTCCGTCATAAGTTTAGCTCCTCCCCGCCCACCCGCCTGCCTTGGGTATATAAGTAGTTTTTTGTTCTTTCTTTACCTGAATGAGCTCTCTTGTTGTTGTTGTTTTTGTTGTTGTTGTTCATAGTCTTATCTTTTTAATCATTTTCCTGTTTTTGTCTTCCTTATTTTTTCCTAGCTCTTCTTCATCCTCTGCTTCCTCTTCTGATTTCTCTCACTCTTTTCATGTTTTTCTTTTTCCTTATATTTATTCCTCTTCATCCTCTGCTTCCTTTTGCGATTTCTAATATTCTTCTTTTCTTTCTTTTTCTTTCTTTTCATGTTTTTATGGTTTTCGTTTTATGTTCTCCAGGTTTAATCTTCATCTCATTTATATGTGTATTTTTTTCCCCATTTTTTTTATTACGTTTAAAACCATATTTCAATGGAAAGTCAATTTGAAATGGCGTCAGAGAGAGAGAGAGAGAGAGAGAGAGAGAGAGAGAGAGAGAGAGAGAAGGGGAGTCGGGGAGTCATGAGTGCATAAAACACATATTTGTAAACACCAGTCTATGAAGTGGAAGAGACGAGTGTAAACTGTTATTTCTCTACGTGTACATTGGACGATGGGGGTGATTACACTGTGAGGCGATCCGTAAACAAGGGCGCGGGTTGATAATGTGGGCGTAAATTAATAATGAGGACGCTGGAATGTTATATATACGAACCTTTCATCAAATGCTTAATATTCTTATCTTGTATACTGTGAGGGAAAAGAGGGCTACGAGGGTGCTAATTACATCGATCAACAATATACAGCTTAGATTGTACTGCTTGTTTATGTAGTTCAGTTTATTTATGATGTATTTTTAGAGGTTAAGTCTATAGTCCGTACATTTGCTATTATTTTTTTCTCCTGTATTTATGTATCTTGAATGAAATATACCACAAGAAATGGACTGTTTTCATAAAGGATCAGTCTTTACCGCTGCATGTCAAGAGAGGGAGAGATAATATATGATAAAATAGCCTTAATTATACAACAGGTCATATTGAAAGCTCATTAAAACAATATAACATGCATGCACTAATGAAGCTAGAAGGTTTTATTGCAGCAAGAGCTAATAAGAACAGAGTCAAACAGAGGCATGACTAACACTGCACAAATATCAACAACTATGAAGCGATATATTAATTAAGAATCGTCACGAGGAGGAAAAATGCAAAGATAAGAAATAATGTCGGCTCGGCTTTCATCCTTGAGTTAAAATTTGCAAATAGTTGTGAGGCAGTCTCGACCTTCTTGCTGGCGCTGCTGTATGCTGGGTGACCGACCTACTTTTGTGCCCCCTCCTCCTCCTCTTCCTTCTCCTCCTCTTCCTCCTCCTCCTCCTCCTCCTATTCCTCCTCCTTCAGCTCCTCCTTCGTCTACTTTTTCTTCTTTTGTCCTCTTTTACCGCCACTACTACTACTACACTACTACTACTACTACTACTACTACTACTACTACTACTACTACTACTACTACTACTACTACTACTACTACTACTACTACTACTACTACTACTACTACTGCAGTAAACTTTAGTTATCGTGGAAAAGATGCAGGGTCGGGGTTTGTTATTGGTCTTCGTAATGTCAGACAACAAACTTATATTTGAGAGAGAGAGAGAGAGAGAGAGAGAGAGAGAGAGAGAGAGAGAGAGAGAGAGAGAGAGAGAGAGAGAGAGAGAGAGAGAGAGAGAGAGAGAGAGAGAGAGAGAGAGAGAGAGAGAGAGAGAGAGAGAGAGAGAGAGATATGAAAGAGGAAAAAAGAAATTAAGCTAATGGTTCATAAAGCCAAGTTTAGAAGCATTTTCCTGGATCTGATGGATGCATTATTATCAAGATAAGATCAACGAATCGCATCGCATCTTTTCCGCTTAAGTTAAAATACCCATTAACTTTTTTACTCGTCATTTTCATAGCAATGCTTTTAATAATCTTACTTGCCTTAGGATTGAGATATAAAATGAATTTACCTGTATAGTTTAGCATAAATATGAATGCCGTAAAAGGCGAGGAACCCCGTCGAGACCTTATCTGCTGACGAAGGGTTATGTTGTGGGGGTGGGTGTGGTGGGGTGGGTGTGGTATGGTGGGTGGGGGGGTATGGTGGGTGGGGTGGGTTTGGTGGTGGTGGAAGGGCGGCACCAGCTTGACAATGCCACCGCCTGTCATAGCGATTCGCCACTATGGTCTTTGATGCAATTAAGATCCAGTGACGTAGGTGAAGAGTGTCTTGGTGTGTGTGTGAAAGAGAGAGAGAGAGAGAGAGAGAGAGAGAGAGAGAGAGAGAGAGAGAGAGAGAGAGAGAGAGAGAGAGAGAGAGAGAGAGAGAGAGAGATTAAATGATGATGCAAAAACTGCCTCTCTGTTTACTTCAGCGCTGACATATTCATCTTGTAAGCCACTATAATAACTGCTGAAAAATCACTAAGTAAGCCAACGTAAGCACCGAATACGAAGTTTTTGCAGCCTCGCGTGTTACAGCATTAAGAGATCAGCAGGAAAGAAAGAAAATAATACACCCTGTGAAAATAAGTGTCTCTGCGTTAACATTTCTCGCGGTTAGGTTAGTCAAGAGGAGATTTGGTATATTGTTATGTTGCCGGACTAAGAATATTTTGTTTTGTTTGTTCCCTTTGTAGTATTTCCCTGAGTAAAGTAAAAAAAAAAAAAAATTCTCCTCTCTCTCTCTCTCTCTCTCTCTCTCTCTTCTCTCTCTCTCTCTCTCTCTCTCTCTCTCTCTCCTCTCTCTCTCTCTACTCTCCTCTCTCCTCTCTCTCCTCTCTCTCTCTCTCTCTCTCTCTCTCTCTCTCCTCTCTCTCTCTCTCTCTCTCTCTCTCTCTCTCTCTCTCTCTCTCTCTCCTCTCTCTCTCTCTCTCTCCTCTTCTCTCTCTCTCTCTCTCTCTCTCTCTCTCTCTCTCTCTCTCTCTCTCCTCCCTCTCTCTCTCTCTCTCTCCTCCTCTCTCCTCTCTCTCTCTCTCTCCTCTCTCTCTCTCCTCTCTCTCTCTCTCTTCTCTCTCTCTCTCCTCCTCTCTCTCTCTCTCTCTCTCCAGTTCTTCCTGTGTATGCAATCAGACCTATTTTAGATTTTCTCTCCTCATATTTATTTAGGATTTAGCCAATGATACTTCCTGTACATGGAGAAAAACAAGTCAGGAAGCTAAAACTGTGGCTTACGAACACTGGCTATGAATGCCTCCAAGACCCCTAGCCAAGTATCAAGGCAATGCACGTGCGCTTCTCTATTTGCCTGCCGGTAATACTGATTGGCAATTAATCTCTCTCTCTCTCTCTCTCTCTCTCTCTCTCTCTCTCTCTCTCTCTCTCTCTCTCTCTCTCTCTCTCTCTCTCTCTCTCTCTCTCTCTCTCTCTCTTTTCCTTATGTCCTCGTTTTTTAGTTCAGCGCGGCCAATCCACTAGTCTTGCCTCTTCGTTTTGTGCACTGTCCCTCTATATACTTTCCGTCTGTGTCCGAGTGTGTTGAGTTCGTGACGGCTGGTGGCAGAGTGTACTAATAGCGCAAAGCGGATAGGTGTGAATCTTGGCACTATCTCCCCCCCCCCCACCTCCCTCACACACGTACACATATGCACACACACACATTCAAGTAGACTGAGGTTTGGAAATATATGTAAATCATCCTGTCGAGGACATTTATGAGTAACAATAATCTGTCATGAACATTAAACTACTGATATAGGAAACTGATTTTATTTTTCCCTTGACGATGTAAGGCTAAACGGGAACATAAGAGAAAAGATACAGCCATTTATGTTTCTCCAATAAAAAAAAACTTTATTTTACCATCAAATTATGGTTGTATGTTTTAAAAAAAAATATGGTTGTTAGTTATGGCTGACCACACAAATATATAAAATTCAGATGTCTGGGAGTGACTGAAAAGGCATCGCAACAGAGATTTCGGATATCTGTAATTAAAAGCCATCCGGAATTAATTTGAATTTTTTTTTTTTTTTTTTTTGGTGCTTCTTCCTGTCTGCCCGAACTCCATGGCAGTTAAATATCTTCCTGGCGTCTTTGAAAAGAATGTTGTTACCCAAGGCAGGAGGAGAGGATATAGTTAATAATTTTATAATAATCGGTATTGTTAAGGATTTGATGTATGATATTTTTTTCGCTCTCTCTCAGACAAGCAATGATTACAGTTAGAATATTATTATGTAGTTTTCTAATATTATTTGTTACACGTAGGCTTTTCCTCACTAAACAAAGCTTAAATAGAGAGATGTTTGAAAATTTCCCGTTTATCAAGATTATTTTTTTTCTTTTTTCTGCATTTTATTTTTACATAACCACATTAAGAATAGAAAATTAACGGGAAGACATCTTTCTTTTTTCTTTTTTAAAACTTTATTTACATTTATTACAGTTTAACATCAGCAAAAAACAAACAAACAAGGGATATAAATATAAAATAGAATAAAAAAAAATATATATATATAAAAACAGCAATAGATGAGCGGCTGACATATTTGTTCTGCCTTTCCCGTGTGCAGGTCAGGCCAAAAGTTCGCTGCTCTAAGGAATGAGCGTATAATCATGTACTTGTATATCAGTGTGATTCATGCATTATAATCCTGTATTGTTCTTGTTTTTACCCGGCAATGAATTATACGCACCATAATTTCCCGTCACCTATAATTTTTTGTGATAATTTATGAAGTTCTTGTTTCTTAATTATTACATTCCGGTAATGGTAGTTATGGGTGGTAGCAGTAGTGGTGTGTTATTCACCCATGGTCTTGTCCACACGAGCTGGCTCGCGATCGCCATTTTCACCCTCTCAGTGCGAGCTTGGAGCTCATTATTACCGATCTTTGGGCAATGCTGGGATCTCACACACCACACATCCCCATCCCCTTGCTCAAGGGGGACAGTACCGCTCGAATTTCACAGTGGAAAAATCCCCGGGATTGTGTGTGAAGAGAGAGAGAGAGAGAGAGAGAGAGAGAGAGAGAGAGAGAGAGAGAGAGAGAGAGAGAGAGAGAGAGAGAGAGAGAGAGAGAGAGAGAGAGAGCAAAAAAATCACACGTAACCTCATGTCCCTAAGGTTTAATGGTCTCCACTAAACACACGGAGAATAATTAGTTCTGGTTTGATAAGCTTAAATCGCAGGCCGCCATACCACATGTTCATTAAAGCTTGATTTAGGGAACATTAAGCGTACACAGGTGATTTCACAGGTAAACTCGGCGCCGCACACAACTCTCACGAACCACCTAATTGGCGCTGCGCAAACTATTGACCAGAAATTCTCTCCCCATAGACCGAAAACTGATGAAAATGTTTTAGTATCCCAGGTGAAATAGACAAGAGAAGAGTTGACACATTTATTAACTAAGGAGACGAAGTTGAAGAGGACCTATGAAGCGATACTAAAAGACAAAGGTCATAAGAAGACGACGACGACGAAGAAGAAGAAGAAGAAGAAGAAGAAGAAGAAGAAGAAGAAGAAGAAGAAGAAGAAGAAGAAGAAGAAGAAGAAGAAGAAGAAGAAGAAGAAGAAGAAGAAGAAGAAGAAGAAGAAGAAGAACAACAAATATACCTGATGAACTTTTCTTGGCGCGTTTAATATGTAGATGAGGTTTTTTTTCTCGTGTTTTAACTGTCTCGTTTATGAATATATGTGAGGGTGCGAGGTTATATAATTGGATGTTAATGTGGACCGGGTTTTGTTGGCGTGGCCTTTTTGGGTGGACCGGTGGGTGAGTGGATGTGTTGGTGGATTAGGATGCTTCGTCACAGTGAGGTGGAGATATTGTATTGTTGTTCTTAGTTATGGAGGCGAGTGTCTTTTGATCTCTGTTTGTATGTATGAAGTGCTGATTTCTCTTTGCTTTTATGAGTGTACAATAGAACACCCGATATTATTTTTTACCTTTTTAATTTTTTATTAATTTATTTTCATTTATTTGTCTTATTTTATTCTATTTTATGTATTTTTTCGTTTTCGTTTTCATTTTTATTTATTTATTTATTTATTATTGTTTGTTTGTATGCGAGTGTGTGGCCCTGCACAAATGTGTTTATGAGTAGTATGTATTTATTAATTAGTTTATCTTTCTATATATTTATTTGTTCACTTGATTATGTACTAAGTAATTGTAATTAATATACGTTCCACGCTACAGACAAAACGTCTCTTCTCTTCAGGACGCCCCCACCCCCCCCCCCAAAGTTATTTGTGTATATTTTTTCTGTAAAGTAAGATAATTTAACCGACGCAATATGCTAATTACTGTCAAATAACTGTCAGAGTTTAAATCATGAAGTGTCGAGCTTTAAACTTTAGAAACATCGTGCGAAGAATTTGGAGCATGAGCCATGATACCCCGCTATTATATTATAATATGGACGTAAATGTAAAACTCGAGAGGCTTATTTTACACACGTTTCGCAAGTGTGAAGAAAAACAAAATAGAGGCGACGCTTTGCACTACGGGAAAGAAGAAGTTTGATACTTTTTGCATAATGTAGGCTTGATAGCGTGGTGGCCTCACAACCTGAACCCACCCAACACCACAGTGCATCACCACCCAACACCATTCTGCATCACCACCCAACACCAGTCTGCATCACCACCCAACACCAGTCTGCATCACCACCCAACACTAGTCTGCATCACCACCCAACACCATTCTGCGTCACCACCCAACACCAGTCTGCATCACCACCCAACACCATTCTGCATCACCACTCAACACCAGTCTGCATCACCCCCCAACACCAGTCTGCATCACCACCAACACCAGTCTGCATCACCACCCAACACCATTCTGCGTCACCACCCAACACCAGTCTGCATCACCACCCAACACCAGTCTGCATCACCACCCAACACCAGTCTGCATCACCACCAACACCAGTCTGCATCACCACCAACACCAGTCTGCATCACCACCCAACACCATTCTGCATCACCACCCAATACCATTCTGCATCACCACCCAACACCAGTCTGCATCACAACCCAACACCATTCTGCATCACCACCCAACACCAGTCTGCATCACCACCCAACACCAGTCTGCATCACCACCCCACACCATTCTGCATCACCACCCAACACCAGTCTGCATCACCACCCAACACCAGTCTGCATCACCACCCAACACCAGTTTGCATCACCACCCAACACCAGTCTGCATCACCACCCAACACCAGTCTGCATCACCACCCAACACCATTCTGCATCACCACCCAACACCAGTCTGCATCACCACCAACACCAGTCTGCATCACCACCCAACACTACAGTTTGCATCACCACCCAACACCAGTCTGCATTACCACCCAACACCAGTCTGCATCACCACCCAACACCACAGTCTGCATTACCACCCAACACCAGTTTGCATCACCACCCAACACCAGTCTGCATCACCACCCAACACCAGTCTGCATCACCACCCAACACCATTCTGCATCACCACCAAACACCATTCTGCATCACCACCCAACACCAGTCTGCATCACCACCCAACACCAGTCTGCATCACCACCCAACACCAGTCTGCATCACCACCCAACACCAGTCTGCATCACCACCAACACCAGTCTGCATCACCACCCAACACTACAGTTTGCATCACCACCCAACACTAGTCTGCATCACCACCCAACACCAGTCTGCATCACCACCAAACACCAGTCTGCATCACCACCAACACCAGTCTGCATCACCACCAACACCAGTCTGCATCACCACCCAACACCAGTCTGCATCACCACCAACACCAGTCTGCTCACCACCCAACACCAGTCTGCATCCCCACCCAACACCATTCTGCATTACCACCCAACACCAGTCTGCATCACCACCCAACACAGTCTGCATCACCACCCAAACACCAGTCTGCATCACCACCCAACACCAGTCTGCATCACCACCCAACACCAGTCTGCGTCACCACCCAGCACCAGTCTGCATCACCACCCAACACAGTCTGCGTCACCACCCAACACTACAGTTTGCATCACCACCCAACACTAGTCTGCATCACCACCCAACACCAGTCTGCATCACCACCCAACACCAGTCTGCATCACCACCAACACCAGTCTGCATCACCACCCAACACCAGTCTGCGTCACCACCCAACACAAGTCTGCATCACCACCCAACACCATTCTGCATCACCACCCAACACCATTCTGCATCACCACCCAACACCATTCTGCATCATCACCCAACACCATTCTGCATCACCACCCAACACCATTTTGCATCACCACCCAACACCATTCTGCATCACCAGCCAACACCATTCTGCATCACCAGCCAACACCATTCTGCATCACCAGCCAACACCATTCTGCATCACCACCCAACACCAGTCTGCATCACCACCCAACACCAGTCTGCATCACCACCCAACACCAGTCTGCATCACCACCCAACACCAGTCTGCATCACCACCCAACACCACAGTCTGCATCACCACCCAACACCAGTCTGCATCACCACCCAACACCAGTCTGCATCACCACCCAACACCAGTCTGCATCACCACCCAACACCAGTCTGCATCACCACCCAACACCAGTCTGCATCACCACCCAATACCAGTCTGCATCACCACCCAACACCAGTCTGCATCACCACCCAAACACGAGAACCAAGGTTGGGTGGACCACTTTTATCCTTCACGTCTAAGTATCGCCTGCTCACGTTTATGGTGGTCGAGAAAAAGGATATAATGTCTCGCCTTTCAATCTGTCTCCTCATGAACCATCGCCTTTTGTTGGTCGCTGTAGTGTTCTTATAGACGGCCGCTCTAGTCCACCCTTCCCACGCTTCACCTGAGCCTGGCTATCACCTAACACATGCAGACTGCAGAGTTTCCAGACGCATTTCACCTGTCCATTAATTCCACTCAAACTTTTTATACGTGGAATATAATGTTTTTTTGTTCCTTGCAAATGGAGAGATCGTTTTGATTCTACCAGTTTGATGTCTATCAACGGCCGTCGTTATTTTCCCCTTACAGAGGTCGGAGCCTCATTATCTGCGTCGCCTCCCTCTCTGTGCACAAATTAGCCAGAGTTTATCGCGCATAAACACGGCGCGCATCGACAATACGTGGAGGTTGGCTGCCTTTAATCGATGTAAATTAGCGAGGCATATCAGAACTGGGCGTTATCGTCCTGTTCGATCCTCAGCACAGGGCCCTTTCCTTAAACGATAGATTAGATAGCCCTCCCTTCGCCCTCCTTAACTAACCACCGTAGCTTGACTTCTGACCCAGCTAAAGGCGGAGCCCAACCAGGCATATCAGCGGATAGGTTTATGACCAAACTAG
>JACEEZ010008559.1:408397-455897 GCA_016584305.1 Chionoecetes opilio | reverse complement strand
CGGTTGCTGGAGAAGAAAAAGAGGTGGAGGCTGACGAGGATGAGGGAGAATAAAAGGAGGGAAAAAAAAGGAAAGATGAGGAGGTATTATAGGAATCTGTTGTTCTTTGTGTTCTTACCGTTACCACTTGTTTCTTTCTCTTGGTGTGTTCTTCCTGTTACTACATGTCTCTCTTGGTGTGTTCTTCCTGTTCCTACTTGTTTCTCGTGGGAGGAAGGAAAGATAAGGACGTATAATAGAACTCCACTCAGTCATAGTAAGCCCTTGAATGAAGGAGGAGAAGGAGGAAGAGGAGGAGAAGGAGCAAGAAAAGAAGGAGAAGGAATGAAGGAGGAGGAGAAGGAGGAAGAGGAGGAGGAGGAGCAAGAGAAGAAGGAGAAGGAGGAACACAGCAACATACATTAACACCCATTCAGCTCATAAGAACGTGGTGTCCTCTTCTGGTAACTCCTCATAGTGACTCGCGGTGCCTTCTTACACGACATCCAACTCAGGCAGGATCGCCATTACAAGTAACACAATGGCTGGGTATTATAATGATAGTCAGATGAGTGTCGGGATAAGCAACATAGAAGCATAAGAAGCGCTGGGTTATGTCAGTGTGCTCTTAGGTTGAGTGTTTTGTATCTTGTGTGGGAGTGATGTGCAATATCCTTCACGTCATGACACTAAATTTTTCTCTTGTTTTCTTTCCCCAGAGACCTGAGATTCAACAAGATCAGAAGCATCCCGTCCCACCACTTCAAGAACCTCAAACATCTTCACACCCTGTAAGTATACCGAGTTTTATGATGGTTCTCTTTGTTTCCTCTCAATGTTTTCCTAGTGTTTTTATTTACATGTCAATAATTAAGAGAGAATATTCTACTCCTTTTGTGTCCTGGAGGAGACGGAGAAACATGCCCAGATAAACCACCCACACTGCCTCTTGGTCTATAATTTTACCCATTTTTTTCACTCAACTCTAACCTTAACCCACCTACTTACCTATTTACCCACCCACCACCCACTACCCATGCTGCGTCTTGGTCTAATTATACCCATTTCTTCCTCAATTCTACCCTTAACCCACCTTACCTCTTTGTTTATACCCACCTACTTACCTATTTACCCACCCACCCACCACCCACACTGTCTCGTTCTATAATTATACACATTTTCTTCTCAACTCTATCCTTTACCCACCTTACGTTACCTGTCTACCCACTTACCTATATACCCACCCACCTACCACCCACCCACAAACCCACCCACGCTGCGGCTTGTTCCATAATTTTACCCATTTTTTTCCCTCAACATTATCCTTAACCCACCTTACCTCTGTCTCCCTACCTACTTACTTATTTATCCACCCACCCACCACCCACTGCCCACCATTTTAGGTAATTAACACTCAATCCACCCGTTCAGCTTGGCCTCTTCGTCCTCAGCTCCATCTTATTAGGAAATTAACAAGGACTTTACGTGTAGATACAATTAACAGTGATAAAGATAAAGCACATACCTATACTTATCAATACAACTCACATCAACACACAATAACACGCCATAAATATGTCAATGTAGTGTAGGGGAGAGCGGGGCAGGTTGCATCGAGGGTAGGTTGCATCATTGCCTCTAACTCGCATGTTATCACACGTACATCGTCTTAATACTACAACTACTACTACTACTACTACTACTACTACTACTACTACTACTACTATATAACTACTACTACAACTACAACAATGATAATAATAAAAAAAGTTAATGCGAGTTAGAGACAATGATGCAACCTACCCTCGATGCAACCTGCCCCGCTCTCCCCTACATCAGTCCACTCTATAGTCCACGAAAGACAGCAAAAATATTATGGCATGAGGTCCATAAAAGAGCTTCGGCTTAATGGACCGTGGCTTGTATGACTGTGTAATTGATTATGAACTTTATTATATTACACGAAGCCGAATAAACTACCAAGTATCAAGTACCACGTATCACATTATATAGCAACGTGACAGGAACAGCGCAAGACGGTAACTACAAAGCAGCCATTTCCATTCC
Organism: Chionoecetes opilio; assembly: GCA_016584305.1. Taxonomy (NCBI): domain Eukaryota; kingdom Metazoa; phylum Arthropoda; class Malacostraca; order Decapoda; family Majidae; genus Chionoecetes; species Chionoecetes opilio. The sequence continues at coordinate 453,851 of JACEEZ010008559.1, read as the reverse complement.
TTATTTGGGTTCTCCTTTCACCCTTCCTTCCCCCTTTCCCTTTCCCTTTAGCGTCCAAACTAACTATGGTCACATATTCAGATGAGAAATTACACAATGCATTAGCTTTATCAGGGACAGGAATCGCCATAATGTCAATAGCGACCAAAGAGCAAGGCTTTCATCTCGGTAAAACTGTGGTAGGGGTTCCATAGGTAAGTTAGTGGTATGGTGCAAAAGTTAATCCATTATCAAGTGCGGTGCCTTCCATCTTGCCGCGCTCTTGGTGGTCGAAGTCGAGGTCTCGCAACACGTGCCTTGAATAATCAGTAAGGTGTCGGGGCCTGAGAGCTAAGAGTACGCGGGTGGTATACAGACTCCAGGTGATTAATGTACTGTGTGGCTGTCAGAGAAATGCTTCAGTTTAGGGAGGGTGGGGAAGAAAATTAATTCATAAAGTAGTCTCAGTTGAGTCGCTGTTTATCTGTCCCCTTTTAACGGGGGTGGGGGGGGGTGGGGGGGGGAGGCATGGTATTTCTAGCCGCTCTATACCCGACAAAATGAATTCAGGCTTGTCCTGCTTGTCTTTTTCCATCACCATCAGAAAATAATAATTGAAAAACGTAATCAAGGATGTTAATGAGGAAGATAATAGGCAAGCGACATCAGGTAATTATCATATAATTTGATATCATTAAGTATTTTTCAAGAGCTTGCTTCCTTCCCGGGCTGCCGAGCCTGCACCAAGGCGCGGATCTCACGCCTTTTTGTCCCCCGCGTCCCTGTCATGGAAAATTTTAAAACAAAGTTGACGGGATTAACAAGAAGCCACAGATGCACAGTTTGCACACAGGCTTCCGGTGGCTATGTCTTGTTTACGTTTTAGGCACAAAGTTGCGTGTAACCCCTTACGTAACGTTCCCGCCTGCCCTGTATCCCCAAGGTCAGCCAGGCAACACGCCTCCTGCCCGTCACTCGGCGGGGCGCCCGGCCGCGTCACGCTCGTGTACATATTTAGTAAATAAGCCATTATTATAAGAGCCCGCAGACCAGTTCCCAGGAACACAAAGGTTGACTATCATTTTATGAAAGGGAAAAGGGCGGAGGATACGAAAACCAGCAGGTGAATCACGGCGAGAAAAAGTGGAAGAGCATGTTTTCTGCCGACCACGCGGAAGATGTATCTTGTTCGTGTCTCAGTAATTCAGGAGTGAACGCCAGAGCCGCGTCATTGTGCAGTGCAAGAACGAGCCATAAACAACTCCAGTGTTCCTAATGAGGCAGCTCTTCTTGCCACTTACATCGCCAAGAAGCCGGCTGAGTCTGGTAATTGCCGGGTGACCGTCTCGGGGCCGCCTGTAGGTCTGTACTACCCAACACAACACTGAAAGACCTTAACAGTGGTGGGATCTGAAGTGCAATAGCTCCTCGTCTTGTCAGTGTGATTTGTGACATAATTATTCCCACTGATAGCAAGCCAGGGAAGCCTCGGTATCGGCGCACCACGGAATATGGGTATGGTGTTCCAGGGTGTGTGATTATGCCCCACTATCGTGCCCTGCTATCCCTCTCTCTTTTAATCTTCCTCTGTTACCACACAAGATCTGCCTCGAGAAAAAGAAAAGAAAGTAAAGACTGACACATGACCGAGGAGGCAGCGGGCCGTGGCAGCGATGCTCAAGTGGCGGGGTGGGAGGCAGAGGCAGGACCGTGAGCCTTGACCGCGGCAGAGGGCGTGGCTGCCTTGCCTCTTCCATCCATCCGTCTTTTGTCTTCAGAGCGTCAGACGAGGGTAATTTCAGATGACCGTGTGATAATATTAATTGCATATATAATCACTGGCTTTCCTTCCCGTTGAAAGAATCTCAGTCTATGGGAATGTAAACAATAGACAAAGAGTAATAGACAATACACAATAGAATAACAAGAGGTGATTCCCTTTGTGAAAGTCCCTCGAGGCGATGAACCAGGATTTCTGTGATGAAAGCCAGTCTCTATCCCTTTGGCAGAATCTTAATTTATGGAAATTTAAACAATAGACAATAACAAGAGGTGATTCCCTTTCAGAAATTCTCTTGAGGCTATGAACCAGGATTTCTGTGATGAAAGCTTGGCGTTTTATGACAGCTAGTGAATGATTCTGCACCGCATTGCTTACTGAACGACCTTGTGTGTGGTTAGGACATTATTCACACAATGATCTAGTGTAAGTGTATGACTGTGTTTGTGTGACTGAGTGTATTGCTTCAACAAACATGAGTGTCGTTAGTGTCGCATCCTATAACGATCAGTATTACTTCACGAGTCTTGGTGGTTGCTGGGTAGCGTGTGGCGGGCTGTGGGCTGTGAGGGGCGCCGCCAAGAAGTGGTGATTGCGGCAAGTGCTTGAAAGTGCTGGGAATGTGTAGTACTTTGAACACTCTCTCTCTTTCTCTCTCTCTCTCCTCTCTCTCTCCTCTCCTCTCTCTCTCCTCTCCCTCCTTCTCCTTCTCCTCTTCTTTCTCTCTCTCTCCTCTCCTCTTCTCTCTTCTCTCTCTCTCTCTCTCTCTCTCTCTCTCTCTCTCTCTCTCCTCTCTCTCTCTCTCTCTCTCTCTCTTTTTTATTTTTTTATTTAAACAACTTACATCATGGTTGACATGGGGCTACAAATTGATAAGGAGGTTGATGAAGGCATTAAGTGGCAGACGCTAAAGAAGTCCCTTGTCCCGGGGACATCTATCCGAAAGCTATGCCTTGTAAGATAATAACTAAGTAGTAAGTAAGTACACAGTGTTACAGGCTGAGGGACACTATCCGTCACAGGCACTTGTCAGGCGCACTATTGATACGTACACTGTATGTCACTGTGTCTACTAAGTGTCAATGTGTGTCACTATGTGTGTGTCAACTGTGTCACTAATGACACGACACTGTATCACGCCTTACGGTCACTAAGGTGGATGTAAGCGGCACCATCTGTGGGCCGCCTCCTTCACCTGCTGGGTGTTCATGGCCACGACATCCACCTCAACCGTGAAGGCGTTCCACAGTGTCGCCGTGGCCCAAGTAAAGGCTCGCTGGCCCATCACGGTGTGGGTCCTCGGGGCCTCGAGGAGGAGATCACCTGAAACTACCGTCCTCGTAGCGAGCACAGACCTCCACGGGACCCGAAGTCCTGCAAGGTAGGAAGAGTGTTGCAGTGACTGTTGCACTCTCTCTCTCTCTCTCTCTCTCTCTCTCTCTCTCTCTCTCTCTCTCTCTCTCTCTCTCTCTCTCTCTCTCTCTCTCTCTCTCTCTCTCTCTCTCTCTCTCTCTCTCTCTCTCTCTCTCTCTCTCTCTGTCTCTCTCTCTCTCTCTCTCTCTCTCTCTCTCTCTCTCTCTCTCTCTCTCTCTCTCTCTCTCTCCTGTCTCTGTCTCTTCTCTCTCCTTCTCTCTCTCTCTCTCCTCTCTCTCTCCTCTCTCTCTCTTCTCTCTCTCTCTCTCTCTTCTCTCTCTCTCTCTCTCTCTCTCTCTCTGTTCCTTTGATTCGCCTTAATTAAGCATCATGCAAGCAACACAAATACCTGTACGACGTGTACGTACTTTGAATTCCACATTTCTCAAGGACAAATGAGAAGCGAAGATATATTTTCTTTTTACATCAAATTTTGTTTTTTGCCATGGGTGGGTGAGTGAGTTTGACCAATGAAAATAATGAAAAACATCTGAAAATAATGATAATAGTAATAACCACAATGACTTGTGCAGTGTGGGCGAGGGTAGCGTGGGTGGTGAGCGTGACACGTTCCCACGCAGCGGCGGGGCGGGGATGGCCGAGGCGTGAGGGCGTGAAGAATAAGAAGCGGGGATGAATGGGCTGGGGAACCATACCGACGCCCACCCCCGAGGCCGCCCCCGCACCCCCATCGCGCCCACCCCTTAGAAGGAAGCTATCTGGGGTAACCTTAATCCCCCCCTGACCCATGGAACCGACCCATGACTCCCCGTGTGCACCTCTACCCTGGCTTACAAGACCCTCGTGGGAATGAATCAAACGCCACGTCGACGATACCAAAACAGGATCCACGCGACGGTCATGCAAGCTTAACGAAAAACATTGATAGTACTACTAAAACGTGACTTCATTGTCTCTTTTCGTACATGTTAAAAGAAAAAAAACCCAGGAAAACATTAATAGTATTATACAAACGTGACATTATTGCCGCTTTTTGTAAATGTTGAAGGAGGGGAAAAAGATTGGTCAGTCGGTAATATACAATGTCATGGTTGTCTTAGGGCGCGTCCACACGTGTGCTCAAACATGTGTTGTGAACACTGTTTTTAACATGTTTAAATGCATGTTTGCAACAGTATTTAGACATGTTTGGAAACATGGGTCAGTAATGTTGCGAACATGTTCGCAGCAGCGATGCGCGCGTCTGGAGGCGCCCACGCTGCCTCGTCCACATCGGTGCTGGCAACATGTTCCCAGCCAGTGCTTCCAACATTATCTGGACACAACAGTTCACAGCTTGCTCGGTAATATGTTGTTTACATGTTGCCAGTGCATGTTTGAGCACACGTGTGGACGCGCCCTTAAGTAGCAATGATGATAATTAAACTGAATATATATATGTATCTGAAGGTAAAAGGTGGTGTTTCTTAGCGACACCAACATCAGTAATGGTCCGTTTTATTTAGCCATTCACATTTAGTTCTCAGGGTGGAAAATGTCTCCCTTCATCTCTGTTGCGGGGGGCGTGTACGTCCCCAAAAGGCTTCAGGTACCGCAGAAGGAGGATGTCTCAGGGCCCCGCCATAGATCAAAAAGAGGCAGACAATGGTTAACCAGTTACTTAGGTATACTGGCTGTCCAATGAAGGTCTTAAAAATGTAAATACTGGGGGATAAAGATTGTCGAACCTGCATGTAAGATCTGAGTGAGACTATTAAGATCGGAGAAACAATGTCCAAATTATTTAAGAGGACAGCTTGGGTATAGATGAGAGCCCGAACAAGGAATTAAATAGGGAATTAATGTTCAAGCCTAAGAAAACTTATACATATTGATTTGATTTCTATATAAGGATTAGGTTCGGGTAGAATAATATGCGGTGTACGGCTTGGGGCAAAGGTTAGATAAATACATGGACGGGTGGGACGTTGAGGAAGGATGGGTGGGGTGGAGGGGGGAAGGCTGGGAGGAGGGGGGGAAGCGGCCACTGCCATGTGTGTCTCTGTTAAACCTTTATATAGCTCTGCGTCTCCTATCGTTCTTTTGGTCTAAATCTACATTCATTGAGGAATATAAATGCCTCAATACCTTGTTGTTCCCCGCGTGTACCCTCAAGAAATAAGAAATTACTGCCATGTGCTGGTCTGTTAAACCTTTATATAGCTCTGAGTCATCTATCGTTCTTTTTCTCTAAATTTACATTCTCTGAGGAATATAAAAATAATATACTTCGAACCCTTGTTATTAGTGTCCACCTTCACGAAATAAAACGAAAATATATACACGGGGTACATAGCAACTGGAGAAGGTTCCGACTCCTTTATGGGAATCCCGTGACTCGAAGCTGTTATTCAAGATCACCGCAACTGTCTTATCGAGAAGAGTTCGTGATCGTGCGTCGAGGGAAGACTGAGCACCGGGGTCGTGAGGCGCAGGGGGGCACCGGGGTCGGGCGAGGTCACTGGGTCTCCTGGGGGGGTCTGGACACCTTGCGTAACTCCATGTATGTGAACCAAGGCTGCCTGACGCCCCACTCACCCACCCACCGTGCCCAGTCAGCTCACCCACCCACCCTGCCCAGTCAGCCCACCCACCCACCCTACCCAGTCAGCCCTCCACACGGACCTCTCGGCCACTCAAGGGGGACGCGGTGGTGCTCGAACACAAGGAAGATAGAATCGAACCCTCCCGACACCCCGCTCGATCTTGACTGAAATGCTGAGGAAAAGTCTTACAATAAACACTGATGTACGAGTAAGTAAAGTAATAGCAAAGTAAAATAATAAAAATGGATGTACGAGTAAGTAAAGTAATAGCAAAGTAAAGTAAGTAAAAGCAAAAAAGTAAAAGTAAAAGTAAGTAAAGGCAATGTGTAAGGTGAAGATGGAAACAAAGCAAAATAAATGAAGAGATAAATTGAATGCGGTTTATTTTTATATTGTTTGTTTACATGGCTAATGGAGTGTTATATACTGTCTTTCGTCTATTGTAACACACACACACACACACACACACACACACACACACACACACACACACACACACACACACACACACACACACACACACACACACACACACACACACACACACACACACACACACACACACACACACACACACGCATTAAATATTCATGACATGCCAAGATGTGCTTCATGCAAATAGAAAGTAAAACTGAGGCCTGTGCTGCAGTAACAACAAATCACAAATGAAGCAAACAGATTATCAAAGGAATGCGGAAAAAAACCTGGTGGCTGGAATGCCTTTTGTCGAGATAGTGTAATTTATTCCTTCACATACCAAGACGAACAAAGTACTACTACAGTTTTGGTGCCCTCATGAAAAAGTAGAAACTCATTTGATTATTATCTAACAATGTTAACTGACCTTTTTGTTGTTGCAGTTGTTGTTAATCGTAGATCGATCTAAAGAATGCCTCCTTAATTTATCCTTAAAAAGAATTCCTCCTTTTAACTTAATTATGGGTCTTAATGATGATGGATCGGCTAGAAACATTCCTCGGGGATCTATAATTGTATACCCCCCCCCCACGCACGCGCGCACGCGCGCGCGCACACACACACACACACACACACACACACACACACACACACACACACACACACACACACCACCACACACACACACACACACACACACACACACACACACACACACACACACACACTTTCTTGAATCCCATGCATGAAAAACCGAAACACAACAAAGCATTCTAACCAAACATGTCTTGCTGGACGTGTTGCAAGTTAAGAGAACATAAAGAATCTATAAACATTCATATATTCATCTCCTTTGCGATCATTTGGTATCTTATTCCGTAAATAACTGGATCTTTCATTATCATCTTAATTGTCAGGAAAGCATTTATGAATATATTTCAAGGGGGTCCTGGTTTTCGTTTGATGGCTTTGAGAGATAAAAGTTGTCAGACGCTCTGGAATCTGGACCAAAAGAGCGCAGCTGAGATAACCCTTTGCTTGTTCATGCTAATGTGAGGCAGTTTGCGCAGCGTCAGACCCTCGCCCACCTCCCCTCAAGGCCCTCACGCAGCCTCGCCCTGGCTAACACCGCGGCCCCGGTAGAATAGCGTATCGTGCTCCGACACTCCTAATCTTGGCTGCCTTGTGTTAGCCTTCGACCCGGGTAAGGTTAGGCAAACATCCACCTGAGAGGAAGGCTCGAGTTCACTTAATCTTGAGGTTGGAAGTGCTCGTGACCGCTGATTCCGTAATAGGTAAGGTAAGGTGGCGCTTATAGTATTGAAGTAAAGGGAAGAGTACTGTAGTTTACTTTTACCTATGATTTCCATGAAGGACATTAAAGTAGCGACTTGAGGTTCTTCTTATGCGAATGTTTTGGTTCTTTTCCATTTATTGTTCCACTGTGTAAGCGAGTTATGTTAGCGCTTATGTTATTGAAGTAAAGGGAAGAGGGACACTGTAGTTTACTTTTGCCAATGATTTCCATGGAGGACATTAAAGTAGCGACTTGAGGCTCTTCATATGCGAATATTAACCGCTTGAGGCCCAGAACGTAATTTTCATTGTACTTTGGGTATACCATATGACTATTTTTGTGAATATAAGCAAGATTTGATAGATATGACCTATTTAGTATCCTTGTCCACTAGCTGATTTGGTATATTTAATTAAGCTACTTTTCGTAATTTTATGGCTAACAACAGTTTATTTTATGTATTAATGGAAAGATCGGGGCGTGAAGGGGTTAAGTACTTTTCATTTTTTTTTTTATTGTTTTCGCGAGTTAACTTTCGTATCTGGTGTTCGGCTGTATCCCGAACCCTCGGGATACAGCCGGATCTGTTCGGGAGCGACGGAGACTTTTTGGAGAGCGGCCCCAAGTCACCTTATGAGGATCAGCAGGAGAATGCTCACCTTCCCGTGTCACCTGCTCACCCCTGTCCTCCTCGCCTCCGTGTCAGGACCTGCTTCTGCTGCCTCCTGATACGGTGTGGGCGGCGACGCGTGGCTGGGAGGGCCTCGGTAACGGCTTGTCATCTCGCCCCCCAGAAACCTCAGAGAGGAATGCAGAAAAGTCCTTTGTGGTCGGTGGCTGGAAAGTTTGTGGGAATTGTTACTTAGTTGGCCTGAATGTAAGTGCCTCGTCAAAGGATCTAAATGGAAAGTATAAAAACATGGATAGTCAAAGAGAGGTCAACTACCACCCTGAATATTATGGAAATACTTTGACCGCTTTGGTGATTCATACTACTTATGGAAATACGACTTGTCCTATTTGACTTATTTTTTTATTTTTGGATGTGTATGCGTGTGTTTTACATGCATATATCAACCTACAATAGCGGGTTTTTTCCCCCACACTCTCAGAAATGGGGGATATATTAAGGGTAGAATTGTTACATCGCACCATCACTACCCTTTTTAAACCCTATCGCCAGGCTGGAGGGTAGATGCTGCCGATTATACCCTTCATCTACCCTTTATCTACCCTTTTTAGACGAGAGGGTTGGAAAAGGGTATATTTGCGTCCATCCGAAAGGGTATATTAAATATACCCTTTCGGATGGACGCAAATATACCCTTTTTGAATATACCCTTTCGGATGGACGCAAATATACCCTTTTCCAACCCTCTCGTCTAAAAAGGGTATATAAAGGGTATAATCACAAATTTTGTAAGAGTAGAAAAAGGGTAGCAGTATTTCATCACTACAAATACCCTTTTTCTACCCTTTTCCTACCTTTTTTCTAAGAGTGCACACACCTGGGCTATTATACATTTTCCCCTCGTTCTTAGAGACATTTTTCCCCATGATGTACGTACTTTAATCCGTTCCTTCTTCTTTTTCTTGTGACCTTTGACGCTTATTATCGCTTCATACATAGGTTCTCTTCAACTTCGTCTCCTTAGTTAACAATCATGTCCTTCCTCCCCCCAGGCTGCTCAACAACAACCACATCACGCGGCTTCACAACACATCCTTCGCCGGCCTCGACTCCCTACGTTACCTGTGAGTATAATTATTAGTATAGTATTAGTAAGTATAATAAGTATAGCAATTTGACCACCACCACCACCTCCTCCACACACTACCCTCTGTACCTACCTTGTTACCTCCCTCTCGTTCACCCACCCTTGTTACCTCCCACTCGTTCATCCACCCGTGTTACCTCCCACTCGTTCATCCACCCTTGTTACCTCCCATTCGTTCACCCACCCTTGTTACCTCCCACTCGTTCATCCACACGTGTTACCTCCCACTCGTTCATCCACCCTTGTTACCTCCCAATCGTTCCTCCACCCTTGTTACCTCCCACCCGTTCCTCCACCCTTGTTACCTCCCACCCGTTCCTCCACCCTTGTTACCTCCCACTCGTTCCTCCACCCTTGTTACCTCCCACCCGTTCCTCCACCCTTGTTACCTCCCACTCGTTCCTTCACCCTGGTTACCTCCCACTCGTTCATCCACCCTTGTTACCTTCCACTCGTTCCTCCACCCTGGTTACCTCCCACTCGTTCATCCACCCTTGTTACCTCCCACTCGTTCATCCACCCTTGTTACCACCCACTCGTTCCTCCACCCTTGTTACCTCCCACTCGTTCCTCCACCCTTGTTACCTCCCACTCGTTCATCCACCCTTGTTACCTCCCACCCGTTCATCCACCCTTGTTACCTCCCACTCGTTCATCCACCCTTGTTACCACCCACTCGTTCCTCCACCCTTGTTACCTCCCACTCGTTCATCCACCCTTGTTACCTTCCACTCGTTCCTCCACCCTGGTTACCTCCCACTCGTTCCTCTACCCTTGTTACCTCCCACTCGTTCATCCACCCTTGTTACCTCCCACTCGTTCCTCCACCCGTGTTACCTCCCACTCGTTCATCCACCCTTGTTACCTCCCACTCGTTCCTCCACCTTTGTTACCTCCCACTCGTTCACCCACCCTTGTTACCTCCCACTCGTTCATCCACCCGTGTTACCTCCCACCCGTTCATCCACCCTTGTTACCTCCCACTCGTTCATCCACCCTTGTTACCACCCACTCGTTCCTCCACCCTTGTTACCTCCCACTCGTTCCTCCACCCTGGTTACCTCCCACTCGTTCATCCACCCTTGTTACCTTCCACTCGTTCCTCCACCCTGGTTACCTCCCACTCGTTCATCCACCCTTGTTACCTCCCACTCGTTCCTCCACCCTGGTTACCACCCACTCGTTCCCCCACCCTTGTTACCTCCCACTCGTTCATCCACCCTTGTTATCTTGCACTCTTTCATCCACCCTGGTTACCTTCCACTCGTTCCCCCGCCCTTGTTACCTCCCACTCGTTCCTCCACCCTTGTTATCTCGCACTCGTTCCTCCACCCTTGTTACCTCCCACTCGTTCCTCCACCCTTGTTATCTCGCACTCGTTCCTCCACCCTGGTTACCACCCACTCGTTCCTGCACCCTTGTTACCTCCCACTCGTTCCTCCACCCTTGTTATCTCGCACTCGTTCCTCCACCCTGGTTACCTCCCACTCGTTCATCCACCCTTGTTACCTTCCACTCGTTCATCCACCCGTGTTACCTCCCACCCGTTCATCCACCCTTGTTACCTCCCACTCGTTCATCCACCCTTGTTACCACCCACTCGTTCCTTCACCCTTGTTACCTCCCCCTCGTTCCTCCACCCTGGTTACCTCCCACTCGTTCATCCACCCTTGTTACCTTCCACTCGTTCCCCCGCCCTTGTTACCTCCCACTCGTTCCTCCACCCTTGTTATCTCGCACTCGTTCATCCACCCTTGTTACCTCCCACTCGTTCATCCACCCTTGTTATCTCGCACTCGTTCCTCCACCCTGGTTACCTCCCACTCGTTCCTCCACCCTGGTTACCTCCCACTCGTTCCCCCGCCCTTGTTACCTCCCACTCGTTCCTCCACCCTGGTTACCACCCACTCGTTCCTCCACCCTTGTTACCTCCCACTCGTTCCTCCACCCTTGTTACCTCCCACTCGTTCATCCACCCTTGTTATCTCGCACTCGTTCATCCACCCTTGTTACCTCCCACTCATTCATCCACCCTTGTTATCTCGCACTCGTTCATCCACCCTTGTTACCTCCCACTCGTTCATCCACCCTTGTTATCTCGCACTCGTTCCTCCACCCTGGTTACCTCCCACTCGTTCCCCCGCCCTTGTTACCTCCCACTCGTTCCTCCACATTGGTTACCACCCACTCGTTCCTCCACCCTGGTTACCTCCCACTCGTTCATCCACCTTTGTTACCTCCCACTCGTTCATCCACCCTTGTTACCTCCCACCCGTTCATCCACCCTTGTTACCCCCCACTCGTTCCTCCACCCGTGTTACCTCCCACTCGTTCCTCCAACCGTGTTACCTCCCTCTCGTTCCTCCACCAGTGTTACCTCCCACTCGTTCATCCACTCTTGTTACCTCCCACTCGTTCATCCACCCGTGTTACCTCCCACTCGTTCATCCACCCGTGTTACCTCCCACTCGTTCATCCACCCTTGTTACCTCCCACTCGTTCCTCCACCCTTGTTACCTTTCACTCGTTCCTCCACCCTTGTTACCTCCCACTCGTTCCTCCACCCTTGTTACCTCCCACTCGTTCCTCCACCCTTGTTACCTCCCACTCGTTCCTCCACCCTTGTTACCTCCCACTCGTTCCTCCACCCTTGTTACCTCCCACTCGTTCCTCCACCCTTGTTACCTCCCACTCGTTCCTCCAGTGGACCCTTGTTACCTCCCACTCGTTCATCCACCCTTGTTACCTCCCACTCGTTCATCCACCCTTGTTACCTCCCACTTGTTCACCCACCCTTGTTACCTCCCACTCGTTCATCCACCCTTGTTACCACCCACTCGTTCCTCCACCCTTGTTACCTCCTACTCGTTCCTCCACCCTTGTTACCTCCCACTCGTTCATCCACCCTTGTTACCTTCCACTCGTTCCTCCACCCTGGTTACCTCCCACTCGTTCATCCACCCTTGTTACCACCCACTCGTTCCTCCACCCTTGTTATCTCCCACTCGTTCATCCACCCTTGTTACCTCCCACTCGTTCATCCACCCTTGTTACCTCCCACTCGTTCCTCCACCCTGGTTACCACCCACTCGTTCCTCCACCCTTGTTACCTTCCACTCGTTCATCTACCCTTGTTATTGGGCACTCGTTCCTCCACCCTGGTTACCTCCCACTCGTTCCTCCACCCTTGTTACCTCCCACTCGTTCATCCACCCTGGTTACCTCCCACTCGTTCATCCACCCTTGTTATCGGGCACTCGTTCATCTACCCTGGTTACCTCCCACTCGTTTCCCCACCCTTGTTACCTCCCACTCGTTCATCCACCCTTGTTACCTCCCACTCGTTCCTCCACCCTTGTTACCTCCCACTCGTTCCTCCACCCTTGTTACCTCCCACTCGTTCCTCCAGTGGACCCTTGTTACCTCCCACTCGTTCATCCACCCTTGTTACCTCCCACTCGTTCCTCCACCCTGGTTAGCTCACACTCGTTCATCCACCCTTGTTACCTTCCACTCGTTCATCCACCCTGGTTACCACCCACTCGTTCCTCGACCCTTGTTACCTCCCAATCGTTCATCCACCCTGGTTACCACCCACTCGTTCCTCCACCCGTGTTACCTCCCACTCGTTCATCCACCCTTGTTACCTCCCACTCGTTCCTCCACCCTGGTTACCTCCCACTCGTTCCTCCACCCGTGTTACCTCCCACTCGTTCCTCCACCCTTGTTACCTCCCACTCGTTCCTCCACCCTTGTTACCTCCCACTCGTTCATCCACCCTTGTTGCCACCCACTCGTTCCTCCACCCTTGTTACCTCCTACTCGTTCCTCCACCCTTGTTACCTCCCACTCGTTCATCCACCCTTGTTACCTTCCACTCGTTCCTCCACCCTTGTTACCTCCCACTCGTTCATCCACCCGTGTTACCTCCCACTCGTTTATCCACCCTTGTTACCTCCCACTCGTTCCTCCACCCTTGTTACCACCCACTCGTTCCTCCACCCTGGTTACCACCCACTCGTTCCTCCACCCGTGTTACCTCCCACTCGTTCCTCCACCCTTGTTACCACCCACTCGTTCCTCCACCCGTGTTACCTCCCACTCGTTCCTCCACCCTTGTTACCACCCACTCGTTCCTCCACCCTGGTTACCACCCACTCGTTCCTCCACCCGTGTTACCTCCCACTCGTTCCTCCACCCTTGTTACCACCCACTCGTTCTTCCACCCTGGTTACCACCCACTCGTTCCTCCACCCGTATTACCACCCACTCGTTCCTCCACTCTGCTTCACCCAGTACTGTCCTACACACCTTCCCTCACCCCATGTCTGATCTTATAACCGTTCAACCACTCATGTAATCTATATACCATCACCTCCCAACGCTATAACCAGCTCAGAAAAGTGCCTGCATTATTTTTTTCTATTTAGGGAACACGTGCAATACATCTGATTGTGTCGTGGTGGTTTAGTACTGTGGCCTTGCACGTGTGATAGATGAAGTGTGATTATAGTAACTGTTATTCCATGAAAAATAAAATGCTTCTGCCTTAACCCCTTGAGACCCAGAACATAATTTCCATTGTAATTTGGCTACCATTAAATAATTATTAGTGAATATAAGCAATATTTTATAGATATGACCTGTTTAGTATCCTTGTCGACTAACTAAATTGGTATACGTACTCAGTTATTTTTCATAATTTTATGGCTCGACAACAGACAATTTTTCATAGCAAAGGAAAGCTTTGGGCGTGAAGGGGTTAAGTTCTATCTATCGACCCGCATTGAGGTCCTGTGGGATACGTGACATTTTATTCTGGTTTGTGCTAGTTTCTGTCTCCTATTGCATTCCTATCGTTTTTCAGGTACCTCTACAAGAACAGGATACGAACTATAGAGAAGAATGTGTTCAAGAATCTCAACAATTTGGAACAGCTGTAAGTGTACTTGTGATGGACAATGTAGTATTTATATTTATATAGTAGAATAGATTGTATAAGCTTAATTAGATATTACTTTTTCTGATATAAATTATTGTTTTATCATTAATTCAAACATTTGCCTCCCTCTTATAAGCCCAGGATTAGCCTTCGGTTCAGGGATAATTATATTAACGCAAAATATTATTTGACCGTAATATGGTACTTACATCCAGTTTGTCTCTTTAGATTTTGTTCGATGTAGTGTAAACTCTACGGTCACTGAACACCAACTTTGCCACAAATACATTTAACTTCTTTGACCATCGTAACGCTCGTGTTCAAAATTAAGTCACGCTCTAGTCCAAAGAAGATTGAATAAGTTGAAATGCCTCAAGTTTTAAAAACATATTCATTGAAAACACGAGCAGAGAAGCTATTTTGTAGCCATGAATCATACCATAATGAGATCCCTCTTTTTGACGATGACTTGGCCTCAATCCGTGATGTCAGTCAGTACCATGATGACATGACCTACTCGAGAGGCCAAATGTACTATGTTTGTCACCCATACGAATGGCCCATCGCCTCCACACACCCGAGGCAAAGGTTCCACCGCCCCCATGGCACCAGAGCTCCCCTCCCGCGTCACTCTGCCTCCCATGTCCTTGCAGGTACCTTCATTTCAACGACATCACAACATTCGAGACCGACACCTTCTCCAATCTGCCCAATCTGCAGCGGTTGTGAGTACTCATGCCCGGGACTCTGGCGTTCACGGTGGTTCCAGAGCGATGGTTTCTTCATCTGCTATGTGATACGTGACTCACACACTACCTACTTCATTGCATCAAACAAACTATAAGTTAAATCAAGATCTATCTCCAAAGGTTTCCGTGTAGTGTCTGCGAAGATTTGCGTATCACTTGGCAGATTGAAGACCTAAGTTAAGGTTTATATAGAAGGGAGGAAGTGGTTGATCTAATACGTATCTGCCTGTTTTGCAGATACCTTCATTTCAACAAGATTGTCAAATTACCAACCGATGTATTCGCCAGTTTGAATAGGTTGCAAAGGCTGTAAGTAAATGACGATGGAAATACGTAGTAGCTGACCTTAATAGCACGTTACCAGGTCACAGTCTCTCACAATGACCTGACTTGGAATGATTCAACTCCGTATTTCTTTTCTTTTTTTCTCCTGGTAACCCAACAGTAGCGTATGTTGTAAATAGTTATACCATTTCTTGGTTATTCAAGGTATTTTATATAAAACTATGCTTTTTCCTCCTTCCTAGGGAGGGAGTCTTCAACTTTGCTATTCTTTTACCTCTAACACGTAGAAACTATAGTGGTAGAAAGTAGTCACACAGGCAGCCTCGTTTGGCCCAGTAGGACTGTTGCTGTCTGTTCTTCCTTTGTATTCCTCTTGTTCCTATATCTCCTTTCCTTTGTATTCCTTTGTATCATCTCTGTGCATGGTAGCGGTCTGGCTCGGGAGCTACGGTTCTTTAAGCACAGAAGAGCAAGTCACCTGCCGTGATTTCAGGTGTGATCTTGCCTTTGAGATCTGTACTTTTTCTGAATTAATATAAATTCTCGGCTAATAATTTCCGTACTACTCATGAACAATGCAGTTTCACCTCTATATTTAGCTATAGTGTCTTGATCATGATCATCATTATCATTGTTGGAAATATTATTATTATTATTGTTATTATTATTATTATTATTATTATTATTATTATTATTATTATTATTATTATCATTATCATCATTACTGTAACATATTATCACTATTACAATCATCATTGTTATCCTAATTGATATTACTATCAGTGTATCAGAGTGTGTCACAGATTCATGTTCAGAAGATTCAAAGTCAGGTCTTTGGTAAGTTTTGTTGTTGTTTATACAGAAGACTTCTATAGGTTTCACATATGATTTACGTAGTAGTTTACTAAACTCTAGTTTGAAGTTAGACTTCTTCGAGTATGAGTATGAGTCATTAACTTTTTTTCTTCCCCTTATTCACTTGGTGAGTTTGAAGATATATATGTTTTAAACTAAAAATAGAGGTCACTATTATACTACAGTAAGCCCTTGCTTTTACGTACCTCTATATAATACATTTCGGCTCTAACAAACTTTTTCAGCCAGTCCGATATATGCAGGAATTTACTGAAAAAGTTCAGTAAATGTGTGGTTCGGTTCGCTGGTGGGCCGGCCGAATATGTACACGCAGGGCATGCGTGACGAACATGTACACACATGTACAGTACATGTAGTGTCCAGTATGTAGGTGTTGTTTTAATTTCCCTGTACGTAAGCATACAAACTTTCGTCTAATGTAAGGAACAGAGTTCATTATAGTACACGGAAATGGTTGAAAATAGCGAACTTTCACCTCGTTTAACGAACAAAGTTTGTTATATGCGAAAAGTTCAGACCCACCGATATATGTAATGGATTTTCGGATATATGTAACGTCACCTCCTTCCCCCAATTGGTTTGTTAAAGTGAGGGTTTACTGTACTGTCAAGATAGGATGCAAGTATCATATCTTATCAAGAACATTATAAACGATGTCTATGTAGCTTTTATAATATTTGCTCATCATGAACATGCTTTGGGTGTTAACTCTGTTAAATTTTCAGATTTCTGCACAACAACCGTCTGCAAAGAGTGCCCAGAGGTGCCTTCGCCAACCTGCATGCGTTGAGGCGATTGTGAGTATTATCACTATTATGTTAATCAGAAAAATGTACAAATGGTGTGAAATCCGAAAGGCTTGAAACACATTGATTTGCGGAGAAAGCCCTGTAATACCCGTGCCGTGGCCACCAGGCGGCTGGACTCCAACGCGCTGGTGTGTGACTGCCGGCTGATGTGGCTGGCGCAGATGGTGAAGGAGAAGCAGCACACCACGCAGGTCGCCGCAACCTGCCACTTCCCGTCCGACCTGCAGGGGAAGAGCCTCACCTCCCTCAATGACTCGGAGTTCCAGTGTCGAGGTGAGTAACACAAGCTGGGATGTGTCTATACCAAGATCATAATCAATATTAGCTTTTAATCAGATCTCTTTCCTTAGAATTCCTTAGATTCTACAAATTCCTAAGAAAATTACTTATCATGCTGTACAAGAACAGAAATTCCTCAAAACAAGGAAATTTCTTAAAAGTGGAAACTGCAGTCAAAAAGAAGTACCACTGTACATATTTTTATGATTACTTTTCTGTATTACTGTAAAAGTCAAGATGGGACATATGCTATGCTGCGTGTGTCCTCAGTGCTCATCTCCATCGTATTAGCCCTTGAGCCTGTGGTGGGTAAGAACCCGTTACCCCGGGACACAGGGCTAGTGTGACATCCGGGTTACCACAGCTACCTTCCCCAGCTTCGCCTATTTATTGACCAACCCCGAAAGGAAGGATGAACAGCTGGGTGGGCTGCGCGCCGACTGTCCTGACCCGGATTCGAACCAGGGCCCGCAAATTTGTAGCTTGGCGCGCTAGCCACTACACCATGGAGGCAGATACTACTACTGTACTATGTGAAAATTTAGAAAAAAAGGCATGTCAATAAACTTTAAATTACTTCATTTAAAAAAAAAAATTCCGTGAATATCTTTTATAATCAAACTCCCCGCCCCTCCAGGAAGGCCCCACATCAGGGAGGGCCCGGCAGACGTGGGCGTCAGGTTCGGCAGCACGGCGTACTTCACGTGCCAGGTGGAGGGCGACCCGGAGCCCGAGGTGACCTGGTTGCATAAGTGAGTCATCAAATCAACTTGTTCTTATATCCCATGTTGATACAAAAATTACTTGTATGCATATGAATGAATTTGACAAAGCATGCATTTACATGTACTATTAAACTTTGTGATGGCAAAAAAAAAGGCAGAAAAGAGGCAGAAAGAGGTTAGAGCTAATGGTATGTGTGTGTGTGTGTGTGTCCAGAAATCATCTCACCCATATCACAAGAGTGGCACAGAATAAAAAATAAGATTAGTTATAATAATCTTGTGTCCATGTTTCCATTGAGATAAACTGACCTTAATTATTTAATTATAATGCAGCAATGAGGTGATCAACGACATCTCCCGGTACAACGTCCTGCACGACGGAACCCTGATGATTGAGAACACTCAGGACGATGACTTTGGCTTCTACGAGTGCATGGCCACCAACTACATGGGCGAAGTGAAGTCCCGCAAGGCCAAGATGGCTCCTGAAGAACAGCAAGATGAGGCATACACGGAGCCCGGTAATCTATAGTACTTCTGTTTGTGAAGGATATTGTACTGTATTCTGTCTGTATACTTCTTCTCTTTGTCACGGATATTGTACTGTATTCTGTCTGTATACTTCTTCTGTTTGTCACGGATATTGTACTGTATTCTGTCTGTATACTTCTTCTGTTTGTAATTTTCTGTTTGTAACGGAGTGTCAGTTGAGCAACATTTAAAGTCATCTGTATCCGTTGTACATGTTAAAGACCCAAACAAGCACACTGTACTTACACAAACACACACACACACACACAAGGCAAGGGTTATTAGCCACAGCTCTCTAATCTTTGGCCATATTTAACTTCCTGCCTGGTAAACAGGGGATTTGACCGTCCCTCTGCCAGCCTGCAATTTGAATCATTTGCTGTACTACCACTGCCGGCCAATTTCCAAAATTTCTTCAAAAAACCTAGACAGGTTAAAAAAGTGGGATCCCTGGGTATAGGCCAGCCTACTGGTGTGCAGTATGTGGACGTAAGGCTGAGCTGAATAAGGACCTGCATTGCATCGAGCCAGAGTGCCCCAACCTGTGCCACTCTAGATGCCATGACTGGAAAGCTGACTACAATTGTGGCACCACAGGGCACCTTCGTGAGCGTGCGAACATTAGAGACCAAGTGACCTTCACCACGCAGGACCTGACCCACGCCCCACGCCCCGACCCCTCCGAGCCCCTCCATGATTCCACAGAGAGGGAAGATCTGGGCGACCTCTCCGGCGAGGAGTTGGTGGCGCAGGTGGTAAGCCTCAGGCGGGAACTTGCCTCCAGCAAGGGCCAGATCAAGACTTACAGTGAAGTAATAGACGAGCTGCCGGAAAAGCGAAGAGTGTTGGTGGAAGCATTGTCTGTAGTGGACACTGTAGTGGTAGTAGGCTCACTCTGAGAAACCTTGCAAGTGGTAACACAGAGCACAAAACTATTTCCTGCACAGCCAGACTGGACAAAATAGAAAAGGACTGGGACGATCACATAAGGGCAAACGCGGCAGCTCGCGAGTGGTGGGCCTCAGTGACAGACAGTGGAGGTGAGGACAGCAGAGGTGAGGACGAAATAGAGATTTGCGGCTCACTTGCCTACCCGCCCAACACCCTCCCGCCACCTAGTCCTCCCACCCCACGCAGCAATTCTCCACTCCCTCACCCGTCTCCGACACCAGGTAACATACCGCCACGCCCTCACCCTGCCAACCCCCGTCGTCCTTCATCTGACCTTGAGGTGGCGCCCCTGCAACCCCAGGCAGTTCGTGAGAACACTAATTTTTGCCCGCGACTCCGGCCTCAAGACGTGACCCAACAACCACCTCTGGGACGCAGGCAGCCGCCTCACAGTCAAGGGCGAAATCAAGGACGGAGCAATCATCCTAGAAGGCCTAGGGACAGGCGTGCCAGTGAGAGGGACGGAAACAGAGACGTAACCAGAAAGTTCATCGAGAGGCCACGTCAGGTCAAGTGCTCTTGGTGCCATCGTCAGGGCCACTCTGAGGAGCGTTGCCCGAAGAGGCTTACTTGTGAGTACTGCCAGGGACGATTCCATATGATACAAGCCTGTTGGGAGCGACTGGCGGACAAGAGACACCAGGACCTGATTGAGGCTGCCAGGGTAGGCAGCCAGGAGACACTAGCCGTCCTCAGAGGCGCTGCTACCTGGCGCCTCCCTTCACACAGCCACACCGCCACCTGGGGACCCCCAATAACCCTGCCCCAGGGACCCAACGCCCAACACCCCCAGGTGACGAGTTTCCCGCCGCAACTTACGCCGCACGGATACGGCGATGCCTTCCTGCGACAGCATGATACGGCACGAATGTTTTGAGAGGGAGCTTCGAAACGACCGTGGCACCTACAGCCCTGGTCACGCCGCGCAGAGGTCAACTACAGAGCCGTGACCATGGCACCTGCAGCCCTGGCCACGCCGTGTAGAGGTTAACCCAACACCTGAGCCGTGACCGTGGCACCTGCAGCCCTGGCCACCTGCTTGACGACTTTAGTGTTGCTGTGTGCGGGGCGCAGAGTTTTTAAAATGACTGTACATGAGTTGGCTCAGTGATGTGCGTGGAAGAGTCACGAGTATCTAATTGTAAACATGTAAATAGTTAGCATTAAGTAATCATAAGTATATGTATGTGGTTAAGGTTAGGTTTTAAGATAGGTGGTACTCACAATACCACCTTTAACCTGTAAAATATTTTTCCTTGTAAATAATTGTAGGCTACATTATGTAAGATGGTATAAATAAAAAATAAAAAAGAGAGAGAAGAGAGAGAGAGAGAAGAGAGAGAGAGAGAGAAGAGAGAGGAGAGAGAGGAGAGAGAGAGAGAGAGAGAGAGAGAGAGAGAGAGAGAGAGAGAGAGAAGAGAGGAGAGAGAGAGAGAGAGAGAGAGAGAGAGAGAGAGAGAGAGAGAGAGAGAGAGAGAGAGAGAGAGAGAGAGAGAGAGAGAGAGAGGAGAGAGAGAGAGAGAGAGAGAGAGAGAGAGAGAGAGAGAGAGGAGAGAGAGAGAGAGAGAGAGAGAGAGAGAGAGAGAGAGAGAGAGAGAGAGGAGAGAGAGAGAGAGAGAGAGAGAGAGAGAGAGAGAGAGAGAGAGAGAGAGAGAGAGAGAGGAGAGAGAGAGAGAGAGAGAGAGAGAGAGAGAGAGAGAGAGAGGAGAGAGAGAGAGAGAGAGAGAGAGAGAGAGAGAGAGAGGAGAGAGAGAGAGGAGAGAGAGAGAGAGAGAGAGAGAGAGAGAGAGGAGAGAGAGAGAGAGAGAGAGAGAGAGAGAGAGAGGAGAGAGAGAGAGAGAGAGAGAGAGAGAGAGAGAGAGAGGAGAGAGAGAAGAGAGAGAGAGAGAGAGAGAGAGAGAGAGAGAGAGAGAGAGAGAGGAGAGAGAGGAGAGAGAGAGAGAGAGAGAGAGAAGAGAGAGAGAGAGGAGAAGAGAGAGAGAGAGAGGAGAGAAAGAAGAGAGAAGAGAGAGACGAGTGAGAAGAGGAGAGAAAGAGAGAGAATGAGGAGACGTGAGGAAAGGAGGACTAGACTTACGTATAATATTCACTTGCCAATTAAGCAATACTATTTTTTTCTACTTACGTAGTTACAATTTGCAAAGTCGTTCTACATTTTTTTCAACTACTATTAAATTAATAGATAAAATTTACATTGGCACACTCCAACATATGCAACTATTTTGAATCCATAGATGTATGTATGTATACCGTATATATATGCACATTTATATGCATATGTATGTATGTATGTATGTGTGTAATTGTAAAAACAATCACAACGAAGAGAGAAAGCAGCAACAGTTGTAACACAGGGTCGTGAATGTAATGCATCAAATCAAACTGGGTCGCGATGAAAAAAGTTTGAAGAACACTGCTCTAGGGCACACGACTGGGTGCCTTTTTTCCTTCAAGGTTTTGTGATTACAATATACATTACAATAGTTGTGGGGCCATATATGATATACGGTATTACGGTAATACATAGCAATTCAGTAAAGGTTTATCTACACATTTATGTTCCCACATTTATCATCCATCACTAAGGTTGCTGACATACAAGTACTTTGTAGGCAGAAGATGGGATAACATAAATACGATAAGACTAAATATCTCCAGGTTTTTAAGGAATCAAAGCCTCTCGGTTGTTTATGGAGCATATTATCCAACTTTATTCCAAGATACTATCATATTCTTACAAATCCTTGAATAGTTGATAAATTCAACTTAGAATGTCTTGTGTGTGTTTGCAATTGGCTAAAGTGTTGTAACCGCTAACATACATGTATTTTTTTCACATTATATTCACAGGCCCAACGAAGCCACGCTTTCTTCAGATACCAATTGATGTCAACGTGACTGAAGGTGATCCGGCAGAGATCAAGTGTGAGGCCTCGGGGACCCCAAAGCCTGATATCATATGGAACAAAAACAATGAACCCATTGTGGTGGGTCCAAGAATCCAGGTAGGAATGGTCCAGATCTTACTCTTAGAATTTTATTAACTATGATATAATAGATGAAAAGGAACCTATGAAACATTTAAAATTTCTGTTAGCTGCACAGCAATGACATGAGTTAGTTGGAAACTGACTGATGGGTTTTTTCTTAGGTGTCCAGTCGAGGTTTCCTGTCTATCTCAACAACTGAAAGGGGAGACGCCGGCTACTACAGATGCATCGCCGCCAACCAGCTGGGGAGGATTGCCTTCACATCCACGCTGAAAGTGTTTGGTAGGAAAGTTATAGTCAACGTCAACACACAAATAGGATGTCACCACTCATGTTTTGAACCAGACAGGATGCAAAGAAATCTACCCGTATCATTTCAGTTCCCCCGAGGATCACCGTGGAGCCGGACGACCAGTACATCAGCCCGGGCGCCAGCGTGCAGTTCACCTGTGAAGCCGACGGGGTGCCTCAGCCCATAGTGACCTGGTACAAGGATGGCCAGACTATCTTTCCCTTCTATGGCTTCACGCTGTCCCTGCATGGTGAGCTCCTCGTCACAGAATCTATTTTGTACATTAATCAAGGCTATCAGTGCAGTTTAAGAATCCATTTTGTACATTTTTCAAGGTTTTCAGTGATATATGAGAAAAAAAATATGAAGCGAACTCTGTTCTTAATGAAGTATGATATAAGATTTCTTTGTAGGCCCTTTCATTCTCTTTTCCGGATGCCATAAATTTTGTGTTCTCATTGTTTTTATTCTTATTTCAGGTTTCACCCTCGGCGTGCAGCAGGTGCGGCCGTCCAACGAGGGGGAGTACACCTGCAAGGCCCACAATGCCGCCGGGACTCAGGAAGCCTCAGCCGTTCTGTATGTTCGAGACAGGGTAAAAAAAAAATTCACTTGTATGATTAATTTGTAGATCAAGTTGACTACATATCTTTCACTGCTGCTAAGTATTATTTAAGTACTTCATAGAAATTGGATGTCATATAGAGATTGAAAGTTGAGAAATTGACATCAAGATGATAATAGATTACTACAAATTTCATCCATAAGGCACACACGCATGTGGGGTGGCAAAATCACAGAGCACATTTCCTTGAAAATAGGAAATGTTCTTTAAAGTGCTGTCAGGAACTATCCCTACTGCATGAACTCCAAGAGTGATTCCATGTCATTGCCATGGGCATTGAAGAAGTTGAGGCAATGGATAGAGATAGTTGGAACTGTATCATCAACCGTCTAACTTCTTAAGATATTAATGGAAAGTCTGACAGAAAGATGATGATGATGATATGACTTGCTTATATTTACCTCCATCCCAGGTAGCCCCAGTCATTCGCACGGAGCCGCGAGACATGCAGGCCAAGGAGGGCGACGCGGTGGTGGTGTTGCCGTGCCGCGCCGACGGGCAGCCGGCACCGACCGTCATCTGGAGGAAGGACGGCAACATTGTGAGCCCCAGTGATAAATTCAGGTGAAGTGGTTGAACTATTTGCAAATACAGTATCTTTACTATCCATCAGAGATGGGCACTTCCGCAAACACTTCCGCAAACCGCAACTTCCGCAAATTGCGGAAGTCCGAATTCGTTTGCGGATGTACGGAAGTGTAAATTTTTGCGGATTTGCATTTGCAGAAGTGCTTCGCAAACGCAAATATGTCCGCAAATTCCCAATTTTTATACAATTATACAATTTTTATTTCTATACAACTTTTTTTCAAGAATTTTGCTCTTCTTTCTATTTTCGGTTCCAATTTTGATACAGTGAGTAATGTTCTTTTTTTCCTGATATTCTTTTTTTCCTTCATATTTTAATTTTCTTGTTTTTATACACCTGATTCTGATGGTATATGACTTTTTTTCCAAGACTTTTTGCCCTTCTTTCTATTTTCGGCTCCAATTTTGATACAGTGATTAATTAACTTTTTTTCCTGATATTCTTTTTTTCCTGCATATTTTTTTTGTTTGTTTTTATACGCCAGCTTCTGATGTATCACTATAAAAATCCTGCCGGCGCCACCACGGGCGAGGGCCAACCATCACAGCCCTCAAGTGAACCTCCAGGGCCTGCCATCCCACCCCTGGAGATCACTGCCTAACAGGTGCTATAGGCACAGATGTAAACAAAACAACAACTAATTATTACCCCTCAGTGTGCACTTAAGCAAGTGCAATATATTGTGTGAGTGGTCACAATGAGGTGAAGGTAAAATGTGAGTTATAACATCTGCGGGGCGCTGAAGAGTCAGTATGAACAAAAATATTATATATATATATATATATATATATATATATATATATATATATATATATATATATATATATATATATATATATATATATATATATATATACAGTAAACCCTCTCGTATCCGGACCCTCATTATATGGACTTCGACATTATTCGGACCTCCTTCTTTTTTCTTTTTAAGGCTTAGGTTGGATGTCATGGTGTGAGTCAGTGAGGTTAGAGGCCCAGGCAGCCAGGTAAAGCCTTTATGATCCATCACTGAGCATATTCTTTGTATACTGTAATTGTGGTTTCTTTGTTTTGTCCAAATGTTGTATTGGCGAGTGATCTGTGGCCATTGAGCCTTAGGCCCAGATCCAGCAACGGAGGTGGTATCTGCAGCTACCACCCACTCTCCCACCAGCTAGATATTACCTGCCCTTACTACCGTACTCCGCGTACTCCAGGGTACTCCGTAGTGTAGTGGTTAGCACGCTCGGCTCACAACCGAGAAGTCCCGGGTTCGATCCCCGGGCGGAGCGAAGATAGATGGGTGGTCTTTCTTAAAACCCGAGCCCCTGTCCACCCAGCAGTGAATGGGTACCGGGTGTTAGCCGGGGGTTTGTGACCCCCCTCCCGGGGTGGTGGCTTCGGCCAACACTAAGCTGTAGCGGTAGATCACTACGGCTCTGAGGAATTATCCTCTAAACAAACAAACAAACAAACAAACCGTAACCAGTAAGCCTCCCTTGGTAGGTAGTAAACAGATAGGAAGGCCCTGACTGGCTGGGCGAGTAATGACCTCATCAAACTTGTCATCAGTCACCAGCCAATGACAAACTGTTTCTAAAACCTCTCGACCAATCGCAAGTCAACAAGATGTATGACACGGCATTTAAAGGTCGTGTCACATGGACACTTTTTCCGTTAGTGATACGGGGTGGCCGCGGCAAGAATGTTACCCCATCACTGGCTACCCCGCCACCTCAACACCTTTAAATAACCCTTATTTATGGTGACACACAGTACTACACTAACCTAAATAAAGACACGTGTATATAACAAACAGCTCACCATAATCACTACGATGTATAATAACTAGTAATAAGACGTAAAGCCCTGCCCACCCTGCTGGCGAGCGACCTGCCCCGCCTGGCGCCCTGCCTACCTCTCAGGACAACACGCTGTCATCCGCCTCACCTGTGCCTTCCTGAAGAAGACAGGCCAGCTACCACGTCTCTGATAGTACCATAGGACATCACCAGGGATCATAGGACATCACCAGGGACCATAGGACATCACCAGGGACCATAGGACATCACCAGGGACCATAGGACATCACCAGGGATCATAGGGCTCCTCAAGGGGTCCTCACAGCCCTACAACTAACACCAAAGAGGAGGAGGAAATCTCCGCCATCATGATACAGCTGCCGGCTGCCAGACGTAGGACTGACAGTACTGTACACTACACCTGTACAGTACTGTATTTTTATTGTGTATTTTTACCGTAGATTTATATATTTACATGATTTTATCTTATGTTAATTGATATTTGCATGACTCAGAAATGTTCTATATTCACCTAGATTTTTTTTTTTTTGGCCCAATTAGTCCGGATATGAGAGGGTTTACGTATATATATATATATATATATATATATATATATATATATATATATATATATATATATATATATAATATATATATATATATATATATATATATATATATATATATATATAATATCATAAGTGATTCAGTAACTAATATATATTTACTACCACAAAGTGCTTTACCTCTATTTTTGCAATATATGCAGACAAAATATCACATAAATGGTTTGCGAATTTGCAGACTTGCAGTTGCGGAAGTGTGAACTTCAAGAAATTTGCGGACTTTCGGTTGTGGAACGTAAGAATTGGGTTTTGCGGATTTGCGTTTGCGGAAGTGAATTTTCATTTGCGGTGCCCACCTCTGCGATCCATATGCTTTGAAACACATTAGCTATGTATTTCTTTTTTTCTTTCATGTTTCTAGTTCCCTGCTCAGTAGAGGAACTGTACTTGCCACGATCCTCTTGTCAGTGGTGGTCAGATAAGTCCCCAACCCTTCTATTATGTCGCCTTATCCCTGTATACCATCACAGTTGTTATTATTTTTTCATGTTAATTAACTGCAATAATTTCAAATCTTCATATTTAAGCTGGGCGGCCAGCCCACTCAACTGTTTATCCTTCCTTTTGGGAATGGTCGATAAATGGGTACCTGGGGAAACCTGGGGAAGGTAACTGTGGTAACCCGGATGTCACACTAGCCCTGTGTCCCGGGGTAGCGGGTTCTCACCTACCACAGCAGGCTCAAGGGGTAATGGGACGGAGATGAGCACCGAGGCCATGCACAGCATGAGCGTATGCCCCCATCTTTACCTTTTTACCTTACTACACAACACATTAGAACATTTATAGAGAATGAATTACAGTGATACAAGTAGGCTACTTTGCCTTTTAGAGAAACTTGTGTGACTAATATTTGTTTCTACTTAATAGGATTGAAGTTCATGACTCTCTATCAATTCACAATGTGACGGAAGATGATGCTGGGTTGTATGAGTGCACAGCCCAAAACAATGTTGGGTATGCAACTGCCACAGCCAGAGTTACAGTGGAAGGTAAGAATTTGAGGTGTACAGGGAGGTCCCGAAGATACGAGCAGTTAGGTTCCACCTGGCATACTCGTAAAGCGAAATCTCGTATAACGAAACACATAACTAATGGTAAAATATAAGTTTGGTTCCAGGACCCCATCAATTAAAAAAAAAAAAAAAAAAAACCCATGTTTTTCAAGCTAAAATAAACTGTAGCAAACACAACAAACACACAGCGTCTATATTACCCACACTGTACTACCTATTCTGTAGAAAAAGCATTCTGAAAGAGAAAATAGCACACAAAATAATGCACAGTAATTAAACATAAAACATGCATAACAAGCAAAAAAGACGTTGTAATGTAGGGGACGCTGCGTGATACAAGAGAAGGTAGTGTAGGGGTCCCAAGGCTGGGACCTCACACCTGCTAATTACCCCTAAAGGTTAGGCCGCGCCATATGCTTAATTACCCTTCAGGTCACGCCTTGCTAGGGGTGACCTGACTGCGGTCCCAAGGTTGGAGCCGCACACCTGTCTAATTACCCCTAAATGTCAGGCCGCGCCATATGCTTGATTACCCTTCAGGTCACGGCTTGCTAAGGGTGACCTGACTGGGGTCAACCAAATTCCCTTTTGTCCAGCCTGGGAGTGGTAGGGCGCGCATTTTTAACTTGATAATTTTACTCACCCCAGTTTGAATGTCGTATCATTGGATTTTTTATTTCGTATATTGAAAATAGACCCTAATTTACACATCTCGTATCGTCGGATTATCGTATACCGAATGCTCGTATAACGGGACCTCCCTGTATATGATTCGTTCGACTATAGTATGTGCTATATTTCCATACATTTTTTCTGTGTAATAACGAAATGTGCTATAAGTTTCCATCAATGATCTCAGAATAGTCATTGAGTACATAATGTTATAATGTGTCTAACTTCCATATCATCCCAATCATCTTTACTTTTTCACAGTGAAAGAAAAACCACACATCGGAGACCCGTTCCTGCAGCAGAGCTTTGAGGAGGCCCGCCACCAGGTGGACAGAGCTCTTAATGATACAATTAGGTGTGAGAAGCTGATTTTGTATGAATTCTATGGTGTATGTTAATGAAACTGAGACATCATTTTTCATAATTATTTTTTTTATGCTCACTGTGTTTTGCAGTTACTGTATTGATGGTAATGTTCATTCAACTATCGTAATGTTCCTGTAACTATCGAAACCTGTTATTTTATCCTTTCATTGTTATCTTTTATCATCAATTTATCATTTGTTTGTGTAGTGGCCAAAGATGATATGCACACTCACATCAGCTTCACGTTCTACAGCCAACTGTTTCGACGAGACAAAACTCGCGCTCCAAACCCTCATGAACTTCTGAGAATATTCCGCTTCCCAACGTCTGAGGGAAGAGAAATAGCCCGAGCTGCTGAAAAGATAGAGCAAACCTTGAACATTGTCAGGACGCACATAGAGTCTGGCATGGTGTTCAATCTTACATGTGAGTATATCAGTGATAGTGATGTTGTAGTAGGGAAATACTTTACCATAAGGGGATGTGAACTACATATATCTCCCATACACGCTCTTGCCCTGTAGATACTGCAAGGATCTAGGTTGCCATCGTTAGAAAATTATTATCTTGAAGAATTATTCTGCCTATGCACAGCAACGTCCTTGACTTTGCTTGCTCAGCATCTGTGATCCTTACCTTACATATCTTACTGATCCCTACAGACATTAAGAAAATACATGGCTATATTTATCTTCATCCACAATATGGAAATGAATATTTGCAATTGAAATTAAAAGTGTATATTTTTTTCTGTTAATATAGCCATATAGCATAATTATCTTTGAAAGTGTGTTACTTGTGAGAGTGTGTATCAGAAAGCTCTGTTCTCCTAAGTGCCGGATAAAGTCCAGTCTAGTCTAATGAAATACTGATGTTTATTCCTGTGTACTCGGAACTTACTGAACTTTCTAGATTATAGAAAAATTAGGCTAAGAAAGAAATACATAGAAATAACAAATGCCGTAAGAGTGTGAGCACTAGGAGTGTGTATTTTTGAAAGATATTACACATTGTATTATACTTGACCTTTCAAATCTAATGTTATTAAAAGAGAGCAGGGCAAAGAGTTGGTCTCCTCCCTGGTAGTATTACTTCCAATGAAAGCAAAAATAAACAAATATACATTTTTGTTGGCTGCCGACTCACTTGATAGGAATTCATACCGTAGGTATGAAAACAAAATTAAAGTTCAATATAGGGTTCTTGAGGCATGTAGTTAATTCTGTAATCCTTTTCAGCATATAACTACCACGACCTTCTGTCCCCTGAAAAGTTGCTGTTGTTGAGGAATCTGTCGGGCTGCCTCGCCCACCGCCGCACAGTCTTCTGTGATGACATGTGTTACCACGCCAAGTACCGCACCATTGACGGCTCCTGCAACAACTTCCACAACCCTCTGTGGGGCTCCTCCCTCACAGGCTTCAGGCGGATTCTGAGTCCTATTTATGAAAATGGATTTAATACTCCGGTTGGTAAGTTACTAAGTAAATGTATATTGAAAAAAACTGAGAAACAATTTATTTTTATTTTGGGCTCTTTCTTAGATTCAAATTTCTAAAATGCCTGGCAGAATAGTATCCACAGTGAGTGAATCAAACTCATCTTTTCTATCTTTAGTCTGACTACATATTTCTTTCTTGTCTTTAAGGTAAACATAACTTCTTGAATTGTCTTGCATGAGATTGATTTCTTATCCCTTGTGGCTGTCTGAGTCATAAGAAGCTAATTTATACCATACATTTTTCCTGATCTACTGATTCATTGTTGCTGTATAACTGTACTGCTGCATTACTTTTTATCTATCTGTCAAATTAATGGCTTTCCATTAGAACTCCTTCGACTTTCTTGAGGAGGGTGACTGTGGCAGAAACATCACACCACATTCTATATAAATATGGGTAGATAAGGCATTGACAACAATGAAGAAAAAATAAGTGTTAGTAAATCAGAGAAGACTTTGCATGATATATTGAGGAAGAAATTAGAAAACTAAAGGCATGAAGTTGCTCATAACTGTATGGCTTGGAAGTCATTAAGTGACAAAAGTTGAACCAGGAAAACATTGATCCTGTCTTTTAGAATAAGGAGAAAACAAGTGTCCAAGCATAATTGCGAGCTGCCGCTTACCATAAGACCCGTGGAACCAAGTTTCCGCCCAAAAGTGTATAACTACTCCTAAATGTTGTCGGATTGAGCTGAAATTTGACATGCAAGTAGTGCTGTCAAAATCAATAGGGGTCGTCGGAAGAAACTTTTTGCGTAAAACAAGCCCTTAATGAGTAATTAGCGTAAACTACTCCTAATTATTGTCGGATTGAGCTGAAATTCGACATCTTAATAGTGCTGTTAAAATCAATGGGGGTCTGTGAAACAAATTTTTTGCGTAAAACAAGCCCTTAATGAGTAATTCACGTAATGAGTTAATTGGCTGGAACGTGGCTCGCTGCCACGTTCCAGCCACAAGAACTGAGCCAAAAGCAAAGGGGCCAGAGGCTGGACGTCTATACTTGATTTACTACTAGAGTAGCTACTTCAAAATCAAACTTATAACAGCATGATTTAGTATATTATATGTGTGTATAATTTTTATTCTCATATTAATTGTCCTTACCTGTCATTTTCACTCTCAGGCTGGTCAAAAACAAAACGGTATCATGGCTTCTTCAAACCCAGCGCCCGTCTGGTGTCTTCCCGCGTCATGAGCACAGAGGAAGTGTCCCCGGACCACCACTGCACCCACATGCTGATGCAGTGGGGACAGTTTGTGGACCACGACCTAGATCATGCGCTGCCCTCTATATCCTTGGAGAGTTTCCTTGATGGACAGAGCTGCCAAAGGTACAAATACACTGTCTTTGATTTTATAATGAGTAGGTAAAATAAAGAAGACATGAAATCAAGTCTTGACTGAGGACTCATAAACTACAGGAATTGATAGAAAACTTATCTATAACCATGCAGATTGGCGAGCTTCTATCATATACGCTATCACATTGCTATCTGTTTCCTGAAACTGTAGTGAAGTTTACTCATTAAGTCTAATATAGCTCATTACATTACATTACTTAAGTTGGACAATTACAATTAAGATGATCACTTTACTCTTCAATTGTTGGCAGGTCTTGTGATTACGCCTCACCGTGCTTCCCCATCGAGATTCCGCCCGACGACCCGCGCATCAGGAACTACCGCTGCATGGAGTTCACGCGGTCCTCAGCTGTGTGTGGCTCAGGCATGACTTCCGTCTTCTTCAACACAGTGCTTCCAAGAGAACAGATCAACCAGCTCTCCTCCTATCTAGATGCATCACAGGTTGGTACAAGGGAAGTGTCATCCTCAAAGGTGCCGTGTTAGTCACAGTATTCAAATACAGTTCAGTGTTCATGGGGGGATAAAGATATTTGGTCATAAATTAGAATTACTGTAAATATAAAAGGTAAAGATGGGGGCATACGCTAAGCTGTGCATGGCCTCGGTGCTCATCTCCGTCACATAAGCCCTTGAGCCTGTGGTGGGTGACAACCCACTACCCTTAGACACAGGGCTAGTGTGACATCCGGGTTACCACAGTTACCTTACCCAGAAGGCATAGTTTAAATATATTTAATTATTTCCATCTTTCCAAGTTGTTAATGTTATGATCATTAAAAGTGACACACTTTATGAAATCCTTTCAATTGGGACAAATTGTATTCATGACATACACAGGTATATGGATCAAGTGCTACAGAGGTGAGACTTTTGCGAAACTTGACTCACCACGAGGGGAAGCTGAGGCACGGCATCTCAGGGCCAACGGGCAAGCCCATGATGCCCTTCAGCGACGGTGCTCCCGTGGACTGCCGGAGAGACCCAGATGAGAGCGGCGTAGACTGCTTCTTGGCGGGAGATATCAGAGCTAATGAACAGGTAACCTCGTTTTTGTGTTAGATGCATTACACTTCAGTGTGTACATATTCTGTGGTGTACAGGGAGGTCCCGTTATACGAGCATTCGATATATGAGAATCCGATGATACGAGACGTGTAAATTAGGGTCTATTTTCAATATACGAGATCGAAAATCCAATGTTACGGCATTCAAACTGGGGTGAGTAAAAGTACCAAGTTATTTACTAAAGTAAATTACAAGTTATTTACTAAAATTATGAAGTCGTTTACTGACTATATGATTTTACCTAAGGTTGTACGATAATCAATCTGAAAATATGATAATTCTGGTGGCTCAGTACGACAATGTGGCCTACAAAAATTCACAACCCCGGGTGAGAAACCAGCAACGGAGGTAGTATGGCCAGCAACAACCTGCTCTCGCACTACCTAGATACCACTTTCCCTAATGACGGAAGCTACAAAGCTGATTGAAAGCTCCCTCGATAGGTCGTAAACGAGTAGGAAGGTTGTGACTGGCTAAGGCGTCATCCGTCACCAGCCAATGACAAACAGTTTTTAAAACTTCTCGACCAATAACAAGCCAGCGATACATATTTCCGGGCAAGAATGGCATGCCAGACTGCCTCTGTCCGCCTTCTGTCCCCGTCATCTAAAAATAATTCTCGTTTTATTTTGAATGCTTGCGTTTTAAGTAGTTTTAATGTATCAGATAGTAAGATATATAAGTAAGGAGCCTGTGTTGCTAGTGTATTGGTGGTAGAAGGTGTGTATGTGTGTTAAAATGGTGAATATTTGTGATATGGGGCGGCTCAACGGCAAGTATTTCTCCGTCACTCTCTGCCCCGCCAGCTCGGCCAGCAATCACCTCATCATAACATCTTTAAATCACCCTTATTTAAGGTGACACACGATGCTACATTGATTTAGATAATGACACGTGGATATAACATCTCACCATAATCACTAAGTTGTATAATAACGAGTGATAAGACGTTTAAGCCTGCCCAAACCTACCTTGGCGGAGGAGGCGGCGGCCTGCCCCGTCCGCCGCCTCTCTCAAAAACCGCCGTCATCCGCCTCACCTGTGCCTTCCTGAAGAAGACAGTCAGCTCCTACGCCTGTGATAGCACCATAGGATATCACCAGTGATCATAGGATTCCTCAAAGGGTCCTCGCTTTCCTACTAAATAATTACCAAGGAGATCTCCGCTGGCGGCGGACATCGGCTGCCGCCCGCACAACACAACACCCCGTTATCAGCTGTATAATATGTGCCTTCCTGAAGAAGTCAGGTCAGCTCCCACGCATGTGATAGCACCATAGGATATCACCAGGGACCATAGAATTCCTCAAGGGGTTCTCGCACCCCTACTAAATATTACCAAATTTTATTATAGCTTGAAAAACATGTCTTTTTTTTATTTATTTTTTATTGTTGGGGTCCTGGAACCAAACCTATATTTTACCATTAGTTATGTGTTTCGTTACACGAGGTTAAGCTTTACGAGTATGCCAGGTGGAACCTAACTGCTCGTATCTTCGGGACCTCCCTGTATATGGTTGTATCTTTTTGGTTCATCCATGAATATAAGTTTCTTCCTTGTGTTGATTAAGATTTGTTTCTTTGCAGTCAGGCCTAACAGCGATGCACACTGTATGGTTCAGGGAACACAACAGGATCGCTGATGCTTTCAAGCAGATGAATCCTCACTGGGATGGCGATACAGTATTCCATGAGACCAGAAAGGTATGTGGTTACCTTTAAACTTAGTCCCTAAATGTAAGTGATGATTTCCTTTTAAATAACCAGAAAATTGACGTCTCATAAATGCAGTCCTTGCCTTGCAGCTTGTCGGGGCCCAATGCAGCACATCACCTACACCCACTGGCTGTCGCACATCCTCGGCCCCTCAGGGATGGAGATGCTCGGGGAATACTCAGGTTACAACACAAACCTGAACCCAACAATCAGTAATGTGTTTGCCACAGCAGCTTACAGGTATTTTTAGAACTTATATTTACTACTATTGTATAAGAGTACCAGGTCGGCTTCGAAGCCCTGGACAAGGCGGAATCTGACCTGGTACTCTTATACAGTTTGTCTTAACTTGATTAAATTTGTTCAGTGGCCTGGCCGTGATAGATTTAAGTCGCTTGCTCCCCACTCCGAGTAGGGGTTGGGATAATTATATGTATGGGGTGCGTACCATTATCTTTTTACCTCCGTGTGGTGAGGGAGCTAAGACACCCTTGTTCAGGGGTTCGAATCTGACCTGGTACTCTTGTTCAGTTTGTCTTAATTGATTATATTTACTACTATTGTTTGAAAACTTGATTGCTTGATTTTTGGCTTATTTTGTAGATGCTTTTGATTTTTTCTTTATACAATAATGCATTTTGTTATTTCGAAGAAGAATGCTGCTGTAAAAGCATGCATTGGACATGCTACCTCTGCACATTATTATTATTAATGCACCTGAAATATATTCAGTGTTTGATTACAACTTGTGTCATTCATATGGGGTTCATGCTGTGTACTTGATTTTTGAGTGGCATACTTTTGGCACGTATGTAGAAATAGAGCATCTGATAAGGTAATACTGTAGTGTTAGGATTGATATATTAGATTTACTTGATAATTTTAATCATAACTATTCTGGATAAGACTTATTTTTACATAGATTTTACTTTCCTCCGTTGCAGGTTTGGACACTCTTTAGTCAATCCCATTCTTCACCGGTTGAATGCTACCTACCAGCCAATTCCAGAAGGCCATTTACCACTACACAAAGCATTCTTCAGCCCTTGGAGAATAGTTGATGAAGGCGGCATTGATCCACTTCTAAGAGGCTTGATTGGTACTCCAGCTAAACTAAAAGTAAATACTGAATCAATATGCATATCCATCCAGTTAGTATGTTATGGTCTCAAGATTCATGGCCACTGCTGCAATAAGTCATCTATGTAATTTTTTTTTACATCACAAAGGACTGGTCAAGGGCAAAACAAAAAAAAGTAACAAAAAGCCCACTTAGTTGCCAGTCCCTATATAGAAGACAGTAAGACAATAATGAAAGGGGGGGTTGGGCCAATTTAGTTCAGGAGGTGTATGTGTTGCAATTTTTTTTTCCAGGCTCCCGATCAGCTTTTCTTATACGTGTGCATATCCATCCAGTTAGTATGTTGTGATCTCAAGATTCATTGCCAATGCGGCAATAAGTAATAAATAGAAAAATGATGTGTTGCAATTCTTTTCTTTGTTCAAATCATCTATGTGTTGCAATTTTTTTCAGGCTCCAGATCAACTTTTGAACACAGAGTTGACGGAGAAGTTGTTCCGAGCGGCCCATGAGGTGGCGCTGGACCTGGCCTCCCTCAACATCCAGCGGGGCCGTGACCACGCCCTGCCAGGCTACACCGAGTGGCGCCGCGTGTGCAACCTCTCCGTGCCTGAAGACTTTGACCAGCTGAGCTCTGATATATCCTCGAGTGATGTGCGAAACAGCTTGCAGCAACTGTATGGCCACCCAGGTAACAGATTATCAGCTTAAGGAAAAAACAACCTGTACATATTGCTTTTTGGTGATAACCTTTTTAATAGAATCGTATCTTCTCTAAATCATTACCTATACATGCCAAACCTGTATCATCAAGCAGATATACCTAGCTCTACCACAAAATAGCATGCAAATTCATAAATCTAGTATCAAATTTTGTTGTAGGAAATGCTTATATAATGCGATCATGCCATCTTGACTACAGGAAGACAGATGGTTTGTACCTGTGCTATGAAGGATAACAAATAATGATTTCAGTAGGAACTAATACATACACATTTTACCATCTTGCAGGCAATGTGGACCTGTGGGTGGGCGGGCTGCTGGAAGACGCCGTTGAGGGTGCCCGCGTGGGGCCCACCTTCCAGTGCCTCCTGGTGGACCAGTTCAGGCGGCTGAGGGATGGAGACAGGTGGGGTTATAGCCTTTCCCTTATCATCATTCTGTTTAATGTCAGATTTTTCCATAATTGTCGTAGGTTGGAGGCTTTCTCTGCTCTGAAAAATGTTGATAAGTTTGTGGCTGCATTGAAATGGCTTAAGATACAGTTGTACATCTTTGTGACAGTATGTCTCATCATCTCTACCTTAGACTTTTCTTGTGTTGGGTTATTATTTGAGAATGTTAATGGTGTTCAGAACATTCATTAGGACAGTACTTATTTGATTTTAGTTGACACTATTTCTTATCATGAGTGAAAACTAATAAGGTTCATTGATGATGACACTGAATTTCTACTTAGGTTCTGGTATGAACATCCGAGTGTTTTCAAGAGAGAACAACTGCAGCAGATAAAGCAGATCACGCTTGGCCGGGTGATGTGTGACAACGGTGACGGCATAACGGACGTGACGGCCGACGTCTTCGTCTTGCCGCGGGAACAGTCTCCAGCCTTTGTGCAGTGCTCCAGCCTGCCATATGTTAATTTACGTCTATGGACTGATTGTTGTACAGGTAATGTAATCTATCACATTCATCCCATATTTACAGGTTGAGTATTAATTTCACTGAATTACATTTAGGGAAATCATATACTTGATTAGATAAATAGCCTGAACTACTCACAGTGTCTTCTGCAAGCCATCACGACTCTTGCACCACCATGGCTAGATTACTTTACTTTTACATGTTTGTATTGTGGAGAAGTGTGCAATTTGTGAATCTTATATATCATCAAAGTCTTGTATAACGAATGCTCGTAAAACTTGAGTGTACTGTACTTCATCAAAATCTTATCAGCCTTCAACAATAATGGGTTTCTTACCTTAAGTGCTCACTGCCACCTCGTAACCTCAATGCACTCATAATAGAATCCTAGATCTCCTTTACCGGTCTGATCCTTGAGTCATTCACAGAAAATAACTCCCCACAGATGACCGTTACACCATTGTCTCCTGACGTGGTGATGTTGGTACAGAGCTGTGGCCTTAGTGCCGGGCTGACGTTAGCTCCTTATGCTTTTTATTTTTAGTTTGTTTCTTTTTATTGTTGTTATAGCATAATTATGTAGTTACTTATTTTCTCCTATTTTAGAGTTTTACAGGAACTACCAAGTGTCGGTCTCACCGCCTCTTGTATCTTCCTTATTTTCTTATGTTCTTATGTTATTTTCCACATTTAACATGATATTTCCTCATTATTTTTAAGTTCACTTTCACTTCCTCCTAAGTAAATAACATGAAATGGGATTTACTAACAATAAATACATAAAGGTTTCAGTATATGTACATAGTTAGTATTCTACTCCTCCAGACTGTAGGAATGCTGGCAACTTCTACAGCCTGACACAAGCCCCGGGTTACCGCTTCCCACGCCACGCTGAGCACTCGTACCTTGAGGACCGGGAACACCTGCTGACGGAGAGGGGCAAGCGGCAGGCACAAGGGACTGAGGAGAATTCTGTCACTCAATTTAAACATATTCTTAGCAATGATTCCAAAGTATTTGAGAACGAACAAAGGTTAGTATATCATAGTAGATCCATCAAATACAATAACCATTATTTGTATGTACAGGAAAAATATGTAAATCCAAAAAGTAACAGACTCACACTGTTCAGGATGTCATGGCAAGCTATTAGAATAAAAAGTAATTAATAGATGATTGTGTGATTTTTAAGAACATATGATAACCAAATTACATCTTTGAGTTTTAATGAATTATGGCATCTTTTTATTACCCGCAGAATACCACAGCATCATGAGAGGAGAGAAGAGAGAGAAGAACCCCTTTACAGCATCGACACTGACCAGCGCGAGGATGACATAGGGGACTATGAAGAGGACCTCACAGACCAGCGCATTGAGGGAATTGAAGCCTTGGTAGAACAGCTTTCAAAAACTGTACTTGAACTTAATAACAAGGTAAGGATCTATCTCCATCCATGCTTTTTCTTCTTTTTATTTCATGGTATCATGTAAGAATACAAGACGTGATGCATTTCATATTGTAATGCGTATAATGAATTATTTTTCTATTCGTTACACTGCTTATTTACTGTTTTTTTCCTTGTTTTTTTACCGTACATAACAATGCAGTTATGTAAACAGTATAGACTTCCAAGGCTTAATAGAAATTTTCTGCTATTACCAACAGATGAGTACCTTAGAACACTTGTGTGGAGGAAGCATAAGGAAGAGAAGGAGAAAAGGGTGTGTGGATGAGGCCAGTCAGAGGCGCCTCCCCGGGGAACAGTGGCACAAGGACTCCTGCACCGTCTGCAAGTGTCGGGTGAGTCTGGTGCTTGAAAGGAAGCGCCCACGTGCTCTTGCTCACATCTTTTACATATCTTAAAAGCTGTCTTTTTCCTTTGCAGTATATCATGCGTCTCTTCCCCCTTACCAGGTTTACGTATTCTTCCTCCTTTGTCCCTATTTATCCATAAGTACTTTTGCTGCTGACACTTCCAGTTTTGCATGAGGCCCTTGGAATCTATACTCCCTCCATCTTGTATTCTGTCTGCAGACATTTGAATGACTTTGTACTAGTCTCTGTGACACTTTGTACAAGTATTACTGACATGAAATGTTTTTTTAAAGCAATTTTTGTATAATTTTTCAGAGAGGAAATGCTAGATGCCGTGTGATTCGGTGTCCAGCCGTGACGTGCAGTGAGCCCCGGCAGGAGCCAGACCAGTGCTGTCCGGTTTGCTGAGACAGACATGGAACTATTTTAACAGTTTAACATTTTTTTCTTCATAAAAATAACCAGCTCAATGTGCTAGATTCATGGGCTGCATAGTTTTTTTTATGCTTTCACATATTTAATGGTGTAAAGAAAACTACGTATACATAAGAAAACTAATTGACACTTGACAGTGCCTTGGATGTGATACAAGTGATGTGGCTTTGTCGTGGTGTGATGGTCGTCCCTCAAGGGGGAAAGAAAGCTTCACGAGATGCACAATCCACACTAGTGAGATGAAGTTCAAATTTTGAACAAACTTTGTGTGACAAATGCATCCACAGTAAAAGATGAAGCTGTGATTTTACAATAAGGACCACAGTGATATATTTCTGACAATAGATGTTGTCACGTTGTACAACTGTTGCATGTGTGATTGTGTGAAGACAAGTGTTGTTGAAAATATTAGTTTTATCAGTATCAATACATGGCCTTTAGGTGGTAACTAGGAGTAAGGTGCTTCCATTATTGTGTCGTGACCTGTGGCGCCGCTGTGCTGGGTGTGAAGGACGACCCTTCACTCTGCCTGCATAGTGTCACTGCCTGTCTCAAATTTACTCAAGGCATAAAGATTTTGAAAATTGGTAGAGTTTGCCTTGCTTGTGCTTGCATTACTAGTCAATAGGAATTGTACTACATGTCCACACTCAGAAAAATATAATGAATTGCGAATGATCAGCACTGTTATTATGCTGTACTGAGAACGTGTAGGTGATTGTGTTTGCTTCTAATATGTTAAGTTTTAGCATTACTAATATGGTGCTAATCTCATAGGGAATTGTATCTCCAGTGTTATTATCAAAAGCTATATGATCACACACTGCCAATAGTGTTATAGGAATCTAATTGATGCTGAATATTTTTTTTTTGCTTCAACCACATAGCTACGTATGTGCACACAATGTAAATTTTAGCAAAATATTTTTATTCCTATCTACACAAGCATTATTTTTGAAGATATCTATAGTTTTGTTTAGTTATTCAACGTATGTTGTGAGAAAAAAAGAAAAGTTGAAAGTATATTTGTTCTTGGCATCCTTTTATAAAGGTACATAAAATTAATACTGTTCAGTGTTGATGTCATGTGGCCGGTCATCCAGGAAAGAAGAGCAACACCTGCTCGTTAGTTCATCACCCTGCTGCAAACAAAGGTGGGGACAGGCAAGGGCGTAGCCAGGAAAAATAATTGGGGGGGCCACCTCCCAATGATGGTTGAGGGGTGGGTGCCTTAATCAGCTGGGGGTCTGGGAGGCGCTGTAAGCCCCCCAGAGAATATTTTTGAAGATATGACTTAATTGGGGGCATATTGAGCCCTATGGGGGGTCATTTATTGGTTCTTTGCATGATATTCAATATAGTAAAATTGATGAAATTATACCATACACTCCTAAAGTAGATGTGTTGAATTGGGGGGGGCATGGCCCCATTGGCCCCCCTTCTGGCTACGCCCTTGGGGACAGGACACATCACCCTGCTGGATACAAAGGTGAGGACAGGACACTTCACCCTGCTACATTTTCAACATTCTCTTCCTTACTTATAATGAAAAAGTTACTGATTTAGTTAACTGAAATCCTAACAAGTCCCATTTTCCTAAGCATATATTACATATCACAGGCAGTATACTAGAAACAAAATACTAGGAATGTTATCAAATGAGTTCCATCAAAATCTTTATTATTGACTCCTGTAGTAGGTAATGGTTTGTTGGCTTTCATGGCTTTTCTGCCCTCAAGAAGACCATCACAGCGAGAGATTTGTGTTCGTATTGTTCATCCCCCCCAACACACACATATTGCATAGTAGGAGACTAAATAAATTTGAAACTAAAGATATCGGGTAACGTGGATGTGGATGGGAACATGTGAAGCCTTGGGTACGAAGAGGAGTGCGGGGATGACTTGCGCGTCTGTGAGAGTGAAAGGGAGGATGAGGCAAGGATTATGGATGATGATGTGGTAAAAGTGTGGAAAAAAAGCACCTTTACTGAATACCGATATCAACAATGATAAACATTTTGCTTGGAACCGTTCTTGCACACTGATGGAAGGAAAAAGCATGTTATTATAGCATGCAAGAGTATTAACCTCCAGCCGTGTGCTTTTATTGGGTTAAATTGACGGACGAATTCACATTTAAAAAAGTTATTGAACATGTAGCCTACTCATACTACCTTTCTCAGTGCAAATGCAAGTCGGTTACCGAAAGATGGTGTTGCTTGCATATGTGTTTAAGCAATGAAATGTAAGTGGTGGCCGTAGCAAGGAAATGATATACTGTATCTTTGTGAACTTCGCCACTTGACCACTTGAAACTACCGCCATAAACTCAGAATTATAAACTCAGAATGATGACTCGAGTGATGTATCGTAATTATGTTGACAATTAACTGCAAATGAAGAGGATGGCAGAGTAATTTACGTCAAACAGATGATTAGAATTGAACTTTCAGTGTATTGTCTTGTCATATGTCTCATTTAGTTTGTTAATTATAATCTCAATAGCCTCAAAATGACTGCGAACACATAAGAGTCAGAGCGAGTTGAAGCACAGTGTCGAGACAGATGGCGCGCGTGCATCGGTGGCTTGGTCTCCATCTGTATTGCCACTCGATATTTAACCTCGCTCTATTTTATTTTTATTTCTTTTCTTACTGTGGACTGAGCTTTTTTGTTTTTTTTCCAATAAAAGTCCATGAATATATTTGTTTTCTTGTAAGGAAGTTTTTTTTTCTATGCATTCTTAATTAATCTGGTAATTTTTGATCGAATCTGAGCGTTTATTGGTAACTCATCTGGGCTTGTCATTACTTTGTGCATGGCAACACTGGTATGGCAGGCGCGGGGCCATAACAGTACGCGTGTATGTTACCTTGTGTGTGCAAAATCCCTCGTCATTAGTGCCGCC
Organism: Chionoecetes opilio; assembly: GCA_016584305.1. NCBI lineage: Eukaryota > Metazoa > Arthropoda > Malacostraca > Decapoda > Majidae > Chionoecetes > Chionoecetes opilio. The sequence goes on along the minus strand of JACEEZ010008559.1, from coordinate 411,994 downwards.
TCATTAGATTCGTGGTGGCCGTTATCTACCGTGCCAAGGTGAGTGTTGAGAGTGTATTGCCTTTGTATGTTGTCCGGCAGAGAGGGTGATGAGGTCTTACCCGGTCAATGACGTGCTCTCTCTGCCCTCAGCGGCTAGAGAATGCACCTGTTACCTATGGCAGACTGGATCCTAACTCGCTTATTTCATAACTACGGAGGTGCTGTTACATTATTCACGAACCCGAAGTGATAAATGTATATGTGCGTGTGCGTCAAGCGAAACTGAACTGGTCTGACTGATGGAAAAGACCCTCTAAAGTTGTAAAGGGTCTTTGCTGATAGTGTAGTTGCTGGGTAATTGTGTATCATTGACTGTTACTAGACGATCCTTTCTCCCATCACCACCGTGCCTGCCTTGCCTCACGCATTGCATCAGTACAGTATAAAGAGAAAGCAATGGTGCCGCGGAGACTAGAGCAATTTTGTGGTGAGGACAAGCAATGTGTGGGATGTTTAAGCTGTTCATACGGGTTTGTACTATTATTAAGGCAGGTTCACTGAGCTTTTTTTCGGCATTTTTGTAGACAGAGAAGTTGGTCTCTTGCGGGCTACTGCGGAGATTACGTTCACACACGCAATAGACTCCCTTACTGAGGTCGATCAGTCATCTGGTGGCCGTCTGGGAACTACACGCGGAGCTAGAATACCGGGTCAAGGAGGTCTGGCTAGTCTTATTTGCCATTATTCCCTACCAAACCAGCTACAATTAAGTGTTGACATGGTCAACATAGGTTATCGCAAAGGAAATATAAGAGTTTTACATTATTCATGGGGATATAATGAGGATTGTTGGCAAAATATACGTATTCGACCATATGTCCTACAACACTCTATGCAATGATTTAGAGGAATGCATCAGGTCGGGTGTATGGGTAAATATTGCCTTCATGTATGCAAAGAGAAGGTAAGCGAACCAAATAATAGTGACATGACTTCAATTTTGTGCAATCAATCGTGATAAATATGGATAAATTCGCCATTCAACATTTCTTTCTGGTACACTGCCAAACGTACGACGGTCCGATGCATTTTATAAACAAACACCAGAGTGTTGTGCGAAATATTATCAATTCGCGAAATCCTGTAGACCCCTCCATTCATCGTTCTTATTTAACTGGTTTTACAGGTTAACTGCTGCCCTGATACATGTTACAGGCAACATCGACTCACTAGCTTCCCATGAGAACACTTACAAGTAATATTAGTTACTCAAAAGCTTAAAATATCCACGTTCAAAACAGTCAGGTTGTGGGAACAGGAGTATGGTTTTTATCATGTATTATTTTATCAACTATTATTACTTGTAAGTGTTCTCATGGAAAGCTAGTGACTCGATGTTGCCTGTAACGTGTATCGGGGCAGCAGTTAAGCTGTAAAATTAGTGAAATAAGATAGATGAATGGAGGAGTCTACAGGATTTCGCACTGACATGATTTCGCCAACAGCGGCGAACGATAACGTTATCATCCGCCTTACCTGTCTTCCTGAACCTACCACGCCTGTGATAGCCTCATAGGACATCACCAGGGCTCATATGGTTCCACAACGGATCCTCGCAGCCCTAAACAACACCAAGAGTGAACATGACGAGGTATGTCTGTGCTGTGGCTGATTGCAAGTCAAATTCAACCTTCAACATAGACCAACACCCATTCATGAAAAATGTGAAAGGATGGGCCAGTTTTCCACCTACTAAAAAAGATGGGAAACGACGTAGGTTGTGGGAGAGAAGGTGTAGAAGAGGTGAAGAATGGAGATCAACAAGGAACAATGCTGTGTGCTCAAGACATTTCATTGTTTGGGAAAACAATAGACCATCTCCAAGGCATCCAGACCCTGTGCTGTGCTCCGCTTCTCCCATGCGGCATGCGGTCAGCTGCCAGTAAAATCTCGTACAGCAGCCGGCAGTAAATTTTATAACTATTTTATAATTCTGAATGAAAGCACGATCTACAAATGTTTACCATGTAATTGTATTCCATTTATTATACTGGACTTAAATTAAGCCATAAGTATTATATAATGATTGTTTCCTTGGAGAAGATTGTAGTTTTCAGGGGGTTTCATAGTTTTTTAATTACCGAATTGTATGTAAACCGCAGCTATGAGAAAAATATTGCGATTTCAAAACACCAAATGAAAACGTGTAAGAAAAATAATCTAATGTAACCCGGTATTCTAGCTCCGCGTGTAGTTCCCAGACGGCCACCAGATGACAGATCGAGGTCAGTAAGGGAGTCCATTGGTTTCGGTCGACAAATCTTCTTCTTGTGACCATTTCTGCTTAGTATCGCCAAAGACACTACGTTGTAGTGTCTTTGGTATCGCTTTGTAGATCGTCTGTCAAGCTCGTGCTGACGACCAGGGTCGTCCCTGACTTCTCGTGCCTGACCTGCAGGGTCAGGGGTCACGCCGCGCTACAGGGGCTAGGGGTGGGGCTGGCTTGTGTGTATTTAGCGCGCGAAAGATAAGTTTTCGCGCACTTTAGGCGTATTTTGTAGTGTCCTTCCGGAGTAAAATTATACATATTTAAGCTCCGCCCCTGCTTGCCATCACAAAATACGATTGTAGCGCTGCCAAAGCTCTTTCTTGATGTTGCCGAGAGTAAAAGTGTCGTACACTTCATTACCTCAGGCTCAAGGAATATCGTTAAGGTTGACATTATTGAAGGCACAGCAAAGAGTAGTAGCGTGATTGTCTGTATTACACATCGATATCTAATTGTTTTGAGCTCTTAGAATGGCCTAGCATTGTTTTCTAACTCTATAGATGGACTTGATATTAAACTGAAATGTTTAGGGCGCTATGAAACTGTTATTTGAATATCTATTTGCTACACAGCCATTTCACGATGTGCGTCGAGGATGTTTAATGCTTTCATGGACCTGTACGTATGTAGGCTACGTGTACCTACATCTACATTTCACCAATTATTCTTTGCCTAAACCTAGATGAATGCTGGTTGTGATTCATCCTCCAGTGCATCTCCCCCGTTTAACATCCATGGGCGGGTGTGTGATGGACGTGTGGTGGGTGGGTGTGTGGTGGGCGGATGTATGATGGGCGTGTGGTGGGTGGGTGTGTGGTGGGCGGATGGGTGATGGGCGTGTGGTGGGTGTGTGTGGTGGGCGGGTGGTGGGCGGATGGGTGATGGGCGTGTGGTGGGTGGGTGTGTGATGGGTGGGTGGGTGGTGGTGGGCGGGTGGGTGCCTGGGTGGTGGTGGGTGTGTGGTGGCCCGTGGGTTACACACAGAGACCTTCCTACGCGTGTTGGAGCTGAATCAGACTGATGAAATGTTCGTATTCGTGCCCTGCGATAGGTTCTCTAAAAGGCTTTCTTTTTGTGTGATATAACATATATACCAAATTTATACATTTCTATTGCAAATGTAATATCACTCATGAATATATTTAAGTATTTGACTATACTATAGCAATAATACACCAGTTTTGGTGCTAAGCCAGCAAGCATCAACGAAGATTCGGACACATTGAAAAATTCGAGGGATTGGGAAATTTGTTCCCAGACGTCGCTGGAGAATTTTAATATTTGTGA
>JACEEZ010008559.1:367500-403361 GCA_016584305.1 Chionoecetes opilio | reverse complement strand
TGCGGTGGCGTTATATAGTTACGTCTACATCCCATGATTCAGGAAAGTAGAAGGGGCTATATGAAGGTCTGTGTCAATCTTGTGTTCATATGTGTCATATAGGCTATAAATGAACAAATGACAAAAATATCTACAAGTGGCTACCAAAAGTATATAGATGTCGCCCCATCTAGTGTTTATTTACTGAGGGTCGTACGCTGTCGTCCGTCGCCGAAAAAAAGCGGAGGCAAAATTGAAACCGTCTTAGTTTACTTGCAGATACAAAGCATAAAACAACGCTGAAAACAGGGGTAGATTATACAGGATGATAATAAACTACTATGTTGTATCATTTCAGGGCACATAAAAATCATAATGATGCTATAATCGCTAATCTATGGCGTGGTGACATCACTGCAGGTGGCGACTTTACTTGTTATCTACGGTAGCATTTAGTCGACAGCAAAAAAATCTGAGTTCAGATTTCAGCTAGGACTTCTTTTTTTCTTTAGGATATACATTAGAGAGGATAGGGTGTCTGTTATTAAGATTATCATAAAATAAACTGTTATTAAGCAAGTAATTTTGTGTTTTGGTACTTTTTTTTTCACACATGAAGGTGGGAAATCCGGTGGTGAAAAAGGGGGAAGGGGGGGGGAAACACCGAACAAAGGTTGGGAACACTGATCTAAACTAAATAAAAAGACAGAATGGGCCCCAGGACATAAAAGCTACGTCAGGTTTGGTTACATCGGTGCATGGGGGACTAAGTCGGGAGTCGCCGCGGTGTGGACCTACGAAGGGAAAACACGGCGATGGAAAGAATTTTCGAGTTATTCTGAGGGAAAATTATTTACAGGGCTAATTACTGTCGCTATGTTCCGCTGACAACACTAAAGAGAAGACCTGAGGTAATTGTGGATGTGCAGCGGTTAAAACCAGGAAAATAATGACGTTCTTAAGAGACTCTGCTGTGACTGTTTTCCTGGTTTAGAAGCCTTTGCTCATCAACCATCACCTCAGGTCTTCTCTATGTTGTCAGCGAGCACGGAAATATAGCACCTGGAATATTAATTTCGCCCAAAACAACGTGAATTATTTTCATCGTCGTAGTCTTATCTTTGTAGGTTGTACATATTCATGGTTATGATAGTATTAAAATACCTTATTAATTGAGTTCCTTTTGTTGCCTTTCGTCATAATAAGTAGTGGTACATCATAGTTTAAGTGTTACTTGACGAGCCAATGAATACTCTTGAGTCTATAACAACATCACCAACCTTTGCTTTGATTTATCTTATTACTCCATCCATAAACAAGTTGCATAACCACGGTGACATTACCCATCCTTGCCTCATGGTACCTGGTACTGTCGTCTACCGATATTTTTATCCCTACACAAATCGGGAAAACTCGCCGACGGTAATGGTTAGGTTAGATTTTGCTTTGATTTATCTTATTACTCCATCCATAAACAAGTTGCATAACCACGGTGACATTACCCATCCTTGCCTCATGGTCCCTGGTACTCTCGTCTACCGAAATGCTCGTCCCTACACAAATCGGGAAAACTCGCCGACGGTAATGGTTAGGTTAGGTTACCGTTAGGTTAGGTAAAGGTCAGTTAGGTTAGGTATTCATAATCACAGGTAAAAGCTTATTAGTTAATATATAATAATAGTTATACATACATACTCCACTCCATACACACTATTTAACCCTTCAATACATCCCACATTCCCTCCCAGTCTACTCTGTCATATGCTTTGGTATTAGTCCAGATGAACACCGAACTCACTTTGGTGGACGAAACTACTTTTTTCTGGTGTGTTTTTATGTGTTTTGAATAAATCTGCTAACCGTTTCTGTCGCAATTTTTATATTTTTTTATTATTATATGTATTTTTTTTAGGTAAAGGTTAGTTTTTTTTTTTTTTTTTTTTTTTTTTTAGTTAGGTAAAGGTTAGGTTAGGTATAGATTAGGTATGGGTTAGGTTAGGTTAGGTTTAGGTTCAATTTTTTTTTGTCATTTTGCAAAAAAAAAAAAAAAAAAAAAAAATTGCGACCAGAAACGGTTAGCAGATTCATTCAAAACAACCAGAAAAAAATAGTTTCGTCCCCCAAAGTGAGTTCGGTGTTCATCTGGATATTTATCTATGCTTTCTCTAAATCATGAATGTAGCATACATCTTCTTGTATTTTGCTAACATTGTCTTAATTATCATTCGCATATCTAAGATTTGATCTACACAACCTTTCCATTCTAAATCTGCTTGCTCCTCACTAATTACCTTGCATTTGTGATTTTTGTACTCTTCCAATATGATTTTACCATACAGTTTGCCTCATCACTGTGGAGACAATGATGACTCAATGAAGCAAATATAAGCCAACCTGGTTATTGCGACATTGTTACACAACATGGCAAAGGGGGAGTATTATGACATTCTTGGTTTACCCTACACGTTTTACACAGGGAAACAGGTTCAGATCACACAGTTCAGGGGGGGGAGGGGAGAGATGAGTTATAGGCACACTTAGGCACGGGTCCCGATTTTGTTTTGTTTTTAGGCGCCATGGGGGAGGTGGGGGGAGGGTCCACGGGGTCTATATCCATGGTCAACAAGGCGTCTTCAGGGGGGGGTACAGCTCGGCGTCGCCTTGAACCAAGAGTGTTTTGGGTATCGTTCGGGTCATCTCGGTCAGCATTTCCTTTAAACTCCGTATCTCTCCCGTCATGCTCACCATGTCGCTTCGAGTGGCGCCATCACACCCTTCAAGACTGCCACCCCCCCTGCAATTCTTGTAGAGAGACTTTTTGGGCACGCAGTTCACACTTTTCCCCCCAAATGAGGACCTGCCCCCCCTTGTGACTTTATCTCTTTCATCAAATAAAAATCCCTCACCCAGCAAACAAAAAAGACGGGGCCTCCGGAGGCCCTCCGTATGTCTTACCGGGGGCCCCGGAAGTGTACGACGTAGGGCGCTGGGGATTTGCTCAGAGGCTCACCGGCGGGCCGCTCCCAGCGGCCCGCCTAGGGCATATGACCATTTGCCGCTGGGGTTTTATTAGATGAGGAATTTATTGGCATACTTCTAAGTATATGAGATAAGTAATGTTTTAAAGGGGTTTTTGCAAACCCCTTAGCCGATTAAAAGGGGTAATGGGCCTGTTCAACACTATTAAAACATTACTAATTCCCTATACTTAGAAAGTATAACCATAAATATTCTTATGTCGTTATCCAGTAATACGATGAAAAGGAGATCATAAATTTCTACGGACATTGTTATTTCATAAGTTTCACCAAATATTTTCGTTATTGGGTTTACATGGTGGGGTAGGGGGAACATTGTACAGCCCTGTAGAAAGGATATAGGTTGCGCGAACAAAACACATCCACCCACTGTGCGTTTTTCCACTACTGATTTGTTTTACTCACTGACACAGCGGCAGCGTTCGAGGAATTCCTAAAAAAAAATGTCCCTACTGCAATTATTTAATTATTCAGTCTAAATTTCCGATAAATGAAGGAGCGAAAATGTATAACAAGTTCTCATTTGTTTCGGGCTGGTTAAGGGTGACAATTTTTAAAGGGCCCTTTGTGGGTTTTACCTTATAATACTATCGTACGTCTGGCCAGTTTAGTGTTTGATAGCTGTAAATTTTTTCAAAATAATATTCCCATTTTAAATATGATATTTTCCCTTTAACTTATCATCTACAATTCCTTATTAGGTGTACCGTTGAGTAAATTTATATGTGTTGATAATTATATGTTGGAAAATTTTTGAATAAGGGAAAATAACCTTGGAAACGTAATCTTGCTCGGATAAATTTAAAGTCCCCAGCTTCGAGTGGCGCCATCACACCTTCAAGACTGCCACCTCCCCTGCAATTCTTGTAGAGAGGACTATTGGGCACGCAGTTCAGCACATTCCTCCCAATGATCGGACCTGCGCCCCTTGTTAGTATCCTTTTATCTCGTTCATCAAAGTTCAAATAAGACTCAGAACGCTGAGGGAGGCAACACCGCCTCAGAAGCCTGTGAGGGGAGCGGGGAGCAGCCACCCCGCGGTGGAGGGGGAGAGGGGGTGGACTTGGTGACTGGCTTGGGCAGACTGCGGGTGGCTAGGGTGGGGAAGGGAGGGGTCCGAGGGAGAGAGCATCAAGGGGAATCATCCATCATCGGCGGAGGAGGAGGAGGGGCGCCAGGCCCTCCCCACCGGGGGGAGGGTGGGTAGGCTGCCCCCAAGCTGACTCGGCGGCGCGGGGGAGGTTAACTGCGGCCCGGGATTAGAGGCACCGCAGGCTTCCTATAGCGGTGGGCATCGGGCCTCACCAAGAACTTCACACTCCAAGCATTATGCTCGAGGAGGCAATTGGGGCAGCAGGGAGTGAATGGATTTCCCCATTGATTAATGCGATCCTTGCAAAGCTTAGTGTCATGCCTCCCGAGCAGAAGCACAACGCACGCAAAACTATTGCATTGCCATTCGCGGTGGCCCCATCGCTGGCACTTCCCACAAAAAGCAGGCTTTCCGATAAATTCTCTCCACATAGCAAGGCCTCATCCCGGGTAAAGCAATCATGATGGCGGGTTCACCGCCCACATGCAGTCAACGATTTCCTGGCACAATCATATTGGAACGAGGATCCCAACGTTGACGTCCCGTCGGAGCCCAGAGGACGCCTGGATGATCTCGAGGTGTGAAGGGCATGAAGTATGGGTAGTCCATATTCACCTTGGACCTGCCGGTTTGTCCTTCCGTGGCCTCGGTAAGTCTAATGACGCTGCCGCAGAGCGGGTGGCCCACCTCGTTAGAAAACTGAGGTGTGCACTGTCCCTCGTAGCCCCATATAGGACGTGGTTGTATTTAGGAGTAACAGATAAGTTGCGATGTTTGCCGCAACTTCCGCTAGCCGATTGAACTGTCGTAGGTGACACTTCAACCGGGAAGAAGAGACGATACAGCTCTGTCAGGGGGGGGGACGTCAGCGGCGCAGCACTGGCCCCTTCGGGAGGAGGAGGATTGCCATGCGTCGTCACCGCCACGGGCGTTCTTTTTTTTTTTTTTTTTTTTGGTATTTACAGACAAGTTGATAGCCGCAGAGCATCGCTATTCTCATCGCGAGCTTCCCCAAGCAGGGCCCCCGCTTAACGCCTTGCATTGTCGGGTAGCGGGGATGCGACCGCACCCCACAACGTCTCGAGTGTCGAGAGCGCTACGAATTTACTAACTAGGGTTACAAAAAATGTGGCCTTTGGTCAATCCGTGGGGATTGTTTCCTGCTGGGGAAAAAGATGGCCGGCAGGGGGTCCGGTCGCTTTTCAGTTTATAGTACGTAATTGTGTCACTACCACTTGCTTAACTTTTAGTGTGTGTGGTGTGCAGGTGGAAGGCGCTCTCATTTTACCTGTCTATATGAGTTCGTATATCTGTCTGCTGTAGGTACATGTCATGGTAGGTTCATTTTTAAGCTATTTGTAAGGAGTTGCGATGCTAAAAGTCATCACTTGCTGTTGTCATGGGTCACCTTGTCCCTGTCTAATCACCTTTTCCTTATAACAACTAAAACTTATATATTCACAAACAGTGAAACCTCCCACAAACTGAAGGAGGATTATTGGCCATCTTGCGGTTAGTAGGGGTTTAATGCAAGTTAATGTTACTTGTGGGGCGGCCCGCGTGCGCGCTTGACAACCCTATGTGTTGACGTCACAGCATGGCGCCCGGTCGTTTAGGGCGCACAAATTTCCTCCACTTAAAAATGGCTGGGCATCATCAAAAATACTGTTCACATCGAAAATTCAGGTTTCCCCCCCCCCCATCACTGCCCTAATATATGAGTCTTGAAGATTCCAATCTATCGTTACCTCAAGTAGGTAAATGGGTCCATTTAGGGTTTCCGCACACCTGGGCTTGTATCTTTCATTCAGTCACCACAAACGGATGCAGTTTGCCACACACTCATCAGTATTCCCCGCACGCACAAATACTGCGCTGTAACTCCCTGGTATACAGATAAGATTTCATCCTATCTAGACACTTTGCAAGTACCAACTAAGGTTATTGACTATACAAAGCGCCGCCACGTCAGCACGACTAGGCGGACTCGAAACCGCTGACCAAATGCACAGGGGCGTGCACATTGCGAACTCACGTCTCTACCAACCTTGCCCACCCCTGACGGGCAAACTTGGTATACCACTGCGCAATCATCACCACCTGGGCATCGAGAACATAATCTCTATCCAATCATCAATGCCTACACCTAATACATTTACTGACCTCAATTACAAGAATTCATAATATTTCGAGTAATAAGAAATCATTAATCCAAATTAATGTGCACTCCCCTCACCGTTTCACTCTTTCTCATAACCTCTTCACTTTTTATGCTTGCCATAGTGCCATGTGACCTCTGAGGTCTGGCACATTTCCACCTTTTTGGCATTAAATCAATTCAATCAATCCAATATCACTCCCACGCAATATAGCATTCAGGTTCCACAAATCTCTAATTCTGGTGTCACATTATCACTCAATTATATTCACTCTCATTTTCAGCCCCTGCCATACGCATACCATTCATCCGTCTCTCTATAAAACATGTCTTTCACCACGCAAACGTACATCCAGGTAGTCATCTGTCTGCCGCAGTTGTCGCGAGGCTAATTAGACACATGATGGGTCTGGATTCAAGTATTTTTACCTTTCTTTTGTTTCTACAGTCACAAAGAGTGTGAAAGTAACAATGAAATGTTGCAAACAAAAAAAAAATCATGGTGAGGTTAGGTTTAGTGTGCCGGGTTAGGTTAGAACGTTAGAGTGGTTAGTTTAATGTTTTGATTAGGTTATATTGATGCTTTAACAATGGAGCGTGTTTTTCCCCGTCAAAATGTCTAAGAAGTGTATATTAGAAATTTGTCATCACTATTCGAATTGCAAAAAACACTTAGGGTGTGCACAGGAAAAAAACCTATCTCTATCCGTAGATAATATGAAGTCGCCACTGCACGTGAAGTCGCCAGCGCAAATATTACGAATTATAGCATCCACTACTGATTTTTATGTGCCACTGAAGATGTTACACAGTATGTTTATATAATGACTGATAATTACCCTGTTTCAGCGTTGTTTTATGCTTTGTATCTGCAAGTAAACATGTTGCGCATTTTGCTCTCACGTTTTTCTTCGCACGACGACAGAAGCAGCTGATCACCTTTCGGGCGACAGGGACACAAAACTTGCAGATCTTTCAAACTTGAATAGAATGTGTTTTCACGTTGGCCAGAGGAATTTTATATATCCAAGCCCTTCCGCAGCTAATAGATATAGAGACTTGTTGTACTTTACCTCTAATTTCCCTGAATTCCCAGAGTGGCGACTACAACTGTTGGCGTAAAATACTAGCTGGCGACTTTACTGTAGTTAGTATAGTGAGTCGCACTCGGTTTTATTTTGTAATTTGTCATTATAGCCCTAATATGACACAGCTGAAGACACAAAAGACCGACTGCTAGAAGCCCCTTCTAACTTTCCTGAAAATCATGGATGTAGAAATGTAAGTATTAACACCACCACACGTCGGTACATAACAAAGAAACGTAGAACTGGCGACTTCATGTTAGCACGGTAGGGAAAAGCATACATACAAGCAAAAAAAAAAAAAATACGCATCTGCGTAAATCTTGCAACCAGTCAAACTAAATTTTTTACCGGGGTCTATCATGGCGTACTGCGTAGTACGCCCGACGAAAGTGGATTGGCTTCCGCGTCACGTGCTGTGTTGAGGTGTGGACGCAAGATCAATAGACTTTTAAAGTGTTATTAGTGTCTTTAAGTGTCTTTAAGTGTCTATTAATCCAAGGCCAAAGAAAGGAAGGTACGTAAGCCAACCTTGGCGCCACAGTATCACTCTCCCTGTCCACGTGGGTGGACGTGCTTGTGCTTTTAAAGCCCCGTCCACACTGTGGCCTATTTATGGGCATCACTGCGTATCTTTCGGCCACACCATGGAGTCATTTCGCCCACATGTCAAATTCGCACACACTATGGAGTTCCCCCATTTCGCCCACACTATGGAGTCTAGGAGCTAGTGGGTAAGGTTATATTTGTTAGTGTGTCGAGAACCCCCCAACCCCCCGCTAGGAGGTTAGGTTAGATTTGTTTAGGTTAGTTAGGGTAGGTTAGATTTGGGTAGTTTAGGTGTAGGTTAGGGATAGGTTAGGTTAGGTTAGATTGGTTAGGTTAGCATAGGTTAGATTGGTTAGGTAGTTAGCTTAGGTTAGATTTGGTTAGGTTAGGTTATCCGGTGGTCAAGCCCCTGCTTAGGGTAGGTTAATTTTGGTTAGGTTAGTTTATTTTGGTTAGCATTTTCTTAATATAAGGAAATTACATAGATTCTAGGGAATTTTACCCACCCCCCTTACACAACTCTTTAAATTACGTGTTTCCGACGGGCATAATTTGTTCCCCACCCGAAAACTCCCGCATTCCCCACAGGTCCCAAACTTGTTGGGAATGGGAGAGTAGGGCAAAACACTAGAAATTACCGTATTTCGTCCCAAGTACGGTACTGGGTCATTCCATTTCTGTCAGAGGAAGGATATAGTTACATGACTCCGTGACATGGATCGTTGGGCGAAATGACTTTAGAGTGGGCGAATTGACTCTTACATGTGGCGACTGTCCTGTGGGCGAATTGACGTGTGGGCGAACTGACGGTAAACCCACTCCATCCAATAACAACAAGTGCATAACCACGGGGACATTTACCCATCCTTACCTCATGGTCACCTGGTACTGTCGTCTACCGATATTTTATCCTACACAAACCCGAGGAAACTCGTCGACGGTTATGGTTAGGTTAGATTTGCCGTTGATTTATCTTTATACTCCATCCATAAACAAGTTGCATAACCACATTGACATACCCATCCATACCCTTGGCCAATCCTTTTTGTAAAAATAAAATAAAATCAAACCCCGCAGGAGGTGGTGTGGGAGAGGAAGATTCATGCCCGCACCGAGCTGCTGGCTTGGTGTACAGCAAACGGCGGATGCTGGCGGCGACATGGTGACGGCGTGGACCCTGTGGGAGGAGGGACGCCTGCACCTCCAGGCACCGCCACGGCATTGGCAACGAATGCCGCCCGAGGACGAGAAAGAAGCCGATCTGGCGGCCACTGCACGCCAAGGAGAATGCCACCCACACTGGGCTGGTGGTGGCGCGGGATGTGAACACTTGTGACCCCCAGATACAAGCTGACGGTGAGTGAGAGTTAGTAGAGGGACAGAGGGAGGTGACATAAGAACATAAGAAAATAAGGAAAGGTACAAGAGGCGTGAGAACCTACCGTGGTATAGTTCCTGTAAAAACCGGCAGGCTGACAGGAGACTGGTGAGAGAGCACGTCTTATATAGGAAACCGTTTACCGGGGGGAAAAGGGGGTTATTTTAGACCAAAGTTATATTAACAAGTGGAAGGCTGATTGGTAGCAGGAGGCATTATGTGTTAAATTAGGGTCGGCAAAGAAGTAAAGAACAGATATGGAAAGGAAGTAAAGCAACAGTCTTAGAACACATGTGCAGCTAATTAGAGAGAAACTGAAAAACTCGAGAAATGCCAGTGGTCGTGGCAAGTTTTAACTCAAAGTTGGTCTACTGTGTTTTGGCTCCGCGACTAATATTTTTCATAAATTAAATTTCGCGATAAACATTGATGCCACCGCATCTGAATACACAAAAATATAGTTCTTCTGTGTTCTACAATTATTATGGATGGACATTCATTCGATGGAACGTTCTATATAGCAAATTTAATGCAAAATTACTCGCCTCGAGTAGCAAAGCTTAATATATTTTTTACATGTATATTGTGGCATGTAAAAATTTTGGGTGATGTCACACTGTTGTCTAAGACGTTACTGCTGCGTCTGCAAAACGCGTGTCAAAATACAATAAGCAACTGCTTGGAAAAACGAAGAATAAAGAAATGCGAAAATCGGCTTGTTGCTGCGACAATGTAGGTTATGAATTGTGGAGGCCGACACGCCGCGGCGGGGTGTGGGCGGGGAGATTGTGGCGCGGAGATTGAATCAAAACATTGCCACTTGCACGCGTCGACCATGCACTCCAGGCTTTCTATTCTTGATTGTACACAATAATAACAGGAAAATATGACTGCCTCGGTATAGATAACTTCTAAACATACGTTATGACTATATATAACATAGAGTAAACATTGTACCTCGCCTCCTCATACTATAACCTACTTGGTTATTTGGTAAATGCATGTTTTACAGACTCTAGGCTTAGATACAATATACATATAGAAGAAAATCGTTCTTAAACATTATACTTTTGGTTTAAGGTGCAGTGGAATAAAGCCATAATTTTCTTTCAAGTTGACCAACTTTTCACCAATTGTGACGTTAAAACTGCCAGCGACCACTGGAATTTCGAGTTGCAGTTCTCTCCAAATTCAACAACATTAGCGAGAGCTCTCCGGTTCTTAGACACAGTGCAACTATGTAATTCCCTCAACATAGAGAGGCCTCGTCGTCTTAGATCACATGATGACCTATGTAATTCCCTACAACCTAGCGAGCCGCTTCTGTCTTAGATCACATGTGCAACTATGTATTCCTTACAAACATAGCGAGCCTCTTCCGTCCCAGATCACATGTGCAACTAATTCTACGACATAGAACGAGGCTTCTTCCGTCCAAGGATCAACATGTGCAACTAATACTACAAACATAGCGAGGCCTCTTCCGGCCCTCACATCTCCATCATGACTGTTCAATACCACCAGCACCGGACGGTTCGCATGCTGTTATTGCGTGGGGGGAGGAAGGACCGAGCGGTGACAGCCTGCTATCACCGCGACCGCGGCGTGGGAACAGGTAAAAGTGACACTTCATGCGCTGCCTTGGGGGAAACAAGGGGAGGTAGATATATTTCTATCTTAAAGTCTGTCATGCCTGTCTGTGTATATCTTTTTATCGCTGCCTGTCTGTGTATCTTAAAGCGGTCTGCCTGTCTGTGTATATTTTTTACTCTGCCTGTCTGTCTATCTTTAAAGTCGTCTGCCTGATCTGTGTATATCTTTTTATTCTGCCTGTTCTGTCTATCTTAAAGTCTGTCTGGCCTGTCTGTGTATATTCTTTTTATCTCTGCCTGTCTGTCCTATCTTTAAAGGTCTGTCCTGCTGGTTGTGTATAGTCTTTTTATCTATGCCTGTCTGTGTATCTTTAAAGTCTGTTGCCGTCTTGTGTCTATCTTTTTACTTGCCTCCTGTCTGTCTATCTTTAAATCTGTTGCTGTCTGTGATATCTTTTATCTGCCTGTCTGTGTATCTTTAAAGTCTGTATGCCTGTCTGTGTATATCTTTTTATCTCTGCCTGTCTGTCTATCTTAAAGTCTGTCTGCCTGTCTGGAATATCTTTTTATCTCTGCCTGTCTGTTTATCTTTAACGTCTGTCTGCCTGTCCGTGTATAGCTTTTATCCTCTGACTGGTCGGTATAGCTTGTTATTCTGCCTGTGTGTAGGCTATCTTTAAAGTCTGTCTGCCTGTTTGTCTGTCTTGAGCGCCAGTCACTCGGGTATGGCTCATGCAGGGACGCGATTGCCCCTGACACAGTCCACCGTGAGGGGCTGCCGGAGGACCACCACCACGGATTGACTGGTGAGTCAAGCGCATCGCTGTGCCACACACCACAGGGACACATTCTACTGGTGCCACATCGAAAAGAGATACCAGACTGGTCGGAGAAACACCACTACATGGGGTGGCGTATCGTGTGTGTGTGTGCAGATAACTCGCTTATTCGAAAGCAGACCAAATTTAAACTCTAACTCCCTCTCTAAGCATTATGATCTAGCACTCCTTCCCTTCTCTTTTAACAGTATGACATTGATCTACGGGGAGAACGCGCGCTCCAACCTGCATCACGGGGTGGCTTTGAGTGTCACGCGCAGGACGGCCTCGGAACCGGGGACCATCTGGAGCACAGTACGTGGTCCACCCGGGCTAGAGTGCTACACGCAAACATGCCGCCACAATTCTTCCTGTGCCCGAAACGGAGGTTCTTGATCGCTGGTCAATTGGAGCGAGGTGAGCACTGCTAGAGCACTTAACCCCTTCACACCCAGATATTTCCTTGCTATATAAAAACGTCTGTTGTTGAGCCATAAAATTACGAAAAACTAACTTAAGAACCGAATTAGCTACCGTAGATAACAGTAAGTCGAACCTGCGTCATGTCGCCAGGGCCAAATATTACGAATATATAGCATCACTATACTGATTTTATGTGCACTGACGATGTTACACAGTAGATGATATTATGACGGTATAATCTACCCTGTTTCAGCGTGTTTTATGGCTTTGTATGTGCAATATAACTGTGCGATTTTGCTTTCACGTTTTTTCTTGGCGCGACGACAGACAGTTTAGCTCATAACTTTTTTTTTTTCGGGCGGCAGGACACAAGGAATTTCATATCTTTCAACTTGATAGAATTGCTTTCCGTTGGCAGAGGAAAATTTTATATATCCAAGCATCTTCCGCAGGTAATATATATATAGACTTTGTTTTTACTTTACTCTAATTTCCCTGATTCCCCAGAGTAGCGACTCAAAACGGTTGGGTTAAAATATAGCTGGTGATTTATTGTAGTAGCTATAGCAAGGCGCCACTGGTTTTATTTTTGTAATTTGTTCATTATAGCCCTAATATGACACAGATGAAGAACAAAATGACACAGATTTCCAGATTAGCCCTTCTAACTTCCTGAAATCATGGATGTAGAAATGTAAGTATAAACGCCACCACACGTCTGTAGATAAACCAAAGAAAACGTTTGAACTGGCGACTTGACTGTTATCTACGGAGTGGACAAGGATACTAAACAGGTCAATCTATAAAACATTGCTTATATCACTAAATAGTCTAATGGTACCCAAATTACATGGAAATTACGTATGGGTGGGGTTCTAATGGATGATGGATGATGCATGTGCTAGCAGTAGTAGAAGTAGGCAGATAGCAGTAGATAGCTTCTCCTGTTGTTTTTCAGAGTTCTTTTTCAGGGCCTGTTGTATCTATATCACTGATACTTACTATCATCGCGCTTAAGCTTCAATGGTTTCTAAACTCACGCAACTAGATATAAACTTATAATGGGAAAGCAAAAAGAAATTAAGATGGCATAAGTACAGTTTTACCACTAAGAACATTAAGAAAAATAAAAAATAAGGGGAAGCTACAAGAGACCGCTGAGGCATACACGATGTAGTTCCTGTCACCTAACACTACCTACATCCACCTTTCATCCCCATCCATGAAACTATCCAGCTCCCCATTTAAAGCTCCCAATGATTCAGCACTAATAACCTGTCTACTGAGAACCTATTCCATCATCACCACACCTATTGTGAACCAGGTTTTTCCCTATTTCCTTTCCAAATCTACGCTTTTCCAGCTTTGAATCCGTTACTTCTTGTTCTAACCATGGCTTTAAAAAGCCAGTTTTAAGAACTTTCTACCTCTCCTTTATAATCCCATTTTACTCACACTAAAAACTTCTACAGAGCGCCCTTACTCTGCGTCTCTCGAGTGAGTGTAATTTTAATAACTCAATCTCCTATCATAACTAAAGTTACCTCATCCTTGATATCATTTTCGGTCATCCTTCTCTGCACTTTTTCTAACAACACTATACCATCCTGTAAATGGAGACCCAACACTGAACCGCATCAGTCTAGGTGAGGCGCTGACTAGAGCCAGATAAAGCTTTAAGAATAACTTCCGCACTTCTACTTTTAACACTTCTGGAATGAATCCTAATACTCATTAAGCTCTATTTGCTGGCCTCAATACATTGTTTCCTAGGTCGGAGGTCTGGGCTCATCCTCACTCCAAGAGCTTTTTCACCCTTTGATCTTTTCAGCGATACATTGCTATGGCGTATCTATTCCAGGTTTTTTACCAAATTCATTAAGCTGCACTCTCAATATTAAATTCCATCTGCCATCTCGACATGCCCACTCGTTAAGTTTATCTAAGTCATCCACTGCAATATTTACGGCAGGACTGTGATACAATAATCCCTACCTAACCTTAGTATCATCAGCAAACTTGCTGATATCATGCTAATCCCCCACTATCCAAGTCGTGGATGTACATCAAAAATAGTAAATGGGGCCCAAAACAGGACCCTTGTGGAACTCCACTTCGTCACCAGTCCCCATTCAGATGGGAACCATTAATGGAACCCTTTGCTATCGCCTATTATTAGCCAAGCTCTGATCCAATGAAGAACTCTCCCATCTATAGACCATAGAGCCCTAACCTTATTTAAGAGTCGCTCGTGTGGGTACTTGTCAAATGCCTTACTAAAGCCCAGATATATTATATTATAAATGTTTGTCATTTTCTATACCCTCCTCCACAATTTCCCTAGTTATCACAATATCTTTGAGGTTTCTCCTCATCCTCCTTTGAACATTGTTCACTATAAGGTATCGGTTCTGTCGTATCCCTCCTCCGTATAAAAACATTATTAAGAAAATAATAATTTAGACTCCTACACATATCGCATCCGTATTTAAGACCTCAACCCTGTTCCTGGACCTTAACGGCACAACCTAATTCCCTTTAGTCTTTGTTTTATAAACCCCCCCTGATAGAACCCCTTTGGGGTCCCTTTTTCGCCTGTCGCCTACTTTAATCCATAATTGTTCTTAGCAACTCGAGTTAATTTCTTCATGTCCTCGCCATCACGGTTATACTTTCTTTGTTTACAATCCTGCCATGAACCTCTAAATAAATGTTTCTTTTTTACTCCAATGTTGTGTTTTAACTTGGTGGTCATCCATTGGTTCACTCTTTCCGGACCATTATTTCCCATAAGGAATATTTCTTTTCTGTCGTCATTATATTCCTTTCAAATAGAGGTATAAATCCTCCTCGGCTCCGACCTCACTCTCCCCTCTAACCTCTCTAATTACCTCCTCAGCCATGACTCAACTTCCCTGTCTAACCGCTTACTTATCTCCTCAGCCCTCGACCTCTACTACCATATCGGACGCGCCAATTACCCTGCAGGTGCCTTCCTAATCCTTCATAATGCCCGTTCCACTGTAATCGCCTGTCCCGGGAAACTTTCTGCTCCTGCATCCACACCTCCTTATTAATACCTCCAGGTGTCTTCTTCTTAACCCGCATAATTGGCCTTTCTGAAATTAGGTATTCGATGCCTATGCCACTTAATTTTCCAACTTCCCATTTACCCAAGCTCAAATCGGATTTCATAATGAGTCGCTATGATCATAAATTCCCCCCGACCTCCACATTTGTAACTAAATTGTCTCTATTGTCAGCAATAGATCTAGAATAATTATCTCATAGTAGGCTCCTTGATGCTTGTACTTAGGGGAAGTTATCCTGGATTTAATTTAAACATTCATCTGCATCGTGTTCACCTTGATTAAATCCCAGTCTATCATTCCTTAAGATTAAATCTCCCACACGCATAATCGATTATATCTGCAGGCCTTGTTTATTTTTCCATATCGGAGCTGAAGCCTCTTTTATAAGTCTGGAGGCCTATACACTACACCCAAAACCATTTTCGCAGTTCCCTCCGTAACCTCTAAACCGACTGTTGGACTGTTTACATCAACAGTCTTAACGTTAGCTTGGAAAGAATTGTTAACCTGGCAATTGTAAGGTAGGTTCCGGGGTCTGATTGTGTGTCATTTTAACAAGTATGAAGTTATTATCCTTATTACGTGCGTTCTGTGATTATTTTTTTCTTCAATCTAAATGTATCATGTTTAGTTAAAGCCTTTGCTCTGCATGATACAAGAGGAAGAAAACGGCATTCTCTCTCTCCCTGACACACACAAAAACTGACTATTAAGTTTCAGGGCGAGATGCTGCCAAAGGACGTTCGGCATTCCGCTGGGACCAAAGCACGGGGGGTCGTCCTACCTGGTTGATTCCCGAGCCACTATGACAAACGGAAGCTGGAGTCGTAACGATGACAGTGGAATGGGCCATGGAGGTACACCACACTCCCAAGCTGAGGTGAGAGAGAGAGAGAGAGCAGAGAGAAGAAGAGGAGAGAGAGAGAATGAGAGGGAGAGAGAGAGATGAGAGAGAGAGATGAGAGAGATGAGAGGAAACGAGATGAGAGACGAGAGAGAGAGAGAGAGAGAGGAGAGAGAGAGAGAAGAGAGAGAGAGAGAAGAGAGAGAGGAGAGAGACTAGAAGAGAGAGAGTAGATGAGAGAGACGAGAGAGAGAGAGAGGATTGAGAGAGAGAGAGAGAGAGGAGTAATCTAGTGAATACTGGTAATGATGCTAACAACACATCAAACCCCTACTGTAATGTGTACGTAAATGCAGCAAAGAGAAGCCAGCATCTTAGCTCTGGGACACTCGCCTTGCTCTTCTACCCTGACTGTGCCGCCCCAGACCTCGGACTGGTTTTTTTGGTGGCGGGTCACTGCTCCTCGCTGCACCGCCTTCGGCACTCCCACACGAGGGCGTCAAGTATCTTCACGGTCTTCCTCCACGCCACTACTTAGGTAGTACCTCATGTCAAGGTTTCTAGCATCCACACTTAACATAAAAACATAAGAAAATAAGGAAAGCTACAATGAGTCCGCTTAGACCTACACGAGGTATGTTCTCAAGAGGCTAATAAAAATATCAATATCAATATCTGTCTACAGTGCGGAGCCATCATGGATGCGGCATTTCCGGGGTCACAGGAGCTGCCGCCTATTGCCGTCCGACGAAAACCTATGCGGCGACTACCAGCAGTCGCGCCGCCTCTTACGTGGAGTCAAGCTGCTGCCGGGAGACCACATCACCCATCGGTAGGATGTGCCGGGTGTCTTAACCATGTGCCATAATAAGTTACATAAGAAATAAGGAAGTAAAGAGCCGTTGAGACATAACGTAGTAGTCGTGTTACTTAACACTACTACTCCACCCTTCAATCCCATCCATGAATTTACTAGCCTCCTTTAAAGCTCCTAATGACTCCGCACTAACTACCTTGTTCGACTGCTACTGCGTCCATTTCCAACCATGTACCACCTATTTGTGAACCAGTTTCTCCCTATGTCTTTTTAAATCTACGCTTATCAGTAGCTCTAGTAGCAAGTTTCCAGTAATTCTCCATCTGTACCCACAATAATAATAAGAATCAGTGATAATGATGAATACTGACTGCTGATTTTTCTCTCTCCGCTTCAGAGTGTGATTACGACCAGTCACAAGAGGAGCAAATTCGTCGTTCAAGGCTGGCGTGCAGAGGATGAGATGTGCAACCTTCATCAAATACTACCCACGCGGACCCATGGCTCTATGCCGTTCCAGCCCCATCCCAGAATTCTCATCAAGCCTTCCATCTTAAGGGATTCCAAAGGTGCCGTATAATATGAAATAGACGATGTAGTTGGCGATAGTCAAGCTACACCGTGCCCTTATAGGTGCAGTATCCCCCATACAATGTCTTGGGTTTTCAAGCAGTCTCTCTCAAGCTTCATGCAATCGTGTAAATTCCCCCCACAAACTAGAGTAACTACAGTTAAATCCTCCCTTTTGCGGACTCTATTATAACAATTTCGGCCTTCAAACGAACATCTTCGCCAGTCCGGTATATGCGAGTTTAACGAATAAGCTCGGTAATATGCGGGGATCGCGGATTCGGTGGTGGGCCGGTTTGAACATGTACACGCAGGATGGTCGGTGGCAGATGGAAGTAAATGCCGAGCGGACGCAATGTGCGCTGATCAAGTTAGTTTAGCTTTGTCAGACGATTGTAACACCCCCGCTCGCGTCCCACTCGTGCCTCACACGTGGTCGCTACGGATGCGCCTCTCCTTTATGCTGCTTCCACGCCGTATAAAGCGTTCTGTGCTCAAGAGGCCAAACCCTGTCTCTTGCTAAGAAGCTGAAGATTCCATTATAGGGAAAAAGCAAAACTGTCAACCTCATATAACTAACAAGTTTTTTTATATGCAAAAAGTTCAGATCCCTCGGATGTAACGATTTTGGAGTATACGGAACCTCCTTCCCCAATTGGGTTCATTAGAAGCGAGGTTTAACTGCACCTCATAAAATGGAGAATTTGTAAATACGTACATATATCAGCATATGATGAGTATATAAATCCTGGACTTAGCTGTAGTGGTTTGATTGCAGTGACTTGGACCTGACAGAGTCGGAGTTGACCGAAGCTGCGTGTACGGCAGCGTATCCAGGCGGCGGTGAACAGTCCTGACCGTGGCCCACCTTGACCTGCGGCAGATCAACAAGGACACATCGTCCGGGCGACCAAGTCATCAAATGCCAATACAACCCTATGGCGTGCGCTCAAGGTGTTGTGCCCCCCTCCCCCCCCCCCTTTTTTTAATTTTAAAAAAATTTTTTTAAATTTTATTTAAAATTATAATTTATAAAAAATTTTAAATTTATAAAAAAATTTTTAAATTTAATAAAAATTTTAATTAAATAAAATTTTAATTATAAAAATTTTAATTTATAAGAATTTTAATTATAAAATTTAATTATAAATTTTAATTAATAAAAAAATTTTAATTATAAAAAATTTTTTATTAATAAAATTTTAAAATAAAAAATTTTATTATAAAATTAAATTAAAACCACATTTGCTCTCCCAGTCCCCCACTAACCCAGCCGGCATTGCTTACCACCCCCACAAACCAGCCAGGCACGCTCTCCCCATTCCTCCACAAAACCCAGCCAGGCACTTGCTCTACATCCTCACAACCCCACCCAGGCACTTCTACCAGTCCCCCACTAACCCACCCGGGCACTTGTCTACCTCCTCCACAAACCCCCAGCAGGCACTTGCCCCCCTTTTAAACCCCCATTCTCACTTAAACCCCAGCCAGGCCTTGCTCTACCATCCCCCAAAACCCAGCCAGGCACTTGCTTCCCAGTCCTCCACAAACCCAGGCACTTGCTCTCCCCGTCCTCCCAACCCCACCCGGGCACTTGCTCTACCAGTCCCCACAAACCCAGGCATTGCTTACCGTCCCCCACTAAACCAGGCATTGCTCTACAGTCCTCCACTAACCCGGGCACTTCTTACCATCCCCCAAAACCCCAGGCACTGCTTCCCAGTCCCCACAAACCCCAGGCACTTCTTACCAGTCCCCACTAACCAGGCACTTGTCTCCCAGCCCCTCCACAAAACCCAGGTTGTTCCCCCCCACTGGGCCGCTACCGTCCCCCATAACCCACCCAATTTGTCTCCCAGTCCCCCCGCCCCCCACCCCCACAAACCCCAGCCACTTGCTTACCAGTCCTCCACAACCCAGGCACTTGCTTTACCAGTCCCCATAACCAGGCACTTGCCTCCAGCCCCCAAACCCGGGGC
Organism: Chionoecetes opilio; assembly: GCA_016584305.1. Classification (NCBI taxonomy): domain Eukaryota; kingdom Metazoa; phylum Arthropoda; class Malacostraca; order Decapoda; family Majidae; genus Chionoecetes; species Chionoecetes opilio. The sequence continues at coordinate 383,946 of JACEEZ010008559.1, read as the reverse complement.
ACTTGCTTACCAGTCCCACTAACCCGGCATTTGCTTCCCAGTCCCCCACTAACCCAGGCCTTGTCTCCCAGTCCTCCAAACCCAGGCACTGGCTTCCCGCCCTCCACAAACCCAAGCCAGGCATTGCCTCCCAACCTCACAAACCCCCGGGCACGCTTCCCAGTCCCCAAACCAGGCATTGCTCTACCATTCCTCCACAAAACCCCGGCATTTGTTTCCCCAGTCCACTCCCCCAAACCAGGATTTGCTCTACCAGTCCCCCAAACCCCCGCCAGGGGCCTTGCTTACCAGCCCTCCACAACCCCAAGGCACTGCTCTCCAGTCCTCCACTACCCAGGCATTGCTTCCCCAGCCCTCCACTCCCCGGGAATTGCTTAAGTCCTCCACAACCCGCCGCACTTGCTTACCAGTCCCCACAAACCCCAGAAGGCACTTGCTCTCCCTTTTCCCACAACCCAGCCAGGCATTTGCTTCCCATCCTCCACTAACCCACCAGGCATTTGCTCTACCAGTCCTCCACTCCCCAGGCACTTGCTCTACCGTCCCCCACAAACCCCAGGCACTTGTTACCAGTCCCAAAACCCAGCGGGCACTTGCTCTACCAGTCTCCACTAACCAGGCACTTGCTCTACCGTCCCCCAAACCAGGCATTTGCCACAGCCCCCAAAACCCCAGCCAGGCCCTTGCTCTAAGTCCTCCAAACCCAGCCAGGCACTGCTCTACCGCCCTCACTAACCCAGGCATTGCTCAACCAGTCCTCCAAACCCAGGCATTGCTTACAGTCCTCCACTAACCAACATTGCTCTACCAGTCCTCCCAAACCCCAAGGCACTTGTCTACCAGCCTCCACTAACCAGGCACTTGCTCACCAGCCCCCACAAAACCCAGGCATTTGTCTACCAGTCCTCCACAAACCCCAAGCATTTGCTCTACCAGTCCTCCATAACCAGGCACTTGCTCTACAGCCCCAAAACCCCAGACATTTGCTCTCCCAGTCCTCCATAACCCGGGCACTTGCTCTACCAGTCCTCCACAACCCCAGGCACTTGCTTCCCAGTCCCCACAACCCAGGCACTTGTCTACCAGCCTCCACAAACCCCAAAGGAAAACCTCAGCCACCAAGTACGCTCAGCCTCATTTTCCCTCGGCAGGGACACCAACCTGACTGGGTACCGAGGGCCGACCCGTAGTGGCACCAGAAGAAAGCTCTGTGGCCTTCGCCGCACCCCGCTATGTGACGACTGTCCCCATTTTCAGGCTCAGTCCCATCCCGCAGGACCCTCCTCTTGTGGGGATGCGGCTTTGGGTGGTGAAGGTGGTGGGCCCCTCTGCCTAGCCCCGGGTTTTCTGTTGAGGGAGTTCGCTCCATTTCCCCCAAGTGGAAAAGAGTGAAAAAAAAACAAGGAAATTTGGTTTTTTGACGGGGAAGAGGAGGAGAGGTAAGAATCGTAGCAGGATAATATCATGTTTATTAATTCACCCTTTAGCATATTTTCGGATTAAGCAATCTTAATGTGTGTGTGGGTGTGTGTGTGGACTTGAAAAGATAAAAAGGGGGTTTTGACAACCCCAAGAAAAGTAAATTTAAAAACAGCTGTTTTGTATGTATGTATACTCATATATAAGATTAAAAAAGGGAAATTTTACCAGCTTGGGTGGATTTTGGCCTTGTGACAGTTTAGTGCAGAAGTGGCTCCGGGAAAATGGACCCCGACATACATGAAACGTTATGTAAAAGTGGCTTACAGAAGGAGGGGGAAAAAGACACAAGAGTGGGTACCCAGAAAATTGAAAAGGGGGGCCCCCTTTTAATATATATATAAATATATAATATAATATATATATACAATATTTTAATAATAATAAAAAATATAAAAATAATATAAATATAAAATTAATATATATAATATATATATAAATAAAAATAATATAAAATTTTAATATATTATATATAAAATATAATATAATATAATAATATATATATTAACATAACAAAACCACAAAAATTTTAAATTTATATAAATATATATAATAAATAACAAACCACATAAAAAATAAAATAATTATATTATATTATAATATATATAAAATTTTATAAAAAAATATATATATATATCCATGAACGCATGCCCCCCCCCCTCGGTACGCCCCTGGACAAAGGTACTGCAAAAGACATAGTATAAAAAACAAATTGAATACTGTAACAGATATACCCAAAAACAAAAAATAGCTCTGGAGTAAATAAGTAAAAAGCCAAAGGAAAAAAACGGTACAGGGAGAAATTTTTTAAAGCACACAAACAAGCACACACGACGCACACACACAGGAAAATCCCCCAAGCTCCAATTTGCAAATATATAATATATTTTATAAATAATATTATATTATATATTATATATATATATAATTTTTATAATTATATAATATATATATATATATATATATTATATATACTATAATATACCAGCATAAAATGAATAATTTAACTCTGAAAATGCACAGTAAAAAACTAATTTTTTTTTTTTTTTAATTAAAGATAAAATGGGAATGAACATAAAAGTAAAATAAAGTCTAACAAATGATTGACGTTTGCTTTTTTAAAAAATGAACGACGGCACAAGACTGTAAGAGCTTTGTAGGGGATCCCTTCCCCTTTTGGATCCCCCCAGGGGTTCCCCGGACGGGAGAAATACCCTTTTGAACTTTTTGCCGGTACGGTACGTTTTTTGGGGGTAGACTAAAATTTTTACGAAAAATTTACAGAGGGAAAAAATTTATACTTTTTTTCATTTTTGTAAAAAAAAAGATTTTTTTTTCTAATCGATGCGTCCAGGGTAATGGAAAAAAACGAAATAAAAGGCCCCCTATAGATTCTTTTTTTTTTTTTTTCCCGAATTTTTTTTTGATTTTTGTCCGTGAAAACCGGACCCGAGGGGCGCAACAGCTGAGGGGCAAGCGCAGTACCCGGGCACCCGGGTCCAAAACGCCCTTTCGGAGAGGGCAGAGGACAGCCACCCACATTTTAAGTTTTTTTTTTTTTATCTGTACTATAGTTTTTTAAGGGGCTAAACAGTTTAAAAGTGACTTCTCGTGACTGCGTGTGCAAGAAGGAAGTGATAAGCCTAGAACAGTTTTTTAGTAAAGTTGTTTTCTGGTCATGAAGCGAGGTTACGAAGTGCACGGTTTTTATGTACAACAAAAAAGTAGTTTTTTAAACCCCAAACAACGGGGGGAAACGATGAGCCAAATTAGGGCTGTATTCAGGGCCCTAGACTCAGAACAGAACACAAAACATGCTCAGTAATGGCCGGGAGAATTATTATTTTTTTGCAAAATGCCAAATACATTATTTGCGTAGTAAGGGCTTCATATCTCTGTATGTAAGTACAAAGGAGATCTCTTTCTTTGTAATTTTTTTACATGTGCAGGAAAAATCAATACCAAAAGGAAAAGTTTTTTTTCACCATGGTATGTATTACAGGGGTTTTTAATTTCCTAAAGAGTCTTGGTATGCTAAAAATGTAAAGGATGATTCTTATATTTTGTGAAATTATGTGAAGTATGCCAAGGAGGTTTTTTTATTAACATTTCAGAGTTCCCAACATTAAGCTTTCTTTTAAGGACCCTAAAAGTCCTACTACCCAGGTAAAGGATGATCTTTTTTTCAATTATTTTGGTGATACTTTAATTATGTGGAAATAAAAAAACAGATGTTATTATAATTAAGATTATAAAGTAGGAGTTCTCTCAATGGTTTTTGATATAATTATTTGGAACTCTCTCCTCTGAGTCCCCAAGCACACAATCTGTGCAGCAGATGTAGAACAGTCCCCCCCCCGTGCCAGGGTAAGATTCTTAAAATTTTTAAATTTAAATTTTTTTTAAAGCCTCGGCTTTTTTGCGGGGGGTTTTTTGGGTTTCAAAAGGAAAATTTTTTGGTTGCAAACGGTCACAAAAAACAAAAAAAAAGTTTTGGGGCGGGGCCAAAATCTTCCCCGGAGGTTTAACAGGGACGAAATTTGAGCGACCGAAAATTTTTTCGGTGCAAAAGGATCCCCGCAGAAAACGCCTCAGCAGGTGTCCTACGATAACAATCCCGTCTTTATTTATAAACGGGAAGAGTTAACAAGGTTTGTTAACGAAGGAGACGAAGTGGAAGAGGACTTTCCTTTCCCTTCTCTCTCTCCTTTCTCTCTCTCTCATCTCTCTCTCTCTCTCTCTCTCTCTCATTTTAACCGACGTATATTATATTATATAATATATTGCGCGCGCGCGCGCGTGTGTGTGTGTGTGTGTATTAGTGATGGACCGAATGTCTATTTTCCGTATTCGCGAATGCGAATGCGAATATTTGGTTTTGATATTTGTGAATGCAAATTGCAAATATTACATAACATTTCATTTAATACGAATTTTTTATGACATACAGTAACTGAAATATTTTGTATGTATTGTAAGAGTTCAGACATAAAAAAATGAATGTCTAATGTAAATTCCATTCAATTTTCTATGTTGCCAACTTGCGGGACGAGGACCCACTCTTACATGAATATTTACATGATAATATCTTGCATGAATAATTAGTATTAACTAATATATCAATAACTATTATTGCAAAGTTTACACTGTGCAATATCACTGATGTTGCTACACTTGTTGTTGCTACACTTAAGCTTCATGTCAAGTGTAATAGGTGTTTTAGTCTGAATAAGGATAGAAATAAGTTAGCTAGATTGATTTATTACCGAGAGACCGAGAGAGAGAGCGAGAAAATGTACGCCAGAATTCTTGTAAAACCGATAATTCTTCCTGCTTGTCATCACAAAAGATTCAGGTTTAGATTACAAAAATGTAGTTTCAGCAGTTCCTTGGCTTTCATGATTGGCTGAAGAGAAAAGGAGAACACTGTATGTCTTGTCTCTAATAGGTCCTCCAAACCATGACGCGACATGACGTCATGGTTATAGGTTAGATGTGAAAAAACTAACTTTTTGAGGCAGATAACTTTTGGTCCACGTAAGACACACACGTGACTGAGTGCGTATAGTCCCACACGCGACCCGTGGGCAAAGACCAACATTACCAGTGAACACGAGAGACGAGTGAACACGAGACACAGAGTGAGGCTGAACATTCTACACGCAGTGAACACGAGTGAACACAGAGTGATATAGATAGTTCCTGAACACTACAAGTGAATGAAAGTACTTTGTTATCCTTTATTAAAAGAAGAAAGATAACCAACTGATTATTCCAACCCATGCATGACAAAAGTGCATGACTACCGGTGCATAGCAAAACCCGCACCAACACAAGTCCAGAAGAATCTCAAGAGGTAACCATACTGTGTTTCATCTTGAGAAACTGAAGGACTTGACATGTGCTCATGAGTATGCGGTGGCAGTCTCAAATCGGTTTGATGTGCTCGGTGCTCTCGGGGATCCTGTAGAACTGTGGGATACCTTCAAACGTGAAACTCTACAGGCTGCCAAGGAGTGTATTGGGGAGCGCCCGAGGTCAAGGCGTGGTTTTGTCTCGACGGAGACGCTGGAGAAAATCGAGGAGAGTCGCGCTGCCAGACTGGCTGGGAACCGGGACCAGCACAGGGCTCTGTCACGCCGGATTAGAACCCTCCTGAGGAGAGACAAGGAGAGGTATGTCAGGAGTCTCGCTGAGGATGTCGAGGGTCATTTGAACGCTAATGACCTCCGACCCGCCTACCGAGCCCTGAAGAAGCTCCGTTTCAAGTCTCCTTCTCGGGCGAGTGCTATTCGAACAGCAGATGGGCGCCTCGTGTCGGACATGGATGGGCAGATGGCTCGTTGGGCTGAGTACTTTGGGCAGTTGTTCACGGTGGACCCTCCAACTGAGCAGCTTCACACCACTGGGTTACAGGCAGTGGATGCCGATCCTCCCATTGACGAAACCGCACCCTCTCTTGACGAAGTCAGAGAGGCTGTAGCAAAGTTGAAGGGTGGAAAGGCAGCTGGTGTTTGTAATATCAGTGCGGAGCTCCTCAAAGCTGGGGGTGAGGCCATGATCCGCGGGCTGCATGCTGTCCTGACTGCCGTGTGGCAATCAGGTACCATTCCTCCTGACTGGAAAAGGGGGCTGGTCGTTCCTATCTGGAAAGGGAAAGGGGACCGTCAGGACTGCAACAATTACCGCGGTATTACACTGCTCAGCGTACCAGGAAAGGTGCTTGCCCATCTATTGCTGACACGAATTCGCAGTCATCTGGTGAAGCATCAGAGACCTCAGCAGTCTGGGTTCACGCCTGGTAAGTCAACAACGGACCGTATCCTAGCGCTTCGTGTCCGGTGGAACGCCGACGTGAGTTTCGACAGGGGATGCTTGCAGCCTATGTTGATCTCAAGAAGGCGTTTGACTCAGTGCATCGTGAGTCACTCTGGGATCTTCTGCAAACCTTATATACATGGTGCAAATTCATTTATCAGAAAAAGAAATATATAAGTAAATAAATAACATCATCAACGGGAAAATTACCCGATTGATGATTTTATTTATTTATTTAACGCTAATTATGCATGGTTCTAATTTCATTTATCAGAAAAAAGAAATATATCAATGGAAAGCTAAAAAAATTTGCGTTTATATTGATACCCTTCATGATAAAATTTGACTCGCAAATTTTTAAATGGCAAGAGTTGAAGGGGAATATTAAGTTCATACATATTTCTTCAGAGTCTCGTAATGGCATTTTCTTTAGCGGTTTTACTGTTTTTTATTTAATAATATTATAGAACAAACATTTACGAAGACTACAGTATATCATATATACTGATAAAACAGTCTTTTATGATCCGTATATATTTTATTATATATATAATATATATATATATATATATAAAATATATATATATATATATATATTATATATAATATTTTATATATATAATATATTATATAAATATAATATATATATATATATATATATTTTTATAATATATATATATATTATATTATGTATATGAATCCCCAGCGGCCCTCCGACTTCAGGCCCTTGTGCGACAGGGCCGAAAATTCCCGTGCGCAGTCCAGGTTTACCAGTGGTCCCATGCCCCGACTTATCCCCACAATGCACCGCGGGTAAAAAAAACTGTGACGTAGTATGGGTTGGGTCCATTCCTCATTCCTTTTCCAATTTTCAATCACTGTTCCTGCCATGCATTTTCAACACCCATCATGATTTGGACAAGGGTTTAAAGCTTCAGAATGTGTATATATATTGCCTTGTGAGAGGATGCAAGTGATAAATACAAAGAATAATTACGATGCTGGGACTGAATAATGGAATGAAATTAATGAGCCATGTCTGGAAATAAGTAGCTTTTGGATAGCCATATTTCACCTTTCTGTAAAAATTTCCCTTTTAATTTTTTTCACTTCCTCAAGGTTTAAACATTCAGCTGCCTCGTGCTTTGTTTTCTAACCCTCTCTCTGCACACCATGATTGTGGCTGTACATTACATATTATGATTCCCGATATGTGGATTCCAAAAGTTTTTCAAAAAGGATCACTGAAAAAACTATGCGTAATTGATATAAAAAAATAGATGTAGGTACGTTGGTTGGACTTAATGCAATTGATTATTTCATCTCAGCTTTATTAAATTTTTTGCCCGCCAAAACGCCTTCAGCATCCGGGAGAGAGAGGTTTTGTTGTGATTGTCTGAAAGGTCAGGGGGGGTCACGGGGTCAGGGGCCGTAAGGGGGGCGGGACGAGCACTGGCAGGTTGTTAAACCCTTTTTTACCACCACTACTTTTAGGGGGGGTCCTTGCCTCCACCCCCCCCCCCCCCCCCCCTTCATTTCTTCAAGCAAGATATTTAATTTTCAAAAAAATCCGAATCCCCAAAAAAAAAAAAAAAGGAAAAAAATGAGTGTTTACGTTATTGTGCACATGATAATTCGAAAGAAGCTTTAACAAAATATGCGTGAAGGTCTTAAATCCACAACGTCGTCCTTCACAAAAACCAAACCCTTGAGCACAGATTTAAACCCCCTTAATAAAATATTAATGATAGAAAAAAATTATAAAAATAATACAACAATAATAAGGATGAAAACGAAAGATAAGATGATGATAAAACAATAATGATGTAATAAAAACCATAAAAATTCTACTAGTAAATGAAATCTGGCAAGGCGTCACCGCAGAGGTTTCACACCACTTGCTTCTCTGTACCGACTTTCTTCGCTCACCTTCGCGCGCGCTTCGTGTTAAAGCGAGGACAGCTTCAAGTTAAAAAGCTTTAAAGTTCTTCCTTTTCTTTCTTGGACTCACGCCCCCTAATTTAAATTACCCAAGCCTCCTTAGGGGTTGCGCCTCCCCCGGTTAAGAACCCTACCCCTAGAGACACTGATGCCACCTTTATCCTTACGTGGGGGGGGATGTCTGCAAACCCGACCCGTTGTGGGTGGAGGGCTTCGTGGTTTGTTATTTGTATTTTTTTTTCTCTTTTTGGCTTTTAAAAACTTTTTTACCTTTTGTCTTCGCTAAAATTTTTCCTTTTCCAGAAATCGCAGAAAAAAAATTTTTTACTTGGGCTTTTTCGACTCTTTCTTCCCGGTCAAGGTTGCAAGAAATAGTGGGGGGTGGCGCCCAAGCCGCCCGTCCACCCCCAGAAACTGCGTGGCGCTAAAAGGCCATAGAGCAGCGGCGGGCCGCGGCAGTACAAAACGACAGCTTCAGTGATTGCCGCCCGCAGTTCCGGGGAGTCATTTTTCTCTTGCTCCGTGGTCGCGCAGCACAGAACAGGGTGGGTCTACTCCACTCCCTGTAGTGCACGGTAAGGCGTTTGAGATACTTTCATCATACCTATAAGTAGGTATGTGCATATTCTCCGATTTCACGCTTGACAACTTTGTCAACATTTCAGCTCAGCCCCGTTTTCTTTTCATCGAAATTGGCAAAATTTAGCGCAAAAGTTGTGTTGTGAACCCCCTAAGAAATCAGTTTTTTGTTGTGTTTTTCCTGTGATTGCACGAGCTTACACATGATTTGATGACATAGTACACACATTGACCCCTCAACTCGTTGCAGAAACAATTCTCGAAATTCTCGGAAACATTTCTGAAATACGTATATTCCGCGGAAATGGAGATGTGTTTCGTGACAGGTCGCCAAAACGCTCGTCAATTTTGCTGAAGGCGAGTGAGATTAATCTTGAAACTAATAAAATAAGTTTCTTTAGTTATTTGTCCGTCTATATGTCGAATTTGATAAGTTTTTATCGAGTAGCAGCAATTTTATCAGGCTATCTGTAATCGATGTCAATGCACTGTTTTTCATTTCGTTGTTCGTTCGTTCTGTTTGTTTGTTTGGTAATTATGGAGGAGAGTTTCACGTTCGTTTTCAAAGACACCAACTACTTTTTCTTGGCCTACAATAGGTGCTTGTTCTAATGGTGCTAGTTTTATTTTGCGCAAACCCCCCAAAAAAAAAAAAAAAAAAAAAATATGAAACCTAACCTAACCTTATGTTTTAATGAAACCTAACCTAACCTAACCTAACCTAACCTAACCTAACCATGAGTGTTCATGATGCCAAATTTTTATCGGTCACAATAATCCTATTGTTTTATAAGACAAAAATATGCCCAAAAGGCGAACTTCTATTTGATGTAACTTTCTTATTTTAGGTCCTAGGAGGGTCATCTTGGTGTCATTGGAAAGTTTGTTTCAAGACCTTTCCACTGATACCTCTTGCAATAGCATTTAACAATTTTGAAGAAAAAAATCCCACATAGCTACTATAAGCCCAGCTCAGCAGGCCGCTTCTGGAGCAACAGTGAGGCTGCTCCCTGTTAGTGCATGAGAGGAGAAGTGAGGTGATAGTGTACTAGATTGTAAGCATTATAGTGAGTGAAATGGAAGGAATTCTGAGTGTTGACTGGGGTTGGTGATGGGAAAACACGGAATGAAGCAGAATTAAGCAATATTTCTCTTCACGTCTCTGAGGAAGGCGGTAAACATAGTAGAAACGAAAGTCACTTACTAGAAACAATAGAGAAATAAAGGGCTTTTGCTTCATTCCGTGTGTTTTTTTACCAACACCCTATATATGTGCACTACCAGCGCTCACTATATACAGGGTCATGGAAGAGCTAGGCACGATCTATCACCAGTCTCCAGGCAAGCAATGCGCAAAGGCGGGCACCGAAATATTTAATTATCTATAACCCTTTGAACCTTGTATAACACTGCTCGAGACCTGCAATTCGATACATCACGGCTGCCAATCTCATCTCATTCGCACTTTCTTCCTCCCCAGAAGTGCCATCATGGTTGCCAAGCTACTGCTCCACACAGTCCTCGTGGCGTGGCTAGGGGCTTGCCTGGTGGCCGGGCTCACGGTGGACCTCGCAGCACTGCCCGCTTACCACGCTCCCGCCCACACCCACCAATCTGTGCTGGACCCTGATGGCGTGTTCACGGTGCTCTGGACGCCCGATCTTGCCAAACAGGTGAGTAGCCTATATAATAAGAACATAAGAAAATAAGGAAACTACAAGAGGCCGCGAGACCTGCACGTGGTAGTTTCTGTTACCTACCTACATCCACCTTTCATCCCCATCCATCTAGCCTCCTTTTAAAGCTCCCTATTGACTCTGCCCTAACTACCTGACGACTAGTCCATTGCAATCATTTATAATAATAATCCTGTCTAGTCCTGTACTCTGTAGCTTGCCATCCCTGTCTTCCGTTCTTACTTCATTTACTATCTCAACACAATATTAACTTATCCCTCATTCATTCTCCCAATACCTTTCCCTTTATTGATCTCTTTCCCCTCTAACCCATTCCATTGTTCTCTTGTATCCACCCTTACATAACCGAATCGCCTTTCTCTCGGCATCACGCAAGGGGGCAACCACAGATTGACCCCGCGTGTCTGGTCATCTTCTCCAACGTAATAGTCTTGCTTGTTTATCAAATCCTCTATGTTGTTGAGATCTTTGTTACCTCCGCCAACGAAGTTGGAGGGGTTATGTTTTCACCCCGATCTGTCTGTCTGTCTGTCTGTTTGTTAGTGTACAGGATTTCTCGAAAAGTTACGAATAGATTTGGACCAAACTCAGTAACCAAGTCTATTGGTATAAGGAAGAATGATTTAATTTTGGATGAAATCTATTGACAACTGTTGCCATGGCAACAATTGATGAAATATTCGGCCGGAGGTATGCGCTCATACTGAGTAATATATATATTATATAATATTATAATATATATATATATATATATATATATATATATATAATATATATATATATAGTATAATATATAAGCGAAAGTGTGCTGTCTGTCTGTCTGTGTGTGTGTGTGTGTGTGTGTGTGTGTGTGTGTGTGGTTGTGGTTTGGTTCCGCCCCCCGTGGCGCAAAACCTCATATGGCACATTTTTGGAATCAGGTTGACCAGGGGAAGGTCATAAGCCACTTATGAGATGATCCGATCACTTTTTTTTTTCTTTTTTTTTAGCAGCCTATTAGCGAGAATTGTGAAAACAAAAGTGGGTTGCGAGAATTGAGGAAGCCTTGATGTAGGGTGATGGGTAATGGTGAGTGAATGGGTGGGGTGATGGGTAATGGGTGTGGGGTGATGGGTGAGTGAATGGGTTAGGGGTGATGGTTGGGGGTGTGGGTAATGGTGGGGATATTGTGGGGTGCATGGGTAATTGGGTGAGTGACACTGGTGTTGGTGATGGGTAATGGTGAGTGAATGGGTGGGGGTGATGGGTAATGTGTGTCAAAGTGAATGGGAATGTGTGGTGATGAGTAATGGGTGATGAATGGCTGGGGGTGATGGTAGGGTGAGTGAATGGTGTGTGTGATGGGTCAATGGGTGATGAATGGTGGGGTTGAGTGAATTGGTGGGGGGAGCGATGGCGGGTGAGAATGGGTGGGGGGATGGGTATGGGTGATTGAATGGTGGGGGGATGGATGGGTGGTGAATGTGGGGGGAAAACATACATTCTACTCCAGATTTCATGAAATTAGAAGGGGCTTTCTGGAAGTCTGTTGGTGGGCCGAGCCCACAAACACAGTGGGCAAGGCCCACAATATGCCCTCCGATGAGTACCTAAAAAGTCCGCCCGAGGGCGGCTTTGCGGCTATAATAATATAAGGAAAGTGTGTCCTGTCTGTCTACTTCGTCTGTCTTTTGGTGTAGATGTGTTTTGTGTCTTCATTATTGAGATGTGTGCTTGTGTGTGTTGTTGTGTGTGTGGTAAGGTTCCGCCCCGTGGCAAACACCTCATATTTGCACTTCTTTGGAATCGTTGACCAGGGGAAGGTTCATAAGCCTACTTATGGATGATCCGATCAACTTTTTTTTCTTTTTTTTTAGCACCTATTAGCGAGATTGTGAACAAAGTTGGTTGCCTAGAATTGAGGAAGCCTTGATGTAGGGTGATGGGTAATGGGTGAGTGAATGGGTGGGGTGATGGGTAATGGGTGTGGGGTGATGGGTGAGTGAATGGGTGGGGGGTGATGGGTTGGGGGTGATGGGTGATGGGTGAGGAATAGGTGGGGGGTGATGGGTAATGGGTGAGTGAATGGGTGTGTGGTGATGGGTAATGGGTGAGTGAATGGGTGGGGGGTGATGGGTAATGGGTGAGTGAATGGGTGGTGTGGTGATGGTAATGGGTGAGTGAATGGGTGTGTGGTGATGGGTAATGGGTGAGTGAATGGGTGGGGGTTGAGTGAATGGGTGGGGGGTGATGGGTAATGGGTGAGTGATGGGTGTGTGGTGATGGGTAATGGGTGAGTGAATGGGTGGGGGGTGATGGGTAATGGGTGAGTGAATGGGTGTGTGGTGATGGGTAATGGGTGAGTGAATGGTGGGGGGTGATGGGTAATGGGTGAGTGAATGGGTGGGGGGTGATGGGTAATGGGTGGGGGGTGATGGGTAATGGGTGAGTGAATGGGTGGGGGGTGATGGGTAATGGGTGAGTGAATGGGTGGAGGGCGATGGGTAATGGGTGAGTGAATGGGTGGGGGGTGATGGGTAATGGGTGGGGGTGATGGGTAATGGGTGAGTGAATGGGTGTGTGGGTGATGGGTAATGGGTGAGTGAATGGGTGTGTGGTGATGGGTAATGGGTGAGTGAATGGGTGGGGGGTGATGGGTAATGGGTGAGTGAATGGGTGTGTGGTGATGGGTAATGGGTGAGTGAATGGGTGTGTGGTGATGGGTAATGGGTGAGTGAATGGGTGGGGGGTGATGGGTAATGGGTGAGTGAATGGGTGGGGGGTGATGGGTAATGGGTGAGTGAATGGGTGGGGGGTGATGGGTAAGGGGTGAGTGAATGGGGGGGGGGGAATAATACCATTTCTACTCCTATTTCAGGAAATTTTAGAAGGGCTATCTGGAGAGCCCCTTTTGGGGTGGGCCAAAGGGCCCCCACCAAACCGGGTGGTGGGCCAAAGGCCCCCCAAATACCCCTCCGCAGGAGCTACCCAAAAAAATTTCGCCCGGGGGCGCTTTGCGGCTATTTATATTTTAAAATTTTTTAATTTTATTATTTATATTATTTTTAATATTTATAAAATATATATAAAAATTTCTAAGCCCTGATATTTGTAAGACTTATCGGGAAAGGGTTAAAAATTTGGTATTTCCCAGCTTTGTACACATTTTATTTATTTCCAATAAGGACGTAGGATTAAAACCCAAAGTACAATGAATGTTTTTGGGCCCACCGGGATGTCGGATGGGCGAGTGAGGGGGGTGCGTGTTGAAGCCGATGCCCCAAGGTCTTTCCCCCTTCTCGTGATTTGCTTCTTGCACTTCTTGTTGATCCTATCTTTTGCTGCAACTGGGCTTTGTCCTTGACTACTTTGAGAATGCAAGGTGTTCGGGGGTTCACGGTGAAAAGAGGGGGAAAAAGATAAATGTATTTATATATAATTACTAATATAAAATTTTTTTTAAAATTTTTCTAAAAATATATTGTTTTTTTTGATTTTTAATCATCACCTTCCTATAGGAAAGCATAAAAATGGCCCTTGTGTGTTTGTTGAAATTTCACTAAAATATTTTATGCGTTAATATATGTTGGAGTAAAACGCTGACATTGTGGGCCGCTTAAAATTTTGCCTCAAATTAGGCCAAAGAATTGCTAGGGAATAACAAATGGTACACCCAAACTAAGGCAAAAAAATTATGGGAAAAATATAAACTATAAATTCCCAAAAGCATATTCCCTATCGCTAAAAGTGAGTAAACTCTGAGCAAAATACACAAAAAAAAATAGGGAAAAACAATGGATTACATGAGTTCAACATCAAAAAAAAATGCGGGGCCGAAAAAAATTAAAAATTTATCATTGTGTCAGTACTACGTGGGAAATCCCCAATATGTAAAAATCACTGGCAATAATTTCAAGTGTTAAGTGTTTCAAGTGTAGTGTATGGAGGGGGTGTGCAACCAATGTCAGCGAAAGTAGCGGGAAAAAATTACAGGGAAAAATTGAGACAAACTTTAAGTAATGAAATCGTAATCGTAAATTTCAAGTAATCTTTAAAAACCTAAAATGAGTAAGAAATGACAAGGCTCGTTGACGTAGAGCTGCTGCTGTGTGCATAAAATAACAATTTTATGTACCTACTAGTAATAGTACGGTGTCAGTAAAAGAATGAAATGGCTGTGAAATTAAGGAAAATTGACAAGCCCTGCCTGATAAAATCTTTTGGGGGTGTATCAGTGTGGGTAATTTGGGGTGTAAGTAACCTGTAAATGTAAATATAAAGAAAAAAATGGAAAAAATAACATAGGGAAGACATGCTGGATACACATTAATGTGGTTGCATTGTTGAGGCAAAGCAAAGTTTCCAAAACTTCAAAGAAAAAATGCAAAGTTATTGTAGAAAATAAATTTGACATCAGCGAGTGTAGAAATGACTGGCAGGAAAAAGACGGGAGAGAAACTGACTGGCAGAAAAATTTTGAATAATTTATTATTCGTCTTGGCGAACAATGTTATGCGAGATAAGGTTATCTGTGATCAATCAAATTTTCTGAGGTCTGTATTAAGACAATATCATTCGAATTTCTCTCGAGTTTAAATTTTGTTAGAAAGTAAGGATAAGGGTTAGTTAGTTGTACAAGGAAAAACAGTGAGCAAAATTTTTAGTGTAAAATTTCGGGGTTAACTGCTTGTCATGATTAGTACCAATTTTAAATTGGGTAAGTACCATCCCATCATTCAAGTGTGATCGTGACAACGGAAAAACGTAATAAACATTCCCCTAGTGAAGTAATTTTTTGTATGCTTTAAAACGTAAGGAAAGCGTCAAGTAAAAAAGTGTAACTTGTGTAACAAAAAAGTGTGTTAGTATTTTTATGCAATTAATATGGTATTGTAAAAAATAAGTAGTTTTAGGGTTTTTAAACATAGCAAAGTCTGCAAATAATTAAATTATTTTAAATTTAAATGCGTAAAAATTTCCTTTTTAAAAGAGGAATGTAAGTAAATAATTCTGCCTTATAAGTGCGTAATAAATTCCTTTAAATTGGGGTGTTTAAATAAATAATTGCATCAACAAACGTCCGAAATAAATTTCCCGAAATTTTGGGGAAAGTAAGTAAATAATTAATATTTCAATGCCTGGGGTTTTCAACTTTAACTCAATAAAATATATTTTTAATGTGAAAATTATCTGTCATACATTAGGTTTCTATCGTGCTAGAGTTACAAGGGAAAATGCAAATATATTATTTTTTTTAGTTGGTCAGAATAATATTAGCTAAACCCAAAAAATATTCGTAAAACATCAATGTAAAGTAATTTTTAAAAGTGTAAAAAAATTGGCTTGGTGTTTGTGTAGCATTTCAAAAATAGAACAACAACAAAAAAATTGAGAAAAATTGTAATTGAAATAATCAGGTGAACTGATTAAAAAAGTAAGATATGGAAAGGGTATGGAATGGTTGACACTACTGTTTTTCCGTGTTTTTGGGTCGCAATTTGGACGGGAATCAGTTGTAGCAGTGGTGTGTCATCATTACTACAGGTGTGTTTTCCCGTGTTCAAAAATTAGTGTTTGGTAAAGATCACTTATCTAATCCTCTAGTTACTCGAAAAAATTTTTTCGCGACCTGTAGTAGTAAACGTCTCAAACTAAAAAATCACGAAAAACAGAGAACATTACAGGAATCAGGTTCAGGAAACGGTAAAACTGAACCCGTAACATGCGGGCATTGCCGCTGGGCCACGCTAGTTAATGCATTTAGTCATCTCAGGAGTTTGCACTGGTGCAAATAGTAATTATGAACTCATAAAGTATACGTAGAGTAAAGGTGCCTGTAAAGTTATTCTCCGGAAAGTAATAAGCTTACGTTTTTAAAAACAAAAAAAGTGTGGAATACCGTGGTCTAAAAAACGCCTTTGTGTAAAAAGGATAGTTATTTTTTGCTGAAAAT
>JACEEZ010008559.1:352500-362500 GCA_016584305.1 Chionoecetes opilio | reverse complement strand
GGGGAAGGGAGTCTGGCAAGCACGTTCATCAGGATATTAAACAGTGTAGGACTGATGACTCCTCCTGTGGGTTCCCTTGTCTAGCCTCATGTAATCAGAGGCTTTCCCCTGAAATATAACACGGGCCTTTCTGTCCCAGAGGTATTGCTGCACCCATAGGAGAAGCTTGCCTTTCACTCCCAATTTTGTGAGCTCAGCGAGGATTGGCAGTGGTTGTGCCCTGTCAAATGCTTTTTCTATATCAAAAAACACAGCTGTTTGGCCTTGTCATTTGCATAGTAGTTGGCGAGGCAGTTGGCAGTGCTCCTGTGCTTGACAAAGCCATTCAACCTGTATCCAAGTGCCCGATCTTGTAGGTGAGCCGGCTAAGTAATATGCGTTCCAGCATCTTACATAAAGGGTTTAAGTGAGGCGATGGGGCGAAACTGGTTGTCTGCACCGGTTTTGGGACAGGAATGATATTAGCTGTTGTCCATTCCTTAGGTAGCGTCCCCTGGGAGAAGGACATGTTAAAGAGCTGCAATAGAGGGTCACCCGCAACATTGCAGACAGCATTCAGCATGGAGTAGGTTATGCCGTCCTCACCAGGCGCTGTGTCACCACTCGTTTTCTGCGCCCTGAGCATCTCCTCCCTCGTGATGGGCTCATCAGTGTTATCCGATAGTAGCGTGGCCGCAGTGACTGCAGCCAGCCTCGCCGGATCAAGGTTGGTCTTGGCTACTTTGATGTTAGGAGGCAGATTAGTATTTGCTGATCGCTCGTGGTAGTCCCTCATGAGAGAGAGAGAGAGAGAGAGAGAGAGAGATTATTAATATGTGAAAGGTAAGAAGGAAGGAAGGGAGGAGAGAAGGAGGGAGGAAGGAAGGGAAGGAGGGGGAAATGGAGGTAACACGGCTCTCCTCCTCCTCCTCCTCCTCCTCCTCCTCCTACATACGATTTATTGTAATATAATAAATACTACTATTACTACCATCATTGGAGAGAGAGAGAGAGAGAGAGAGAGTTGGTCCAGTTAACGAACAAACTCAAATCATCGTACTTCTAATGTTTACGGCCAGCCGGTGTCGTGTGGGCAAGTGTCTGTTTATGAGGGAATGTCTGTTTACTAACAAAGGCAAAAAAAACGGGCGTTGAGGAGAATAATTACTAATATTGACTTGATCAACAAAGGCATGTCCAGGCGTACTACGACAACAAACACGTCTTTATTTATCATTAAAGGGGGAGGGGGGGGGTGCACGAAGTGGAACACTCGCCGACGTCGGCGAGAATTCCTATGAGCGACAGTTATAGGTATGGTTTTGAGCATATATGATATAAGAGGCATTCAATTTCGTACAGAAATGTCTTAACCACCCGTATATACCCACATCTCCTGCTCAGAGGACATGGCCCTGGCATGTATATGTTGTTTTAACAGTATTATCTTATTTTTTATATAAACTTGTGTTCAATAAATACTTCAAATACTGTAAACATTCAATCTTTTAATCATTTATACATATAAAAAATTTGCGCGCCCAGCTCTGTAGATTAGTGATTACTAGCCAGTAGACTGTGAAGTGTACAAGTAAAGAAAAACACTAAAAGAGACAAAGACTTAATTGTGAAGGACAAGTAACAAGTATAGACAGAAACAGAATAGGAATACAGAAGTATTAAACACTAATAAAGAGTCTAGAGACATTTTTTGTTTTAATTGTAGGTGTTTTGTTTTAATTGTAGGAATGTAGGTGTCAAAATTAGTTTGCGGAATTGCAGAATTGCGATTGCGAAAAGGCCTATCTGAAAAAAATTGCGGAATTGCGATTGCGGACTGGTGCAGGTCGGAATTGCGGAATTGCGATTGCGGAATTGGAAAAAAAATTGCGATGCCCACCTCTGATATTGCCCCCCCTCCCCCCTTTTCAATTTTCTGGGTACGCCACTGGTCCCGTTAATACGGTGCCACAAACCACTGTTTTCTCAGTAATCGTCGATTTATTAAGGGAATGTTATAGTGTAGACCCCCCCTTATCAAGACCGAGGAATTATAATATCAAAGCCAATATAATGTCAGATTGACGATAACGCTTGGCTAATGCCTGGCTGTGGGAATGTCTGGCTACCCGATGTAAACAACCCTTATTTCACTCTTTATCCCCTGACTCTATAGACCTACTGTGGCTTGCATAGACAATGATACACACGTACTTACTCTTGCTGGCCACCTAACATCGATCGATGGTCACCGTGATGTAAGGCAGAAAGGGAAGAAATAAGGCCTCCTAACAAAGCTGGCTGGCTAACCCAAACACAAACTTGGGACTGTGAAACACGCATGATAACATATGGAAAAAATACTACAAGCATTTTGGTTTAATCATCTAACATAAATATTTCCTTAAACCCATGAATAAATAATAATTAAAAAAATTGCGGAAAACTAGCGTTGACTTGACAGACGTTGACAATCAGCCTTCATACAAATAGCCTATTAACACGCTTCACTAAGTACATTATCTGTATGGAAATATCAGACATGAATCAGACAAACACGAAAAGCCTCACAAACCTGAAATTGGTGGAATCGTTATCAAAATATGCCGAGTAGGAAGGAGTTGCCACAACGCGTATATTTCTTCACATTTTTATCGAGTTTTTAAATATCGCATTAAGAATGGGGAAATGTATGTCAAAAATCATGGTATGAAATGCCGATTCTATACAGGTAATCAGATCCAGGATTGAAGCAGTAATAAAAAATTGTGTTTTGAAATGGTTTAAGGCCACGTAAGAAAGTGATGACGTCACAGGGACAACAACAAGGGTACTTTCTGCTATACAGATATCATGACAGCGTAATAGCGTATTTTCGCGACCGCTCTGGCCCGGTCTGGACTGGGCTAGTCCCGGGCGGTCACTGTTTTTGCGAGGCAGTCTAGAACGGTTCAGCCCAGTCCAGTCCGGTCCGACCCACATACCAGGACCACCTTGGACCAGTGTGGGGAGAACTGGCGCATGCGCACTACAGTCAGCGGGGAAGGCGACCAGGAGCTTCTCGTGCTGCTGATAAGACATGAAACACCATGATGGCCGACCATAAGACTAAAGTATCACAGGCGTGGTAGTTGTAAAGTCTTCAGCACAGGTTAAAAGGCGGACGACAAAAAGGATATTGACAAGATGGACGCCTGCCGCCTCCACAGTTCAGTTCAGTACCGCCCACTCGATCCCCCAGCCAATAGGAACGACGAATGGGACGGGGCCAGTCTCGATGTATTTTCGCGACCATCAGTCCACCCTGACCCGGTCCGGACTGGACTGAACCAGGGCGGTGAACGTCACGAAAATGCGCTATAAGTAACGGCTTAATTGAATGAACAAACCCTCCAATAAATAAAGAAACGTCATAAGAGCTCCGCAAATCATAGTTCAAAGGGCAAGTGAAGTAAATAAAATGTGATTGTTTTATGGTCCCGTGAATACGGTGCCACAAACCACTGTTTTCTCAGTAATCATCGATTTATTAAGGAAATGTTATAGAGTAGACTCCCCCTTATCAAGACCGAGAAATTAGAAAATCAAAGCCAATATAATGTCAGATTGGCGATAACGCTTGGCTAATGCCTGGCTGTGGGAGTGTCTGGCTGCCCGATGTAAACAACCCTTATTTCACTCTTTATCCCCTGACTCTACAGATCTACTGTGGCTTGCATAGACAATGATACACACGTACTTACTCTTGCTGGCCACCTAACATCGATAGTCACCGTGATGTAAGGCAGAAAGGGAAGAAATAAGGCCTCCTAACAAGGTTGGCTGGCTAACCCAAACACGAACTCGGCACTGTGAAACACGCATGATAACATATGGTAAAAATACTACAAGCATATGGTTTAATGGTTTAATTGGTTTAATCATCTAACATAGATATTGTCTTAAACTCATGAATTAATTTTTTTTAATTATTTTGTGGAAAACTAGCAATGATTTCATGGTCCCGTTCAGTGGCGTACCGAGGAGGGGTGGCATGAGGCCATGGCCCCCCCATTTTTCCAAGGATTGAATATAAGATATATATATATATATATATATATATATATATATATATATAATATATATATATATATATATATATATATATATATATATATATATATATATATATATATATATATATATATATTGGCCCCCCCCTTTTCAATTTTCTGGGTACGCCACTGCTTACGTACGTGTGTGGGTGGGTGGGTGGGGTGGGGGGGGGGGCGGGGTGCAGACATTTGAGAGCATCAGCAGCACCTTTTTTTATTCTTAGTCTTCTTTATAGGGATTGGCAACTATGCGGGCTTTTTGTTACCTCATTTTTGTTTGCCCTTGACCAGTCCTTTGTGTAAAATAAAATAAAATAAAACCCCGCAGGAGGTGGTGTGGGAGATTCATGCCCGCACCCGAGGCTGGCTGGGCTTTGGGTTCTCCAGCAACGGCGGGATGGCTGGCGGCGACATGGTGACGGCGTGGGTGCGGGAGGGACGCCTGCACCTCCAGGACCGCCACGGCATTGGCAACGAGATGCCGCCCGAGGACGAGAAGAGCGACTGGCGGCCACTGCACGCCAAGGAGAATGCCACCCACACTGTGCTGGTGGTGGCGCGGGATGTGAACACTTGTGACCCCCAGGACTACAAGCTGACGGTGAGTGAGGGAGTAGAGGGACAGAGGGAGGTGACATAAGAACATAAGAAAATAAGGAAGGTACAAGAGGCCGTGAGACCTACACGTGGTATAGTTCCTGTAAAAACCGGCAGGCTGACAGGATGACTGGTGAGAGAGAACGTCTGTATATAGGAACCAGTTTACCAGGGGTGGAAAAGGGGGTTATTTAGACCAAAGTTATATTACCAGGGGAAGGCTGATTGGTAGCAGGAGGCATTATGTGTTAAATTAGGGTCGGCAAAGAAATAAGAAACAGACTATGGAAAGGAAGTAAAGGCAACAGTCTTAGATCACATGTGCAGCTAATTCCAACAACATAGCGAGGCCTCTTCCGTCTTAGATCACATGTGCAACTATGTAATTCCTACAACATAGCGAGGCCTCTCCCGTCTTAGATCACATGTGCAACTATGTAATTCCTACAACATAGCGAGGCCTCTTCCGTCTTAGATCACATGTGCAACTATGTAATTCCTACAACATAGCGAGGCCTCTTCCGTCTTAGATCACATGTGCAACTATGTAATTCCTACAACATAGCGAGGCCTCTTCCGTCTTAGATCACATGTGCAACTATGTAATTCCTACAACATAGCGAGGCCTCTTCCGTCTTAGATCACATGTGCAACTATGTAATTCCTACAACATAGCGAGGCCTCTCCCGTCTTAGATCACATGTGCAACTATGTAATTCCTACAACATAGCGAGGCCTCTTCCGTCTTAGATCACATGTGCAACTATGTAATTCCTACAACATAGCGAGGCCTCTTCCGTCTTAGATCACATGTGCAACTATGTAATTCCTACAACATAGCGAGGCCTCTCCGTCTTAGATCACATGTGCAACTATGTAATTCCTACAACATAGCGAGGCCTCTTCCGTCTTAGATCACATGTGCAACTAATTCCTACAACATAGCGAGGCCTCTTCCGTCCCAGATCACATGGGCAACTATGTAATTCCTACAACATAGCGAGGCCTCTTCCGTCCCAGATCACATGTGCAACTAATTCCTACAACATAGCGAGGCCTCTTCCGTCCCAGATCACATGTGCAACTAATTCCTACAACATAGCGAGGCCTCTTCCGTCCCTCACATCTCCATCATGACCGTCTTTACCACCAGCACGAGACGGTTCGCCTGCTGTATGCGTGGGGGGAGGAAGACCCGAGCGGTGACCAGCCTGCCTATCACGGACCGCGGCGTGGGAACAGGTAAAAGTGACACTCATGCGCTGCCTTGGGGGAAAACGAGGGGAGGGATGATATATTTCTATCTTTAAAGTCTGTCTGCCTGTCTGTGTATATCTTTTTATCTCTGCCTGTCTGTTTATCTTTAAAGTCTGTCTGCCTGTCTGTGTATATCTTTTTATCTCTGCCTGTCTGTGTATCTTTAAAGTCTGTCTGCCTGTCTGTGTATATCTTTTTATCTCTGCCTGTCTGTCTATCTTTAAAGTCTGTCTGCCTGTCTGTGTATATCTTTTTATCTCTGCCTGTCTGTCTATCTTTAAAGTGTGTGCCTGTCTGTGTATATCTTTTTATCTCTGCCTGTCTGTCTATCTTTAAAGTCTGTCTGCCTGTCTGTGTAGGGCTACATCTTTTTATCTCTGCCTGTGTGTCTATCTTTAAAGTCTGTCTTGTGTCTGTCTATCTTTAAAGTGTGTGCCTGTCTGTGTATATCTTTTTATCTCTGCCTGTCTGTCTATCTTTAAAGTCTGTCTGCCTGTCTGTGTACATCTTTTTATCTCTGCCTGTGTGTCTATCTTTAAAGTCTGTCTGCCTGTCTGTCTATCTTTAAAGTGTGTGCCTGTCTGTGTATATCTTTTTATCTCTGCCTGTCTGTCTATCTTTAAAGTCTGTCTGCCTGTCTGTCTATCTTTAAAGTGTGTGCCTGTCTGTGTATATCTTTTTATCTCTGCCTGTCTGTCTATCTTTAAAGTCTGTCTGCCTGTCTGTGTACATCTTTTTATCTCTGCCTGTCTGTCTATCTTTAAAGTCTGTCTGCCTGTCTGTGTATATCTTTTTATCTCTGCCTGTCTGTGTATCTTTAAAGTCTGTCTGCCTGTCTGTGTATAGCTTTTTATTTCTACCTGTCTGTCTATCTTTAAAGTCTGTCTGCCTGTCTGTGTATATCTTTTTATCTCTGCCTGTCTGTGTATCTTTAAAGTCTGTCTGCCTGTCTGTGTTCATCTTTTTATCTCTGCCTGTCTGTCTATCTTTAAAGTCTGTCTGCCTGTCTGTGTATATCTTTTTATCTCTGCCTGTCTGTGTATCTTTAAAGTCTGTCTGCCTGTCTGTGTATAGCTTTTTATTTCTACCTGTCTGTGTAGGCTATCTTTAAAGTCTGTCTGCCTGTTTGTCTGTCCTTGAGCGCCAGTCACTCGTGGTATGCCCTGCAGGTACGCGATGCCCCTGACACAGTTCCACCATGAGGGGCTGCCGGAGGACCACCACACGATGATGGTGAGTCAGCGCATCGCTGTGCCACACACCCAGGACACCTTCTACTGGTGCCGCATCGAAAAGATACCAGACTGGCCGGAGAAACACCACTACATTGGGGTGCGTATCGTGTGTGTGTGTGCAGATAAATCGCTTATTTCGAAAGCAAGACCATAATTTAAACTCATAACTCCCTCTCTATAGCATTATGATCTAGCACTCCTTCCCTTCTCTTTTAACAGTATGACATTATCTACGGGGAGAACGCGCGCTCCAACCTGCATCACGTGCTGGCTTTTGAGTGCCACGGGCAGGACGGCTCGGACCCCGGGGACCAGCTGGAGCAGTACGTGGGCCACCCGGGCTACGAGTGCTACACACCCAACATGCCGCCACAATTCTTCCTGTGCGAACGTTTCTTAATCTCCTGGGCCATTGGTAACGAGGTGAGCACTGCTAGAGAACTTAACCCCTTCACACCCAGATCTTTCCTTTGCTATATAAAAACGTCTGTTGTTGAGCCATAAAATTACGAAAACTAACTTAATATACCAAATTAGCTACCGTAGATAACAATCAAGTCGCCACCTGCAGTCATGTCGCCAGGCGCCAAATATTACGAATTATAGCATCACTACTGATTTTTATGTGCCACTGAAGATGTTACACAGTAGTTTATATCATGACTGTATAATCTACCCTGTTTCAGCGTTGTTTTATGCTTTGTATCTGCAAGTATAACTGTTGCGCATTTTGCTTCTCACGTTTTTCTTCGCGCGACGACAGACAGTAGCTCATCACCTTTCGGGCGGCAGGACACAAGACTTTCCAGATCTTTCAAACTTGAATAGAATTTGCTTTCACGTTGGCAGAGGAATTTTTATATATCCAAGCATCTTCCGCAGGTAATATATATATATATAGACTTGTTTTACTTTACCTCTAATTTTCCTGAATTCCCCAGAGTGGCGACTCAACTGTTGGGTTAAAATACTAGCTGGCGACTTTACTGTAGTAGGTATAGCAAGGTCGCCACCCGGTTTTATTTTTGTAATTTGTTCATTTATAGCCCTAATATGCAGAGCTGGGCGCGACTTTAATTTTTTCAGGTGCGACTTTGATTTTGCGACTTTGCCGCCGGACCTGGTGCGACTGCGACTCTGCGACTCTATTTTTGGCCCCCCCAGTGCGACTTGCGACTTTGCGACTGCGACTTATTTTTCCCGGTGCGACTCTGCTAAATTACAAAGTAAACTTTAGCGCGATAACAGAAACATGCTTTTATAAGGCAGAAAAACACATATTTATTGATTTTTTAGTTCAAACACAGCCTAAACTAATATCTACAGGTCCTCCTCCTCCTCCTCTGCGTCCTCCTGGCCAGGAGGCCTCGTAGGAGGCCCGCATTCCGAATGCCGCGCTGATGCCGCGGCAATTTCTTTCAAAAAAGTTGTCTTTGTTCCTGTTCAAAGTCGGGGCAAAAGTCGCGGAAAATTGGCGGTGCGACTTTGCTTAGTCCGACTTTTTCAAAACGTTTGCGACTTTCGACTTTGCGACTTCGAAATTCATAGTGCGGCAAAGTCGCAAAGTCGCAACTCGGTGCCGCAACGCCCAGCTCTGCTAATATGACACAGATGAAGACACAAAATGACACAGACTTTCCAGATAGCCCCTTCTAACTTTCCTGAAATCATGGATGTAGAAATGTAAGTATTAACGCCACCACACGTCTGTAGATAACAAAGAAACGTTGAACTGGCGACTTGACTGTTATCTACGGTAGTGGACAAGGATACTAAACAGGTCATATCTATAAAACATTGCTTATATTCACTAAATACGTCTAATGGTACCCAAATTACACTGGAAATTACGTTCTGGGTGGGGTTAATGATGATGATGATGATGCTAGCAGTAGAAGTAGGCAGATAGCAGTAGATAGCTTCTCCTGTTGTTTTTCAATGTTCTTTTTCATGTCCTGTTGTATCTATATTCACTGACTTACTATCATAGCGCTAAGCTCAATTTATTAACTCACGCAACTAGAGATAAACTATAAGGGAAAGCAAAAAGAAATTAAGAGGCAAAGTACAGTTTTACATCAACAGTCTTGCTTGCTTGGTAAGAATGTTAACCTGGCAATGTAAGTTAGGTTCCGGGGTCTGATTGTGTGTCATTTTAATCAAGTAGAATTTATTTTATTCCTTATTACTGTGCTTTCTGTGATAATTTTTTTCTTCAATCTAAATGTATCATGTTTAGTTAAGCCTTTGCTCTGCATGATACAAGAGGAAGGAAACGGCATTCTCTCTCTCTTCTGACACACACAAACTGACTATAATTTTCAGGGCGAGATGCTGCCAAAGGACGTCGGCATTCCGCTGGGACTCAAGCACGGGGGGTCGTCCTACCTGTTGTTCCAGAGCCACTATGACAACCGGCAGCTGGAGCGTAACGTGACAGTGGAATGGGCCATGGAGGTACACCACACTCCCAAGCTGAGGTGAGAGAGAGAGAGAGAGAGAGAGAGAGAGAGAGAGAGAGAGAGAGAGAGAGAGAGAGTAATCTAGTGAAATACTGGTAATGATGCTAACAAACACACACACCCCTACTGTAATGTGTACGTAAATGCAGGCAGAAGGAAGCCAGCATCTTAGCTCTGGGACACTCGCTGCTCTTCTCCCTGACTGTGCCGCCCCAGACCTCGGACTGGTTGGTGGCGGGTCACTGCTCCTCCGCCTGCACCGCCGCGGCACTCCCACCCGAGGGCGTCAAGATCTTCACGGTCTTACTCCACGGCCACTACCTAGGTCAGTACCTCCATGTCAAGGTTTCTCAGCATCCCACACTTAACATAAAAA
>JACEEZ010008559.1:182500-347500 GCA_016584305.1 Chionoecetes opilio | reverse complement strand
CACAAGCTCCACATTGCAATATATATATATATATATATATATATATATATATATATATATATATATATATATATATATATATATATATATATATATATATATATATATATATATATATGTACAGTGGCGTACCCAGAAAATTTAAAAGGGGGGGGCCAAAATATGAATATATATATATATATATATATATATATTATACGTATTATGAATTATTTATATATTATAATTTATTATAATAAAGGGGCCCCCCCCCTCAAAGGGGGGGGCCATGGCCGCATGCCCCCCCCCCCTCGGTACGCCACTGTATATGTATATATATATACGTATATATATACCATGCATAAAGTTATAATAATCTTAACTCTGTAACATGCACAGTAAAACTCTAATTATTAATTTTTTTTAAGTTTAATGATAAAATGGTAATGAACATAAAAGTAAAATAAATGTCTAACATAATGATTGACGTTCGCTTTTTACATAAAATGCAACGATGGCACAAGACTGTTAAGTAGCTTTTGTAGGGGATACCCTTCCCTTTGGTATCCCAACCAGGGTTCCCAGTGACGGTACGAAAGTACCATTTTGATACTTTTTGCCGGTACCGGTACGTTTTTACGACGCTAGACTAAAATGATACGAAATTGACATTGAGGAAAAAATTGATACTTTTTATCATTTTAGTAAAAAAAAAAATTTTTTTTTCGTATTATCGATGCGTCCAGGGTAATGTGAAAAAATCGAAATAAAAGGCCCGCTATAGATTCATTTTTTTTTTTTTTCCCTCGAATTATTGTTTTTGATTTATGTGATCCCGTGAAAACCCTGGACCCGAGGACGCAACAGCTGATGGGGCAATGCGCAGTACGCACGGTGCACCGAGCTCCAAGACGCCATTACGGAGAGGGACAAGAGGACATGCTCACCCAACATTGTAAGTTTTTGTTATTTTTATCTGTACTATTAGTTGTTTGAAGACTAAACATGTTATAATGTGACTTTCTCGTGACAGTGCGTGTGCAAGAAGGAAGTGATAAGCCTACGTAACAGTTATTTAGTAAAGTTCAGTTACTGCGTCATAGAAGCGAGGTTATCGTAAGTGCCCCGGTTTATATGTACCAACAAATATGCTTATTGTTTTATCAACCCTAAATCAACTGGGGGAATCGATGAGCCAATATTAGGGCTGTATTCATGGCACGTAGACTCAGAACAGAACACAAAACATGCTCAGTAATGGCCGGGAGAATTATTTATTGTTACAAAATGCCAAATACATTATTTATGACGTAGATAAGGACTTCATATCTCCTGTATTGTAATGTACAAAGGATGATCTCTTTTGCTTAGTAATTTATTTACATGTGCAGGAACATCAATACCAAAAGGAAATGTTTTTGTCACCATGTGTATGTATTTACCAGGGTTATATTACTCCTAATGTAGTCTTGGATATGCTAAAAATGTAAAGGATGATCTCTTTATATTCTTGTGATATATTATGTGATAGTATGCCAAAGGCAGGTTTTTTTTATATAACATTGCAGAGTTCCTAACATATAGTCTTTCTTTTCAAGGTACCCTAGTAAAGTCCTACTACCTAGGTAAAGGATGATTTTTTTCTTCAATATATTTTTGTGATACTTGCATATTATGTGGTAACATATAAAAAACAGATGTTATTATAATTAAGATTATAAAAGTAGGGAGTTCTCTCAATGTGTTTTTTCGTATATAATTATTTGGAACTCTCTCTCTCTGAGTCCCTAAGCACACAATCATGCTGCAGCAGACTGTAGACACACTTCGTCGCTGCCAGGCGTAAGATGTCTTAAATTTAATTATGATTATCAAGGATTTCATAATATTTGGAATATTATGGATTATTATAATAATTGGGGAGGCGGTAGCGGAGTGGATAGCGTCTCCGACTGGCGTTCTCGGTGACCCGAGTTCGATCCCCGAAGAAAACAAAAACCTTTCTGCACCGTCGAGTGGCCTAAGAACACCCACATGCCCTGCCCATCAACTCTACCTTCGATTGCGAGTTCATCGGAGGACACAGGGGGGCGGCATGAGCCTCTAATCACAGGCGTCACTATAAGAATCCTGCCTGCGCCACCACGGGCGAGGACAAACCATCAGAGCCCTCAAGTGAACCTCCAGAGCCTACCATTCGAGCCCTGGGTCACCAATGCCTACAGGCGCTATAGGCACAAATAAAAATAAAAAAATAAAATAAATAAAAATTAGTTATTTCTTCATTATAAAATATATCTTATAAAAATCAGTAATGGATACTTTATTCATACTTTTTTTCTGTCATGTGGTACTTTCTTACGTTTTGAGCGTTGGTAATGGTACGTTTTTGTTTTTCCCACTGGGAACACTGATCCCAACGTTGAACGCTCCCTCCACACAGGAGGGAGTGACAAGGGACCAGCCTGCCTCCTGGCCGGCTTGTCCTCTCCATTTCTACCTTTCTCTTTATCTCCAGCTTCTGAAACTATTAAACAAAAACTGATAAAGAGTTCATCCTACCTATAAAGTGTTGCAAGCAGGAGCTAGACAGCGAGGAAGGTGTTGGTGAGTGTTGGAAGCGAGGCAGGTGTACAGGTGTGACATTAATGACACCATTCAGGTGTGAGGCAGGGAGGGGATTGGAGTGACAGCATTAATTGGGTCTTCCTTTTCAGCCTAACCCTTCCAGCCCACCGCAAATATGTTCTCTATAATCTATATGTTTGGCACGAGTAAGCTTTTCCTGCTCTTGTATATTATCGTAAGCGTACAGATGAAGAATATGGCGACTGGGAAGTGTTAAGTAACAGTAACTACCACTTGTAGATTTCACGGCCTCATATGTAGCTACCTTATTTTCTTATGTTCTTGTGACTGTTACGTTGAAATATGATGTGAGACGGACCGGGCACGTGTTATTGACTGCATCTCAACAGAGTATAGAGTCTTTTTATTATAATTTATTCTCATAATAGTGTTGAAAGGATTGCTTTGGTGTCATGTGATAGTGACGATCGCTGCGGCAGACTGCGATCACGTCACGTGATCACGTAGCTACACACACACACAAAATACACACTGTCAGTCAGTGTTGCCATATCTACCAAGCCATCAGTTGATGTGCTGAAATTTTGATGAATTTCTAGAGATCAAGATTTTTCTCAATGAATTTCATCATTATCTTTGTTTCAAATTGTATATTTGAAGTTTATTGCTTCAACTATTGAGTGATGGAGTAATTTCATAATATACCTTTGTATAAGTGGAGCGCCTGCAAGTGCCAAAACAGTGCCAAACATTTTTGAGTGCCAAAAAATTTCGTGTGCCAAAAATTTGTGCCAAATTTTTTTAGTGCCAAAAAAATTTGAGTGCCAAAAATTTTCGGATGCCAAAAAAAATTTTGTGCCGAAATGTTTGAGTGCCAAAAAAAAATTGTGGCAAAAATATTTGAGTGGCAAAAAATTTTGAGTGGCAAAAAATTTTGAGTCCCAAAAATTTGTGCCAAAAATTTGTGCTAATAATTGTGATTGATGAGGTTATTTATTTAGTTAACGCTAATTTATACATGGTTCTAATTTATTTATCAAAAAACGAAATATATCTATGGAAAGCTAATGAAATTCCGCTTCTATTGATATTCTCCATGTAAAAAGTTTTCTCGCAAATTATTAAATGGGAGCTGGCGCTTGTGAATATTAAGTTCATGCACATTTCTTGAGAGTCTCATAATGGCCTTTCTTTAGTGTGTTTTACGGTTTTTTATTTGATAATATTATAGAACAAACATTTCCGAAGACAACAGTATATCTTTTATAGTGATAAACATATATTTGGTAGGGGAAAATTACCATAAGCTGGCAAACACGGGCGGCGAGTGGAGTTTGTTGGTCCTCCAGCAGCTCGCTCCGACGGGCGGCATTTGGCTTGAAGCCGCTAGATCGTGACGTCAGTGCAAGGCACCTTATAGGCTCACATGAAAAAACAAATTTGTTCAATATTATCTACACATTTTTGTCTTAGAATGCTAGGTACATTATACCTAGTGTTAATTATCTGGGTTACAAAAAAGAAAAATTTGTAAGTCGTCTACCGTAGATAACAGTGAAGTCGCCAGTTCTACGTTTCTTTGTTATTTACAGACGTGTGGTGGCATTAATACTTACATTTGTACATCCATGATTTCAGGAAAGTTAGAAGAGTCTATTTGGAAACTCTGTGTTATTTTGTGTCTTCATCTGCGTCATATTAGGGCTATAAATGAACAAATTACAAAAATAAAACCGAGTGGCGACCTCACTATACCTACTACAGTAAAGTCGCCAGCTAGTGTTTTAACCCAACAGTTGAGTCGCCACTCTGGGGAATTCAGGGAAATTAGAGGTAAAGTAAAACAAGTCTATATATATTAGCTGCGGAAGATGCTTGGATATATAAAAATTCCTCTGCCAACGTGAAAATAAATTCTATTCAAGTTTGAAAGATCTGGCAAGTCTTGTGTCCTGTCGCCCGAAAAGCTACTGTTTACTGTCTGTCATTGCGCGAAGAAAAACGTGAGAAGCAAAATGCGCAACAGTACGTTATACTTGCAGATACAAAGCATAAAACAACGCTGAAACAGGGTAGATTATACAATCATGATATAAATTACTGTGTAACATCTTTAGTGGCACATAAAAATCAGTAGTAATATGCTATAATTCGTAATATTTGGCGCCTGGCGACTTCACTGTAGGTGGCGACTTCACTGTTATCTACGGTAAGTTTTTTCAACTGATTTAGGACAATTTTGCACCGCTGAATCCGAAAATGACATCCGTTTCTCTCGAACAGGTCAGGTTTTTGTGCTAAGTCGATTTTAAAAAAATCCGATCTTCTGACTAAATCGATTAAATTTTTGTGACATTTTCGGTTGATTTTTGTTAATATTTCTCATCCGAAATAGGTTTTTAAGAGAAAAAAATAGTTTTCTAACACAATTCATTAATGAAATGTTATAAAAATTGATTAGTGTACATTGAATAGTAGACATTGATAAAGGTAAGTACATGTAAATTGGATGTTAGGTCATCATCGTTCAAAATTCAGGGCTTGAACTTCCGTTTCTTCGAACTCCTAGAATGCTCAGCGGCAGGGATCGATGTCTCTCTTCAGAGTCCAACAGTAATCGGCCATCATGACTGCGTCCCTGATACCTGGTCTCCATCACTTTCATGTCCTGATGGAATCTCTCCCCTTGCTCGTCGCTCATTGATCCCAGATTCTCAGGAAACCGATCCATTTGTGAGAATAAGTAATGCATTTTGATGCTCATGTTGCATCCAAGGTTTCTGAAAGCAGTCAGCATATTGGTGACAAGTTCTGCGTAGTTCTTGGCCTTGTTGTTGCCAAGAAAGTTCTTCACGACCAGAACAAAAGCCTTCCACGCTTCCAGTTCCACTTCGTTCATTGAGTTTTCAAACTCTGGATCTCTGATGAGCTGACTGAGTTGAGGACCGTCAAAGATGCCAGCTTTCAACTTATCCATGGTCAATCCTGGAAAAGCGTGGCACAAGTAAGTGAAGCAGCCACCATCCTTGTCCAGAGCTTTGATGAACTGTTTGATCAAGCCGAGCTTGATGTGCAGCGGTGGGAAAAGTATCCTGTCTCTGTCCACCAGAGGGTTGTTTATGACGTTCCTTGCTCTGCAAGGCACCAATTCCTCCCGTACAGGCCAGTCCTTCTTCGTGTAATGCTGAGCTCGGTCCCTACTAGCCCACATGCACAGAAAGCACGGGTACTTGGTGAACCCGGACTGTTGTCCCAACAAAAAGTTCACCATCTTCAGGTCAACACAAATCAACCACTCATGCTGATCATAACGAATTTTCTCCAGCACGTACTTCACCGCTTCATACTTCTCCTTCAGTGTACGTAGTCGAGTGAGCGAGAGGTACAGAGACAAACTGGTTGCCGTTGTGCAGCAGAACACATTTCAGCGATCGCTTGCAGCTGTCAATGAACAGTCTCCAATCTTCGGGTTGGTACTGTGGCACTCCAAGCTTGTGCAGAAGCTGCGCAATATCTGTACAGTACACCAAGTCCTTCTCTTCAGAGAAAAAATGGAGGTACAATTGATGTCTGTTGCGGTAGAAGGTGATGCGAGCACTGTCAAAGAGGTTTTTTTCCTTCAATCTGGATGCCAACAGTTCGGCAGAGGACTTGACAAGCTGAGATCGCGAACTAGATCATTTAGCTCCTTTTGGGAAAAAGGATGTGGAGCATCATCGTCAAGAGCCACTTCTTCTTCTTCATTTTCTTCAACACTGGAGGAATCTTCGTCACTAATGTCAGGAAGTTCTCCAAAGACAGGTACTGGAATTTCATCACAATGAGCTACAGGACGACGTGCTGATTCAAGATTAGGATACTTGAGGCTGCTCCGGTTCTTTCTGTTGATCCCAGTCAAATCAATAGTGCAGAAGTAGCAGTCAGTGCCATGGTTTGTCGGCTCCCTCCAAACCATGGGAATTCCAAACTTCAGACAACTCTTCTTGCCCTTGGTCCAACGACGCAGATACTCGGTGCATGTCTTGCATACCATGTGTGGCGCCCAAGCTTTATCCTGGTCACCAAGTTTCATACCAAAATAAGTATGGTAAGCTAGCACGCTTTATGAAACTTGTGACTCGATTCCTATTAGGAACAACGGTGTATTCGCCGCAGATGTAGCAGAATACATCGATCGGGCTTATTTTTGCAAGATCTTTTGGCCGAATCCATTTCATTCACCTGCAAAAGAAAAATACCAGTTAGTCAAGAATTGGCGCATGTAAACACTTCAGAATTCGTTTATTTAAAGAAATAAGAAAGAATTTTGCATCATAATTCAAGCAGTAGGAAGAAATTAATCAGTGCTTGGGTAGGGGTATACATATATATACCGATCGGATCTGTAGCAGCCTCTATATGCTACTGCAGTATCCTAGGCACGATGAATCAAGAAAAGGGAGTCTGCCTATCGGAAAGACGATAGCAGATATCACACAACACCACACAAGGTATCCCAAAGGGGGATGCAGTACTGCAGTGGGTTTAATAAAAAGTGTTCAAGTAAAGAAGTTAAAGTTGAAGAGAAGAAGAGGAAGAACAACAGAGGACTGTAAAATCCAGGGATCGTGATTCCGAAGAATTCCTACTAGTTGGTGACATTGTTTAGGACCACACCCTTGGAACTCAGAATTGGTGGAATTATTGGATTAGTGGAATTATCTACTGCAAGTACGGTGTTGTATACGGAGGACAATTTCATATATATAGAAAATACCCGTACATGTAAACAAAAACGTAAAAAACCATCATGTGGCGATAGATAAAAAAGTTGATCTGATTGAGCAAAGTCAATGTGATTTTTGGATTCAGTACATCAAAATTGTCCTAAATCAGCTAAAAAAACTTAGACAATAAATTTGTTGTTAACCAGTTAATTATTTATCAAGCCCTGCGTCCCGGACCCACCACAGGTTTACGGTCAAATGCGACGGAGATGAGCACCGAGGCCACGCGCACCTTAGCTTATTCTTGTCTCCATCTTTACCTTTTTACTTTAGTACAATATGAATCTCCCGAATTGGTATACTTGATCTACCGAAAATTGAACCAGGAATACCAAAATCTCCTGATATTTAGTCCTCAGTATCTGGCAACAGTGTCAGTCCGTCAGTGGTGCAAAACAGTGCGGGGTGAAAACATTGCCTTATCGTGACTCGTGTGAACCTATTGACCGTATTAACTTCACCATGGCACACTGATAGCACGACACACCCACACTGGTCTCAACATGTTTGCCAAGATAGTCTCGGACGTGCTGAACAAGTTTTTGGGGGAATACATCGATAATCTAGATGGGTCCAAGCTGAAGATAGGCGTGTGGGGCGGTGAGTGAATCAGCTGATGCGATGTTGTAGTGGTGGGGCATGTCAACCTCCACCACACACCAATCAATACACGTTTACCACCTGAAATAGATGCCAAGCATACACATATACACCTGTCACCTTCTGTCATGGATTAATATTGATGTTTTGTCGTGTTTTGTCGTCCTCCGTAACTGTAAACACATGATAAAGCCTGTTTTATGGTTTTCACAAACTATCAATATTAATCCATGACAGGGGATAACAGGTGTATATGTGTACATATACACCTGTTATCCCCTGTCATGGATTAATATTGATGGTTTGTCGTGTTTTTCCGCCCTCCGTAACTGTAAACACATGATAAAAAACAGGTGTGTGGGTTGTCACTAGAAGGTTCCCGTGGTGTAACGGGAAGCACAGCCGCCCGGCATGCGGAAGGTCCCGGGTTCGATTCCCGAGAGGTGCAACCTTTATTGGTGAGACCCCCTACTCTAACATGGCGCAATGAGTAGGATCGTGGATGCACATTCTCCCGGTCAGGCCTGCGGGAGGCAGCCTTAGGGGGGAGATGTGTGGGCTGTCACTAGAAGGTTCCCGTGGTGTAACGGGAAGCACAGCCGCCCGGCATGCGCAAGGTCCCGGGTTCGATTCCCGAGCGGTGCAATCTTTTTTGGTGAGACCCCTACTCTAACAACAGGTATAAATGGACGAGGACTGCGCGGTCATTTTCTGAGGAACACTTATACCACCTTTATTAGATACAACACCTACACATATACACCTGTCATAGCCTGTCATGAACTAATATTGCTGGTTTGTCGTGTTTTTTTCGTCTTTTCGTTACTATAAACACATGATAAAGAAGCAGAGGAGTAAAATGCGTGATTACGTAAACTAGTGGTGACATCATTGCTTCGGTGGGGTGCATGATGTCAGCTGATAACACTGCATGATTGTGTGTGTTGTCTGCTTGCCATGTTCCGTGCCTTGCTTGTTATTAATTTATTAGCATATTATTTGCTTGCCATTACCATACTTTGCTTGTTATTAATTATTACCGAGTTACTTCCTTAGAATTTGCGTCATGTTGCGTTTTGAGTAATGGGTAAAATTCTAGAGTCCTTTCCCGACCTTATTAGTGGGCTTTTTTCCTCCTGACTTTCACAGATCCCTTCAGATACCTGATTACAAAAAATTACCTGAAAATTACTAACCTAACCTTAATATAACCTAACCTAACCTGGTAAAATTCTAGTTCTTTCTCGCCCTTAGGTCTCGCTAAGAGGTTATTGGTAAGGTTAGGTTAGATAATATTGAGGTTAGGTTAGTATTTTTTTTATCTTTTTTTTTTATCTCTCCCTCACTTTATAATTACGTTTTAGAGGTATCTGAAGGGATCTGTGAAGGTCTGGAGGAAAAAAGCCCCACTAATAAGGGCGGGAAAGGACTCTAGAATTATACCATGGGTCAAATTCTAGTCCTTTCCCGCCCTTATTAGTGGGTTTTTTTCCTTCAGTCTTTCACAGATCCTTCAGATACCTCTAAAACGTAATTATAAAGTGGGGGTGAGATGTCCTGTCCATCCTTATCGCTAGGACCTAAGATAACGTTATGATTAAGGAAAATTTGGAGTAGTGACGTCAAATGGTGGTCTGCCTCGAGTTAACATCTGTCAGCCACGCCCTCACATTCCAGGCTGTCCAATAACCTCCTATCCCATCACTATTTTGCTCTATTTTCTATTTTTTTTATCTATCTATCTATCTTCAGTTCAGTTGTGGGTCGGGAGTCAGGCCTTTTTCAACGGCACTCCCTGACGTGTTTCTTCTTGCTGTCTGGGTCTTTAATTAGTTGTCTTCTCTTATTCTATCTTATTAGTTTCTTTCTTTTTCTTTCTTCTTATTTTCTCTGGTCATCCAAAAACTGTAGATTGTTCTTTTTGCTTCTTCCACATTCCCCTCTCCAAACAAATACTCCCCCACTATATCCTCTTCCTCCTCTAGGTAAGGTTGTTGTAGCCTCACACTTTTCTTTCTTTCATTACTGTCATTTTCATCTATGTCGGCCATCCTAAGAATTATCTCAAGGGGTTGGCCTCGACAGAACAGCCTCCATTTATTCCTGGCCTTGCATTTCTCCTTCCATGCTCCAATCATCTCTAGTTCTATTACACTTTAACCCCTTAAGACCCAGAACGTAATTTCCACTGTAATTTGGGTACCATTAGTCAATTTGTAATGGATATAAGCAATATACTATAGCTATGACCTGTTTAATATCCTTGTCCACTAACTATTTTGGTATATTTAGTTAGTTTTTGTAATTTTATTGCTAACAACAGACAACTTTTTTATAGCAAAGGAAAGATCTGGGCGTGAAGGGGTTAATACAATACAAGACACGTAGTATAACCGTCCTAAGCTTGTAGATATAACCATTTGCAGCATTTCTAATCCCTACATCAGCCGTCGGAAATTCAAAATAACATAAGGGGGTCTGGCAGATAGGTTAGGTTAGTGAAATAGTACTTAGGGGGTTCAGTTAGATCAGAAAGTATTGCTTAATAAAGTCGAAAATACAAGAAAATATATATTAGTACCCAGAAATACCCGATTTTTAACCATTTATCGTGCATATATTGCCTTGTCTAGGTGTAATATCATGCAGTACAGCACCACACCCTTACTTGCCCCTTACATAGCCTTGAATATTAAAAAAGAGACGTAATAAGAGGTAAAATAGATGGAAAATAAGAAAGTGAAGTCAAAAGTACCCATTTTTTTCCCATTATCGTGCATATATTGCCTGTTTTAAGGGGTTGTATAGTGTAATATAGCAATACACCCTTACTTACTCCGTACATAGTTTTGAATGTTACAAAAAGAGCAGTAAATATAGGTAAAAATAGTAGAAAATACCAGAAAACATATATTATAAGCCGAAAATACCCCGATTTTATCCATTTATCGTGCATGTATTGCCTTGATTATGGGAAATATGCAATACAGCCACACACCCTTACTTAACCCTTACATAGCCTTGAATATTGCAACTATAGCCGTAAAATTAGGTAAAAATTCGAAGAAGAAAAACGAAATATATAAAAGTAAAGCCGAAAATACCCCATTTTTACTCATTTATCGATTATGGGGATTTTATGTGATAATAACAATACAGGGAGGTCCCGTTATACGAGCATTCGGTATACCAGAATCCGATGATACGAGATGTGTAAATTAGGGTCTATTTTCAATATACGAGATCGAAAATCCAATGATACGACATTCAAACTGGGGTGAGTAAAATGATCAAGTTCAAAATGCTCGCCCTACCACTCCCAGGCTGGACAAAGGGGGATTCGGTTGACCCCAGTTAGGTCACCCCTAGCAAGCCGTGACCTGAAGTGTAATTAAGCATATGGCGCTGCCTAACATTTAGGGGTAATTAGCAGGTGTGCGGCCCCAACCTTGGGACCGCAGTCAGGTCACGCCTAGCAAGGCGTGACCTGAAGGGTAATTAAGCCTATGGCGCGGCCTGACCTTTAGGGGTAATTAGCAGGTGTGCGGCCCCAACCTTGGGACCGCTACACTACCTTCTCTTGTATCACACAGAGTCCCCTACAGTACAACGTCTTTTTTGCTTGTTATGCATGTTTTATGTTTGATTAATGTGCAGTTATGTTATTTTGTGTGCTATTTTCTCTTTCAGAATGCTTTTTCTACAGAATAGGTAGTACAGTGTGGGTAATATAGACGCTGTGTGTTTGTTGTGTTTGCTATAGGTTATTTTAGCTTGAAAAACATGTTTTTCTTTTGTTTTTTTTAAATTGATGGGGTCCTGGAACCAAACCTATATTTTACCATTAGTTATGTGTTTCGTTATATGAGATTTCGCTTTACGAGTATGCCAGGTGGAACCTAACTGCTCATATCTTCGGGACCTCCCTGTATATAAAGTTATTTTGATCCTAAAAATCTTGAGAAAAAAATATAAAATACATAATCAAGTTATATTTTGCCGTTTACCTCGCAACTCGTTTGTCGTAGAGAAAATCTTATAGAACAATTTTTTCCACAAATTGTGATAATCTAAAGCTTTTATTCACAGAAAGTGTGACGTATCTGTGACCAAAATTTTTTTCTCCATTTTCTGGCCACTAAAATTTGGTCTGGACGGTTAATGAACACGTTTTTGCCATTTTACTCCGTAACTATTAGACCTGGAGTACTAAATCACTGAAGCAAAGTTGTTAAACTTGATGAGTTCTTTCCAATGCTACAATCAGAATTCCATTTAGTACTTTCTGAGAAAATTAATGTTTTGTGAAAAAACATATTAGCCAATATATCATTTATTTACACTCCAATTGGAATCTACTATGGCTCATGAGAAAGGTCTTTTCAAGCTACATCTCTACTCTATCCTAGGATTTTCCCGTAAACCTCATAGTTTTCGAGTTATTTAAGAAAATGTGATTTTTTACTGAAATTCCAATGGGTCCCCTGCAGATTTTGGGCAAAATTTCTACATATCAGATCGTCATGAAAATTGGTCTATGGCGGTTTGTGGTCGCGCTGGACACGAATCTGGACTCAGTTTCATTCTATATTCCTTAATATTTCTATTAATATCACAATTGTATAGGCTAGTTCACCCTATGTCTCCTTATAAAAGTATCTTACACCATAACTATTACTACTACTACTACTACTGCTATCACACCAATTGTAGTAATTATAATAGCAGTAGAAGCAGTAAAATACCTAGCCTAACCATATACTTCTAATAGTACACCTGGGTATGTACTGTACAGCTGTGCTACCGATAATTATGTACAAATGACAGACCCAACCACGCCATAAGTTTTCTCACTTATTTCTACACTTGAGAGCGTAATACTGTTTCATCCATAACACCTGTGGTATAATTAGAACATAGGAAGGTAGTGATTAAGGAAAGATCAATGATTTTCTCCAACATTATTGCCACCAGTCAATGCTGTTCAGTTCATTGACACGTTGTAATATAGTAAATGAATACACACCATGATTCTTCTCCAGTTGCATTTATCCCTATTTTTCTGGTGCAATGTTACCCATAAGACAAATCAGGCTACTTATTCAAAGTTTCTGCTTAATTTGAGGCATTCACAGCTTCTCTTGCACCCTTTTTCTACCCTTTTTTTCCTACATAATGGTGACAGGATAAAAAGCAAAGCATAAATTTATAAGCATTGATTATATGATGATGATAGTATAGCACAACAGAGATAACAGATTGTAATAGATACCTGCCATCATTTTCTTGTGCTTACACTTTGCCTGGGATAGAAATTGATTAATGCAATATATAGACTTTTGAAACATTAAGGTGTGTAAGAATGATATCAGTTTTGTTGGCTTTCTGAATGACTCCTCAATATTCCACAGTCTAACAATACTGGATGGGGAGGGGGGGGGGGGGGGGATTGACACATGAAGGGCTGGATAGGGAAAAGTAGTACCGGTAAGTAGTTGCATAATAGGAAGTAGGTAGTAATCTGATATATATGTGGCCTGCCTTCTAGGTGATGTGGAACTCCGAGACTTGGACGTGAAGGAAACTGCCCTTGATGAACTTAATCTTCCAGTCCGTCTGGTGTACGGGCATATCGGTGAGTGATTTCTTCCCTTCTTCTTTCTGTTTGACATCAGATTTTCCCATGATATCTTATGAGGTTAGAGGACCGATGATACGCTTCCAACCATCTCTATCCATTGCCGCAGCATATTGTGGTAAGTTCTTCTATTTTCTGTTTAACGTCAGATTTTCCCATGATATCGTATGAGGTTAGACGGCCGATGATCTCTATCCATTGCCTCAACATATCGGTAAGTGTTTTCCATAACTTATCATGCTGCTCTCACTGCAATAACCTCGTGTGTGTCCCATAGGCCATAGACCATGAAGAGTTGGTTTAATGGCACAGATTATTTCCTGATTTCCTAATTTCACAGGTTATTTAATGCCCTCACTGCAATAATCTTGTGTGTCCCATAGTTTTTGGAAATTAGTCTCAATGGCACAGTTAATTTTCACTATGGTGGTAATTTTTCCATGTTACAGGCTACTTAAAGCTCGTTACTTATTGTAATATCATCACTACACCAACCTCGTGTGTGTCGCATAGACCTTGAATATTTGGTTTAATGGCACAGATTATTTCCTTCCATGTTACAGGCTACATTAATCAATCAATCAATCATTGGGGGCATACGCCGGGGGGCGCATCGCCTCGCCCACCCTACGACGCCACTCCCGGGGGTCACCACGCGCGAGTTCCCATGCAGGCTCCTTTCCCATACCAAGCAGCTCTCGACAAGAAACATCAACTTGCCCCAGCCACGAGCCTTGTGGGCTTTCTTGGCCTCCTCCACGCCGGATTGTCTCTTACAGATACAACCCGATGGGAAGGATCGGTTTCAGGGTAGCGTGCCACATGCCCATATAGCCGAAGTTGGCGCTGACGGACTATGCAGGTAATAGGCCTTGATTCAGTCTCACGGTGCAATCGCTGATTTGACACGTAATCATCCCAGCGATACCCCATGATTCTGCGAAGACACTTATTACCAAAGGCATTGATTCGTCTCTTCAAGTCACTATTTAGTGTCCATGTCTCACAACCATAGAGTAAGACAGGGATCACAAGCGACTTGAAGATCCGGATCTTTGTCCTCCTGCACAGGTACCGACAACGCCAAATACTCCCGCTGAGCGAGTCCATAACACCGTGGGCTATGCCAATCCGCCGTAAGACTTCTTGATGTGACCCGCCGTCATTATGGACTGCGCTACCAAGGTATGTAAAACTTTCCAAGATCTCAATGTCCTCGCCACATGCATGAACAGACTGTACTGCTTCATCTAGTAAGTCTCCAAATACCTGGACCTTGGTCTTGAGCCAGGAGACCTCAAGTCCCAAAGGCTTTACCTCCTCGTGCAGCGCCTCGAGAGCCATCACCAGGACCTCCAGCGACTCAGCAAAGATTACTGCATCATCGGCAAAAACAAGATCAGTGATCTTGGTGTTGCCGACGGATGCTCCACAATCACTTTGATCTACAACCTTGTCCAATACCCAGTCCATACAAGCGTTGAAAAGTGATGGGGCAAGGACGCACCCCTGCCTCACTCCTGTATTCACAGGAAAGAAGCTGGATACACCTGCCCCACACTTCACAGCACTCTCAGTCCCAGAATACAGACCAGTTATCAAACCAATAGTCCTTGCAGGAATCCCTCGAAGTCGCAGAAGATCCCAGAGTGACTCACGATGCACTGAGTCAAACGCCTTCTTGAGATCAACATAGGCTGCAAGCATCCCCTGTCGAAACTCACGTCGGCGTTCCACCAGGACACGAAGCGCTAGGATACGGTCCGTTGTTGACTTACCAGGCGTGAACCCAGACTGCTGAGGTCTCTGATGCTTCACCAGATGACTGCGAATTCTGTGTACAGCTAATAGATTGGGCAAGTCACCTGCTGGTACCGCTTGCCTGTAATGAGCCGCCACATTTTGCAGTCACGGACTGGTACCTTTCTTTGCCAAAGGACGGACAGCAGCCCCCTTTTCCCCAGTCAGGAGTGAATGGTACACCATGCTTTCCACCCTAGCAGCGTCAAGGAGGCGGCATGCAACCGGATCATGCCTACCCACAGCTTGAGGAGGTCCGCACTGATAACAACCCAAGCTGCCTTCCACCTTAACTTGCTACAGATTCTGACTTCGTCAGAGAGGTCGTTATGTCACAATGGGAGATCGATCCACTGCTGTAACCCAGTGTTTGAAGCTGCTCAGTTGAGGGTCCTTCCGTGAACACATGCCAAATTACTTCAGACATCTACATTAATGGCACAGATTATTTCCTTCCATGTTACAGGCTACATTAATGGCACAGATTATTTCCTTCCATGCTACAGGCTACATTAATGGCACAGATTATTTCCTTCCATGTTACAGGCTACATTAATGGCACAGATTATTTCCTTCCATGCTACAGGCTACATTAATGGCACAGATTATTTCCTTCCATGTTACAGGCTACATTAATGGCACAGATTATTTCCTTCCATGTTACAGGCTACATTAATGGCACAGATTATTTCCTTCCATGCTACAGGCTACTTTAATGGCACAGATTATTTCCTTCCATGTTACAGGCTACATTAATGGCACAGATTATTTCCTTCCATGTTACAGGCTACTTTAATGGCACAGATTATTTCCTTCCATGCTACAGGCTACTTTAATGGCACAGATTATTTCCTTCCATGCTACAGGCTACTTTAATGGCACAGATTATTTCCTTCCATGTTACAGGCTACTTTAATGGCACAGATTATTTCCTTCCATGCTACAGGCTACTTTAATGGCACAGATTATTTCCTTCCATGTTACAGGCTACTTTAATGGCACAGATTATTTCCTTCCATGTTACAGGCTACTTTAATGGCACAGATTATTTCCTTCCATGTTACAGGCTACTTTAATGGCACAGATTATTTCCTTCCATGCTACAGGCTACTTTAATGGCACAGATTATTTCCTTCCATGTACAGGCTACTTTAATGGCACAGATTATTTCCTTCCATGCTACAGGCTACTTTAATGGCACAGATTATTTCCTTCCATGTTACAGGCTACATTAATGGCACAGATTATTTCCTTCCATGTTACAGGCTACTTAAAGCTCAAGATCCCATGGAAGAACCTGTTTAAGGAGCGCTGGGAGGCTGTGGTGGAGGGGGTGTTTGTGGTGGTGGTGCCCAAGACCTCCATCCAGTATGACGCAGCAAAGGAGGAGAAGCTGGTACTGGAGGGCAAGATGGCAGCCCTGCAGCGCACAGAGGACGCCAGACTCAAGCAGCAAGAGATGGAGAAAGGTAGTGTATTTTTTTTACGAGGCAAAAATTCCATTCTATCCTAAGGTCTCACGCTTAAGATTATGCCTAAGTTTACCTGATAATATGGTTAACTATGATGAAATACAGTTGAAATTTAGAAGAGCCGTACTATTCTTTTCTCCTGGCATCAAATATTAGTCAGTAAGCAGCAAGGGGTCAGGATTTTTCACCTCGTTACAAAAAACTGAGTATAGTGTGAGGATGTAATAATAATGATGTCAGGATTCAAACATTTCAGTCTCAGCACATTTCTAGCAGACAGTGATGCCCTGATACTACACTTTCTAGGGTGCTAATGGAGTACTTAGAGGCCAGTTTGATCTGACTTGCCTGTTTTTCACTGTTTGAATACCTTAATAGCATTCAAACATTTATTTTGGTGAGGAGATGCTGAAGGAATTGACAGTACAGTAAAACCTCTCATATTCGGACCCTCATTATTCGGACTTTGACATTCTTCGGATCTCCTCCTTTTTTTTTTTTTTTTTTTTTTTTTAGGGGTCGAAATTTTCTAGCTATATAATACATTTAAGATTTTTTTTTTTTTTTTTTTCCAAATCCCCCCATTATTCGGATCCTTGCATTACTCGGACCACTCCTTGGCCCAATTAGTCCGAATATGAGAGGTTTTACTGTACCGTTGATTCACCCATAGTTAGAATAGGCTACAATCATGTAGTCATTGCATAGGAAGAAAGTCAAGGAAAATTGAGAAAATACAAAGAACAGCAACCAAGAAGGCATCAAGCTTAACCCCTTCACACCCAGATCTTTCCTTTGCTATAAAAAAAAATTATGTTGTTTACCATAAAATTACGAAAAATAAATAAATATATCAAATTAGCTAGTCGACAAGGATACTAAACAGGTCATATCTATAAGATATTGCTTACATTCACTAAAAATTGTATAATGGTACCCAAATTACAATGGAAATTACACTCTGGGTCTCAAGGGGTTAAGAGACCTGTCATACGAGGATAGATAAGGAGATCTAAAACTAGAGGAAAGAAGAGAAAGAGGAGATCTACTGGTAGTCTAAAGAGCCCTGAAAGGATTAGAGATAGTGGATAGAGATCTGTTTTTTAATTAACCCCTTTACCCCCAGATCTTTCCTTTG
Organism: Chionoecetes opilio; assembly: GCA_016584305.1. NCBI lineage: Eukaryota > Metazoa > Arthropoda > Malacostraca > Decapoda > Majidae > Chionoecetes > Chionoecetes opilio. The sequence goes on along the minus strand of JACEEZ010008559.1, from coordinate 329,518 downwards.
CTATAAAAAAAAATTCTATGTTGTTTGCCATAAAATTACGAAAAATAACTAAATATACCAAATTAGCTAGTCGACAAGGATACTAAACAGGTCATATCTATTAAATATTGCTTATATTCATGAAAATCGTCTAATGGTTGTCAAATTACAATGGAAATTATGTTCTGGGCCTCAAGGGGTTAAGATATTTTATAAGAGATACAAGAGGATATGAAAAGAAACTGAAAAGAATAATTTGTAAGAGGGATATGAAATAACGCCGCTTTCCGTACAAAAGCATTGAAACTTGGAGGTGGAAGTGGCAAGGAATATTAATGAACATAAAGCCAAACTGGATATGAATACTAGATAATGGAGATGGGACACTACGAGTATAGCTCTTTTCCTGTGAGTCACATCTAGGTAAACACACCTAAGTAAACACACACATGCACATACACACACACACACCACACACACACAACACACACCACACCACACACACACACCACACACACACCACCACACACACATACACCACACACACACCACCACACACACATACACCACACACACACCACCACACCCACACACCACACACACACGCACATACACCACACACACACCACCACACACACCACACACACACCACACCACACCACCACACACACACCACACACATACACATACACACACGAGCATAGCCCTTTTCCTGTATGTTACAACTAGGTAAATACACACACACACACACCTGATGTGGGTGTTTCATCTATTTTATCATATGTTACCTTGCCAATTTTCACAGCATGGCATATTATTTGTGGTTATAAAATTATTTAATAGCAGTAATTATCTATAATCTGGTACACCGGATGGATGGATGGCTACCAGAACAACTTTGGTATTGACCGAGTTGTATTTCACCATGCTTTACTACTACAAAACATATGTATATTCAGCACTGATCTATTTGCCTCTTATTCCCAAAGAGACTTAGAAGTAGTTCAGCTAAGTATTAATTATCCGACCTTGGGGGGACCGAAGGTAGGTCGGATAATTGGAATAGTCGGATGTTCAGATATCACAGTAACCATAAACGTAAGGACAAAATGGTATAAAACATAAAAGATGCAGCTCTTGAAGGCCGATCCAGAGGTATATGCGAAAGTAAAATTCATGCATAAATAAAGCCACAAATCAATCTTTTCTAAAAACTATATAAAAAAAAAAGTAAAATAAATGGCCAAAACAAGACACAATGTGGTGGTGAAAAAAGTCGGTTGTTTGGACAAGTCGGATGTTGGGAATTTGGCTGTAGTGCTAAGTTCTTACGGCTATTTATTTCTGGATACTAACCCTTATGAGTTTGTACAACTAGTGTTAAGTAGAGGGAATATTGTTTAATTTGTGAAGTATTACCATTGATTGCGATAATTAAGTAATGTTGTACGATGATAAAGTAAGAAATGTATAGCAGTGAGAGTATTGTTTAATGTGTGAAGTACTACCATGGATTGTGATGATTTAGTAACGATGTGTGACGAGATAGTGATAAATGTAACACTGTATTATTTCTTCCTGCAGGGGACCAAGCAGCCTCTCAAGATGGGTTCTTTGAGAAGCTTTGCTCTCAGGTGATTCGCAACATCCAAATTTTCATCAAAGACATACATATAAGGTAGGTTATAATAATAATAATAATAAAAAATATAATTATAATAATAGCAATTATTATTTTATTTTCACCCGAAGACATAGACAGCAAAACCAACAACATAATATACATACATACATAAGTAAATGAACTTAAGTACTTATGTTATCATTCATATTACTGTATGTCTCATGTTGCTAAGATATTACTACCTTTGTGGATATGGTGAGTTTCAACCTACATGTGTACACAAGGCCTTATGAATGTTTTAAGTTTCTCAAGTATTTCTCAAGTTTTAAGTATCTCAATATAAGAATAGAAATATATGTTAATAAGCCAAATGTAATTGCATAAAGGCTTTGCTAACCCCTTGAAACCCAGAACGTAATTTCCATTGTAATTTGGGTACCATTAGACTATTTTTAGTGAATATAAGCAATGTTTTATATATATGACCTGTTGAGTATCCTTGTCCACTAACTAATTTGGTATATTCAGTTGCTTTTCGTAATTTTATGGGTCCACAACAGACAATTTTATATAGCAAAGGAAAGGTCTAGGCGTGAAGGGGTTAAGTTTCAATCGGTTTCTAATCCCTTTACAGATATGAGGATGGTCTGAGCTGTCCCAATTCCCAGTTTGCTGCCGGCATTACGCTGTCCAACCTGGCGATGCAGAGCACAGGGGCAGACTGGAGCCCACGCCTGGATGCTAGCAAGCTGGTATACAAGGCAAGTAGATTTAAAAAGGAAATAGGGAAAAACTGGTTCACAAATAGGGTGGTAAATAATTGGAATGGACTCAGCCGTTAGGTAGTGCGGAGTCAATAGGGAGCTTTAAAAGGAGGCTAGACAATTTCATGGATGGGGATGAAAGGTGGATGTAGGTATAGTGTTAACCCAGAGCACAGGGGCAGACTGGAGCCCACGCCTGGATGCTAGCAAGCTGGTATACAAGGCAAGTAGAAAAGAAAACTGTAGATTTAAAAAGGAAATAGGGAAAAACTGGTTCACAAATAGGGTGGTAAATGATTGGAATGGACTCAGCCGTTAGGTAGTGCAGAGTCAATAGGGAGCTTTAAAAGGAGGCTAGACAATTTCATGGATGGGGATGAAAGGTGGATGTAGGTATAGTGTTAACCCCTTCACGCCCAGAACGTAATTTCTTTTGTATTTTGGCTACCATTAGACTATTTTAATGAATTTAAGCATTATTTTACAGCTATGACCTGCTTAGTATCCTTGTCGACTAACTAAAGTGGTATGTTCAGTTACTTTTCGTAATTTTATGGCTCGACAACAGACATTTTTTTATAGGAAAGGAAAGATCTGGGCGTGAAGGGGTTAAAAGGAGTTTAAACAATTTCATGGATGGGGATGCAAGGTGGATGTAGGTAGAGTGTTAAGGAACAGGAAACTACCACGTGTAGGTCTCGCAGCCTCTTGTAGCTTCCTTATTTTCTTATGTTCTCATGTTCTTAAGTAGTATATATTTGTGACAAGTTGTTGATGGGGAGCTTGTCTCTCTGGGAATCTTGATGTTGATTTATATGGGGCTAATTGATTTTGGTGCCTCTAGTGATAGTGTCGAGATGATTCTTAGCTTAATTCAATGAAATGTCAGGTATGTCAGTAATTTTTTTTTTGCTCTAAATAAGTAGCATATGGGATTTTTTTAATACAGAAACATGTTTGGAGTAGGGAATTCTCTCTCTCTCTCTCTCTCTCTCTCTCTCTCTCTCTCTCTCTCTCTCTCTCTCTCTCTCTCTCTCTCTCTCTCTCTCTCTCGCTCGCTCTATCTCTCGCTCTCGCTCTCTCTCTCTCGCTCTCTCTCTCGCTCTCTCTCGCTCTCGCTCGCTCTCGCTCTCGCTCTCTCTCGCTCTCTCGCTCTCTCTCTCTCTCTCTCTCTCTCTCTCTCTCTCTCTCTCTCTCTCTCTCTCTCTCTCTCTCATAGCCACATAAGCTGCGGCATCACATTTTGTCAAAGTTGTAGCATAGCTGGACACGTGCATATGGCAATTAGAATAAGTGGTAAATTTAGGTCATTTAGATAGGATTGGCTGTGTGGCTTGGTTCACTGAGGCTCTGATAGACATGCTTCTACAACACTGGGAGAAAGGATTTGAATTTGTATATCTGGTGTAAACTTTTCAGTATGTATGGTCGTCATCATCATTACTCTGAATTAATGTTTAACCTTCATTTATTTAACATTTTGTGACTATTTCTTATTTGTACAACTTCAAGGCATCATAGTTTTTATATTATTATTATGTTAAATTTTTCAGTACGTATCGTCATCATCATTACTCTGAATTAATATTTAACCTTCATTTATTTGACATTTTGTGACTATTTCTTATTTGTACAACTTCAAGGCATCATAGTTTTTATATTATTATTATGTTAAATTTTTCAGTATGTATGGTCATCATCATTACTCTATGAATTAATGATTGACCATAATTTATATTTAACCCCTTCACACCCAGATCTTTCCTTTGCTATTGAAAATTGTCTATTGTCGAGCCATAAAATTACGAGAAGTAGCTGAATATACCAAATTAGTTAGTGGACAAGGATACTAAACAGGTCATATCTTTTAAAATATTGCTTATAGTCAGCAAAAATTCGTCTTATGGCAGTCAAATTACAATGGAAATTACGTTCTGGGCCTCAAGGGGTTAACAATATGAGCAATTTTATTATTTGAACAAATAAAACACATCATTGTTTTTATATAACAAAAAAATCATTTATCTCTGCTGTACGTATGGTCAAAGAATGTCATCATTATTACTCTAAATTAATGATTGACCTTAATTTATTTAACATTATGTGATTATTTCTTATTTATACAGCTTCAACTCGTTATAGTTTTTATATAAGAAAACGATCATTTTTTTCTCTGCAGCTGAAACACAAAAAGCTGCTGTAAAACAATAACATTTCTCCCTGCAGCTGCAACACAAAACAGCTGCAAAACAATAACATTTCTCCCTGCAGCTGAAACAAAAAACAGATGCAAAACAATGACATTTATCTCTGCAGCTGCAACACAAAAAACAGCTGCAAAACAATAACATTTCTCCCTGCAGCTGAATGCATCATAGTTTCATATCATTTACTTTTACTTTTATTTATCTTTACAGCGTTTGTATTTATATAACAAAAATTCATTGTTTTCTCTACAGCTGAACACACTGGATTGCCTGGGCATCTATTGGAATGCAGACGCCGAGTTGATCGCCCAGAACGGCCAGGACAAGAATGAAATGATCAAGTGCCTTAAAGAACTTATCACTTCACAAGACTATATACCTCAGGGCATGAATTACAGTAAGTAGTAGTGATACATTTATAGTCTATTTTTTGTATTATGGTCAAAATGCACTAAGGAAGCCACGCCCCCTGCCTCCCCTTCTATTCTACGGGGCAGCTGATTGGTGTATTCCTCGTATCATCACTACCAATCACAATATTTTCACTACTTAACAGCGGTGTGACCACTGGACAGAGCAATCTTCATTACAAAGGGATTTTTTATTTTGTCACCCTCTGTAGTGAAGATTGCTCTGTCCAGTGGTCACGCGCTGTTAAGTAGTGAAGATATTGTGATTGGTAGTGATGATACGAGGAATGCACCAATCAGCTGCCCCGTAGAATAGAAGGGGAGGCAGGGGGCGTGGCTTCCTTACTGCATTTTGACCATAATAAAAAAAATAGACTATAGTGATACATTTAGCTATTAGTTTTATTATTTAGTTTTAGTTACTTATAGTGATACTTTTTCAATCTCTCTCTGACGCTTGTTACTAAATGAAACTCTCTCAAGAGGATGGCCGTGACAGAGGAGTCTTTATTGATTCCTTTATTGATTCCTTTCCTCTCCCTTTATTCCTGCCCTTGCATTCCCTCCTTGCATGTTCTAACACACTCCTACTTTTCTATCCCCTAGTGTGCTATTTTTTTCTTCAGCTACTGATTTCAATTTTTTCATACATGATGCCTCTCCCAAATTCTATTGTTAAACACTCATTGATACTGTGAGGCTTAACCCCTTCACGCCCAGATCTTTCCTTTGCTAAAAAAAAATGTATGCTGTCAGCCATAAAATTACGAAGTAACTTAATATACCAAATTAGTTAGTGGACAAGGATACTAAACAGGTCATATCTATAAAATATTGCTTATAGTCACTAAAATCGTCTAATGGTAGTCAAATTACAGTGGAAATTACGTTCTGGATCTTAACCCCTTCACACCCAGATCTTTCCTTGGCTATAAAAAATTGTATGTTGTCAAGCCATAAAATTACGAAAAGTCACTAAATAAACCAAATTAGCTAGTGGACAAGGATACTAAACAGGTCCTATCTATAAAAAACATTGCTTCTATTCATTAAAAATCATCTAATGGTGGTCAAATTACAATGGAAATTACGTTCTGGGTCTCAAGGGGTTAAGGGGTTAATAGGTGCTTTGACATTTCTCCCCATTAACATTTCTCCAAGTAGATTAATATGGTGATCTGTTTCTTCCAGTCATTGGTCCGATATGCTCGTCGGCCAAGCTCCAGCTGAACCCCAAGCCGGAGCAGCCAGACGAAGGTGGCGCGATCTTCTCCACCCCTTTTGTCTTTCTCGATTTTGTCATGGATGAACTGGCTGTGGGTGAGTGTGCCTGGCTACCCCAAATGTTATTATTAAATTATTTTTTTAAGGAAGAGGAGGAGAGGAGGAAGAGGAGTGGTGAAACTACATCTAGGTAATAGGCAGGAGGAGGAGGAAGAGTGCCTGGCTAACCCAAATGTTATTATTAAATTATTTTTTTAAGGAAGAGGAGGAGGAGGATTGGTGAAACTACATAGGGAATAGGCTGGAGTAGAAGGAAGAGGAGGTGGTGAAACAACATGGGGAATAGGCAGGAGGAGAAGGAAAAAGGGGGAGGCAAAATATATATCTTCCTAGCCAGAATCGAGTCGCAGTGTCGCATTATTCCAGCCCAAACACCTAATATTATGTCTGGTTGCTAGTAACACTCATATTAGGTGTTTGGGCTGGAATGATATCAATTATGGTCCTAGGAAACGGTCCCAAAAGACCTATCAATCACAGCCTATACACGGGATCGATATGGGCCTATTTTGAGCAGGATACCTGAGCAGAATTCTTAACCCCTTCACTCCCAGATCTTTCCTTTGCATAATAGCCTGTTAGCCATAAAATCACGAAACGTAACTTAATATACCAAATTAGTTAGTGGACAAGGGTACTAAACAGGTCATATCTATAAAATATCGATTATATTCACTAAAGTAGTCTAATGGTAGCCAAATTACAATGGAAATTATGTTCTGGGTCTTTAAAAAAAAGCCACTATTTCATTTGTAAGGCTTTTTTTTCCTTTTTATATCCTTTGGCCAGGGGAAAAAAAGGAGGTTAAGAAGACAAGTGACAGGACAATCCAATTTTTTTTTTGGGGGGGTTCATTTTTTTTGTTTTGGGAGAGTTTCTTATTTGTTTTTGTTTTTTGGGAGTAATTTTTTTGTTTCTTTGGGGGGTCTTTTTTTGGGGGGGTGGGGGGGTTTCTATTTATTTTATTTTTTTGCAATTTTGTGCAATTTTTTTATGTGGGTTCAATTTTTTGATGTTGTGAATGTATATGATGTTGTGAATTTAAAACTTTTGTCACCCTCAAAAATCTGTTGTACTGTTATACTGTTATACTTACAAGACTTCCAATAACTGTTGTGTTTCAGGACTCACTCGCTGCCAGTACTCTGGGATCATGGCCCTTCTAGACTCCTTTGACAGACTGAAGCTGTCTTCCAAATACAGAAAACATCGACCACAAGTCAACAAGGTGGCTGGAAACACAAAACACTGGTGGGTATCATCTTTGTGTCATCTGTAGTATCTCGAGTATCTTAACCCCTTCACGCCCAGATCTTTCCTTTGCTATATAAAATTGTCTTTTGTTAGCCATAAAATTACAAAAAAGTGACTGAATATACCAAATAATTAGTGAACAAGGATACTAAACAGGTCATATCTCTAAAATATTGCTTATATTCACTAAAAATCGTCTAATGGTAGCCAAATTACAATGGAAATTACGTTCTGGGCCTCAAGGGGTTAATATTAGTTGGTATCATCTTTGTATAGCTCCATTATAATGATGCATGTAATCAGTACACAACTCATGCTGAATTGTGTTTTGATCTTCCATTTTATCTTTTGAACCTCCCAAAACCCGAATGAAACTTTTAACGTTTCCTTGACCATTGTTTACTTTACCCTTCACACACAGAACCCTCTTTCCTTATTACTCCTTCCCTTTATTCTTCATTCTTTCCCCTCCTTTCCTTCCCTCAAAGCTTCTGTTATTAAAGCTGTTATTACTTCCTCTTCAACCTTATGGCTCAATCTGTCTCCATGGAGCTCCTTCCTGCATCAGTGTCTGTCAGTTTTGTATGACTGTAAGACTTCTGAATATAAAGCCCAGAAAATAGAATTAACCCTCAGACCCACAACGTAATTTTCATTGTAACTTGGGTACCATTAGACAATTTTAATTTATGTAAGCAATGTTTTAATAGATTATATGACATGTTTAGTATCCTTGTCCACTAGCTAATTTGGTATATTAAGCTATTATTTTAAATTTTGTACTTAACAACAGACGATTTTATATAGCAAAGGATAGATCTGGGCGTGAAGGGGTTAAAGTTGCATAAGACAATGGGAGATGTGTGAAAGTGACGTCATTCCGGGCCATCAAAATATCAAAACAATGAAATAATCCCAATCGTGTGAAAGTGACGTCATTCCGGGCCATCAAAATATCAAAACAATGAATAATCCCAATCGTGTGAAAGTGACGTCATTCCGGGCCATCAAAATATCAAAACAATGGAATAATCCCAATCGTGTGAAAGTGAGGTCATTCCGGGCCATCAAAATATCAAAACAATGGAATAATCCCAATCCTAACCCCAGGTGGCTCTACGCATACAACTGCCAGCTGGAGAACATCCGGCGCGTGCAGCGGAACTGGTCGTGGGCGTGCATGCAGGAACACCGGGGGAGGGTGCGGCGGTACAAGGCTGCGTACAAGGCCAAGCTGGAGAACAAGCTTAATGCCGGCTTGACCAAGGATATTGAGGAGTGTGAACGCATCCTAGACGTTATTAATATCACTCTGGTCAGACGGCAAGCAGAGATGGAGGTAAGGAGGCCATCAAGAGGTTATTTTTAAAGCAATAAGGCTGCATACTCACAGCTAAGTACAGTAACACCTCTCGTATTCGGACCTTTTTTTTTTTTTTTTTTTAGGGGTCGAAATTTCCTAGTAGTATTCCTATATAGTATTATAGTATTCCTAGTAATATTATACCTAGATTTTTTTTTTTTTTTTTTTTTTTTTTTTTTTTTTTTTTTTTTCCATATCCCCCCATATATAATCCACCCCATTATTCGGATCCTTGCATTACTCGGACCACTCCTTGGCAACTCACAGCTAAGTACGTATTACACTACAATGCACTACACATCACAAATTAACAAAGAAGTCTAAAAAAAAAAAAAAAAAAAAAAAAAATGTAAATAAAGTCTAGCATTTCCATGACATGATACAAACAAATGTCAGTCTTAGCAGATACACAACCAACCCACCCCGTCAACCCCAGGCTTTAACACTTGTATTACATTACAATAACCTTCATCTGTGCCCTGACAAACTGTTCCACTCTTGCCCCACACTAAAAAAAAAAAATCTAGGTGTATATATAGCTAGGAAATTTCGCCCCTTAAAAAAAAAAAAAAAAAAAAAATTAGGTGTATATATATATAGCTAGGAAATTTCGACTAAAAAAAAAATAATAATAATAATAATAATTCTAGGTGTATATATATATAGCTAGGAAATTTCGACCAAAAAAAAGAGGAAAAAAAAGAAAAAAGGAGAAGGTCCGAATAATGTCAAAGTCCGAATAATGAGTGTCCGAATACGAGAGGTTTCACTGTACTGTTAAAGCTCTTTGATGACAGGGTGTGTTGGTTGTGTATTTGCTAAGACTGATATTTGTTTCTATCATGTCATGAAAATAATACCTTTTGTTTATTTATACATCTTTATTTTTTTTTTCTTCTAATATTATAAAACTAAATGGAATGTTTGCAATATATTGATCTTGTGTTCAGGTGCAGAGGGAAGGCCGCCTACGTAAGCAGGAGAAGCAGAAGAAAGGCTGGTTCAGTGGCTGGTTCTTCGGAGGGGGCGAAGAGAGCGACCAGGACGACCAGGACGACGGAAACTTAGGTAAACGGGGCGACGGAAACTATAATAATAATAATAATAATAATTGTATTTTCACCCGAAGGCATAGAGCAAAAACAACAGCATAATATACCTACAGTACCTACATGAGTAAATGATAAAAATTAAACTGGGTGACTACTACTACTAACAGGAACTACCACGTGTAGGTCTCACGGCCTCTTGTAGCTTCCTTATGTTCTTATGTTCTTATGTTATGTACTATAAATGCAGATTAGAACCTATAATCCACCGTGCAATAGACTGGGTAACAAGGGTAGAGCAAAGGGCATAGGTAATATAAAGTGTGAGATTTGCTTAGATACTTCATTATTAAATATGCATTCTGACACGGGAAACTGTCTTACTAAATGTTCCTTTTATTTTTCACCCTGAAATAGACTGGATAACAAGGGTAGAGCAAAGGGCATATGATATAAAGTGTGAGGTTTGCCTAAATAGTTCATTATATGTGTTCTGACACTGGAAATTGTTTTGCTTGATATTCCTTTTATTATTTAGCCATGAAACAAAAATCCGCAATGAGAGAAACTAAAAAATCTCAGAGGGTAGAGAAACAGGCATAATATAAAGTGTGAGACCTGCCTAAATAGTTAATTATTGAATATTATTCCGACTCTGAAAACTGTTGCTTTTTTTTTCCAGCAATGAAGCTCAAATCCGCCATGACTGAGGAAGAGAAGCAAAAGCTGCATGACGCCATAGGGTACTCGGACGGCGGCCCGCCACCCAGCTACCCGGAGGACTTTGTGGACATCCTGATGAAGTTCCTGCTGAAGCACCTGACTGTCACTGTGACGGACGAGAGTGTGGGCGGGGCCTGTGTGCTGCAGATCAAGCTGGAGCACGTCACCTCGGCCGTGGAGAACAGATCCGGGGCCACTGCTCTCAGGTGAGGGGCTGTTGTAACACATATCTGTAACACATTAAAACACTGTAACACATTGTAGGACTCCCACATCCATATGCTGAAGGCTTGTGTATGCCATGCTTTTATTTCCATGATCAATACAAGACTTCTGTATATGTACTGTATATTGTTTCAGAGTTGAGGCTATAAACCAGTATACTGCTTTTGTACAGTAAAAGTCAAAATCATGTAGTTACTGTACATGGACATGAGAACGTCAGAAGAAAGAAGCACTTGAAGTATGAAATGAATGTCCTGAGTTTTAGGAGTTCCCCAAAGCAAAATGATGATGAAACATAACTTTTTTCTTTTCCTCCCTTTCCCTACAACTTCTCAACCTTCTACAACCCTCTGTCAAACAAGTGGGCTGGCACGTCACATACAGAAGATTGCATTTTGTTTTGAAGAATAGTGAACTCATGCGTAAATTCTTTCAGAGTGAAGTCCAGTGTGCAAAGCTTCATCGTGGAAGGGTACGCTGTGAATGGGTCGCTGCCAAGACTGGTGTCCTCCGAGATAGCCACAGGTGGAGCGCCTCTGCTGGCTGTCATGTTTGAGACCAACCCGCTGGACAAATCGTGTGACCAGCGCGTGAAGGTTTTGGCCCAGCCCCTGCAGATCATGTACCACGCACACACCATCATACAGATCACCGATCTCTTTGCTCCACCTAAAGATATATCGCTGCAACAGTAAGTGGAATATTCAAGCCTTTTTATTTATTTATCTTTTTAGCTTTTATTTATTTATCTTTTTAGCTTTTATTTATTTATCTTTTTAGCTTTTATTTATTTATTTGATCTTGCCAAATACTTACTTGTTGCTTTATAACTTGCCAAATACTTACTTGTTGCTTTATAACTTTCCTAACTATAACCATAAACAACCACATTATTGACTCCTTAATCCTGTCACCAATTGATTTATAACGACAAATATTTTATCCAATCGTGTGTCAGTAGCAAAAAATTCTCAAAACTCTCAAAAACTCAAAAAAACCTCTCAGAAGCAAAAACTCTCAAATCCTTGTTTCCAGGCTCCAGGCGACAGCACTGAGCCAGCTGGAGGTGGTGAAGGAGAGGAGTGTGACGGGTCTCCAGGCAGCCATCGACAACCACAGCATCTTGGACCTCGACCTTTCCTTCGCTGCCTCACACATCATCATACCGGAGAATGGCCTCTACGCAGAGTACGTATATTTATCAGTACAGTAAAACCTCGTATTCGGACTTTGACCTTATTCGGACCTCCTCCTCCTTTTTTTTTTTTTTTTTTTTTTTCTTTTTGTATTTTTTTTTTAGGAGTCGAAATTTCCTAGCTATATAATTTATATACACCTAGAATTTTTTTTTTTTTTTTTTGGGGGGGGGGGGGGTCGAAATTCCCTAGCTATATAATTTAAATACACCTACAATAATTTTTTTTTTTTTTTTTTTTTTTTAGGGGTCGAAATTTCCTAGCTATATAATTTATATACGCCTAGAATTTTTTATTTAAAAAAAAAAAAAATTTAGGGTCGAAATTTTCTAGCTTTATAATTTATATAGTACACCTAGATTTTTTTATTTTTTATTTTTTTTATTTATAACATATCCCCCCATTATTCGGATCCTTGCATTACTCGGACCCCTCCTTGGCCCAATTAGTCCGAATATGAGAGGTTTTACTGTACTGTTATTAATGTTCTTAATGGTCTTCCTTCCTTGATCTTGAAATTATCTTAATATTATGGCCTTTGCTTTTCTTCTGTTCATAATCATCCTCAAAGTATGTATACCAGTCTATTTATCTTTATTTTTATCTTATATACATATTTTTTTATCGTTATTTTCTTTATTTATCATTATCCAGTCTTTTTGTGCATGTTCTTAAAGTCTTCCTTCCTTGATTGTGGAATATATACCAGTCTAGTATTTGTATTTTACCTCAACCAATCCTCTATCCAAACATTTTGACCTCATGTGATATGTTTTTTTCTCTATTTCTCTCTTTATTTCTATCTCTGTTTATCGTTCGTATTTGTAGATTTTCTTTCGTTCTATGTAATTTTTATTTTCTCTTTTCCCCATCTCTTCTAGACTCTTAAAATAAAATACTAGAGCAGGTAGCTAATTTATTTATCTGTACTTTTATCCTATATACAGGAGAACCTCGTTTATCCGGCACCCTCGGGGGGGGAGCGCATGCCGGATAACTCATTTTGCCGTTGTTTTGAGAGTTACTCTTATGGAATCGCCCAAATTTTTTTTTTTTTTTTTTTTTTTTTTATAAATTTATTTATTATATACATATCAAAGGAACTGGCCAAGGGCACAACAAAAATGGGTAACACAAAGCCCGCTTAGTTGCCAGTCCCTATAAAGAAGACAGTAAGAGAATAAAATAAAAACAGAGGGGTGAGCCAATTTAGTTCGGGAGGTGTCTTGTTACTCTTATTTTGAAAAGATGTAAGTCATAGGAAAGTGGATAAATATAAACAGGAAGAGAGTTCCAGAGTTTATCAGTGCAAGGGATGAAAGGGTTGCCAACCCTGCGTACCCCGCCAAATTTGAACTAAATTTCTGCCGATTTTCTCAGTTTTTGAAATAATGATACCTAATTATGCCTGGGTTATCCTGCTGAGTGCCCCTTTCTACCCCGCACTCCTCGTCAGGATGGACAAGCCAGTCCTCGTGTCGCACGCCAGCACCACGAACACTCTCCTCTCTTTTTTCACAGCATCTCTGACGAGCTCAAGCTAGCCCGTGGTCCTCCCTGCTGGAAGCCCGGAGAGAAGAGAGAAAAAAAAAAAAAAAATGCCTAGGTCGATTAGTGCCGTTGTTTTGAGGCTGCCGTTGTTTTAAATGCCGGTTAAATGAGGTTCTCCTGTATTTGTATCTCTATTTGTTTATCATAGTTTTCTGTCTAGTTTTCCCTATCCAGTCTTTTTATGCATGTTCTTACAGTTGTCCTTAATTGTGGTAGATATTATGTCTTTGCTTGAGTGTACAGTAAAACCTCTCATATTCGGACTAATTGGGCCAAGGAGTGGTCCGAGTAATGCAAGGATCCGAATAATGGGGGGATATGAAGAAAAAAAAAAAAAAAATTAGGTGTATATGCTAGGAAATTTCGACCACTAAAAAAAATAAAAAATAAAAAATCGGTGTATATATAGCTAGGAAATTTTGACCCCTAAAAAAAAAGAAAAAAGAAAAAGAAAGGAGGTCCGAATAATGTCAAAGTCCGAATAATGAGGGTCCGAATACGAGAGGTTTTACTGTATCCGTAATAACCTACTTTTTTCTTTCAGTCTTTCATTTTTCTAATCAACTATTTCATTGGTACAGTCTCATTTTATAGGATCATTGTAGTAGTAGAAAAAAAAAGTTGTAGAAATAAAATGGAAACTGACGCTGACTGACATTATTTTCCATTTGCTCTCGACAGTAAATGACTCATGAAAAAAATAGAAACTGACACAAATTGACAAACATGTTTTTTGTTCCATGTTCAGGAAGTGTTCGGCAGTGGTGGTGACGCTCGGTAGTGTTCAGATGAAGAGTAAACCAAGGGCCAAGGACACCCTCGCCCTCACTGAGCTCGTGTCAAGAGGGCACTCCCAAGAGGATGTCATGGAGATTGTCAAGTCTTCCTCGTATGACCACTTTGTGATAGAACTGGTGGATATTCAGGTACAGTGGCTATGTGATTGTGAAAGTGGTAGCACTTCACAGGAAGTACAGTCACTCCACAAAATTTGTATACGCACGGGCCTCGGATCCTCTCCTTCCATTTCCTTTTTGTATTTTCCAATAAATTATCATTCATATTCTCTTGACTCCCCCAACCCCCTTCCTTCCCAATCAAAGTCTGGACCATGCATTCCTTGTTGTTGTTAATCCCACGGGGGGCCATCTCTCCCTCCCTCGCCATCTCTCTCTCTCTCTCTCTCTCTCTCTCTCTCCTCTCTCTCTCTCTCTCTCTCTCTCTCTCTCTCTCTCTCTCTCTCTCTCTCTCTCTCCTCCCTCCCTCCCTCCCTCCCTCCCTCCCTCCCTCCCTCCCTCCTCTCTCTCTCTCTCTCTCTCTCTCTCTCTCTCTCTCTCTCTCTCTCTCTCTCTCTCTCTCTCTCTCTCTCTCTCTCTCTCTCTCTCTCTCTCTCTCCACCATGTGTAGGTCTCACAGCCTCTTGTAGCTTCCTTATTTTCTTTTGGTCTTATGTTAAGTGTTGGTATTTTCTAAAAGTGAGGCCATCTTCTGTGAGTTGAATCGTATTTAGTTATATTCATATTTTAGTTAGTTTAGTTTTAGTACCCCGTTTGACGCAGACTCTTATAGAAATTCGGAGTTACAATTTGTATTTTTTTTTTACTTATTTGTTGTTTCAGGCGCTTGTGTCGCTCACATCAGAGGACTGGCGGTCCACGCTGAGCAGTGGCAAGGCGTCGCCGCTCCACTTACTAGAGCCCACCACCCTGCATGTGGACTTCCTCAAGTGTCTGCTCACCAACGACCCCAACCTGGCCAAGGTCAAGATCAACATTACCCTGCCCGGCGTGGCTTTCTCCATCGCTGGTAAGCTGGGCAGACCTACCGTAGATAACAGTAAAGTCGCCACCTGCAGACATGTCGCCAGGCGCCATATATTACGAATTATAGCATTACTACTGATTTTTATGTGCCACTGAAGATGATACACAGTAGTTTATATCATGACTGTATAATCTACCCTGTTTCAGCGTTGTTTTATGCTTTGTATCTGCGAGTATAGACGGTTTCAAATTTCACCGCATTTTTTTTTCGGGCGACGACGACGTAGGGAGGACTAGAAATAAACACTAGATGGCGACTTTATTGTTGGTGGCCACTCTGGTGATATTTTTGTCATTTGTTCATTTATAGCCATAATATGACACAGATGAAGACACAAAATAACACAGACTCTCCAGATAGCCCCTTCTAACTTTCCTGAAATCATGGATGTAGAAATGTAAGTATTAACGCCACCAGACGTCTGTAAACAGAAAAAAAAGTTGTCCTGGCGACTTTACTGTTATCTACGGTAGTGTGTTATTAACCAAGTATTTAAAGGTTTTTATTTAATTCACTTTAGGCTGTGGAGACCTATACTGTATGTAGTCTATTTTTTTTTAACAAGGCGAAAATTCCACTCTATCTTAAGGTCTCATGCTTAAAATGATGCCTATTTATACCTGATAATAGGGTTAACTATGATAAAATACAACTGAAATATAGAAGAACCGTAGTATTCCCTTCTCCTGGCATCAAATATCAGTCAGTAAGCAGCAAGGGGTCAGGATTTTTGCCTTGTTAAAAGAAATAGACTATAGTGTGTAATTGACCAAGTATTTCAATGTTTTTATTTCATTCACTTTGATGGCTACCTTATGGATAATGTTTTAATTTAAGGTAGGTACTGAATTGTGTGATGTAAGCTGTGGAGACCTAGATCAAGCATGTACTATTAAGCATGTAGTATTTAGAGGTTTGTATCTAATTCTTAATGGATACTTTATGGATAATGTTTTAATGTAAGGTAGGTACTGAATTGTGTGATGTAAGCTGTGGAGACCTAGATCAAGCATGTACTACAGGTTGAAGTTCCCCAAACTCGGCATCCCAAGACTCAGCAACACCCAAAACTCGGCTATGGTTACGGATTTTCCAAAACCCGGCGCGTAGTTGCCGGGTCGGCCGCTTGGTTTCTCCCGCCGATTTGTTTGTTGTTATTGTTCAGTGGTGTTGTGACTGTAGAGTTGTGTACACTGTTATTTTGTGTACTTCTACAAGTCTGTTATTGGTATTATGGCTCCCAAACCATTTTTTTCCCCTTAATATATCTACGTTCTAAAAGTCGGAAAATTCCATTACTCGGCTCGGCGCTGGTCCCGAGGTTGCCGAGTTTGGGAACTTCAACCTGTATTAAGCATGTAGTATTTAGAGGTTTGTATTTCATTCTTCTTAATGGATACTTTATGGATAACGTTTTTAATTTCCTGCACTCCATCGCCGGTAAGCTGGGGAGACCTGGGGCAAACAGGGGTTATGGAGCATGTGTTGAGTAGCTTTTATTAGTCTTCTTACGGTAATTGGTACTTAATAGATACTGTTTTTAGTTTTAGGTACTAACTTGTGTGGTTAAGATGAGACTTCTTTGTTGTGATTGTTGGACTTATTCAAGGCCCAACAGTGTCTTACCATCTTGTCTCTTGAATGATTTGAGTCCCATACATGATATCCTTTTTCTTACCATCTTGTCTCTTGAATGATTTGAGTCCCATACATGATATCCTTTTCCATGACCTATGATTGCATATTGATAAGATATTAACCCCTTCACGCCCAGATCTTTCCTTTGTTATATAAAAATGTATGTTTTCGAGCCATAAGATTACAAAAAGTAACTGAATATACCAAATTAGTTAGTCGACAAGGATACCAAACAGGTCATATCTATAAAATATTGCTTATATTCACTGAAAATCGTTTAATGGGACCCAAATTACAATGGAAATTATGCTCTAGGTCTCAAGGGTTAATATAAGTATAAAATAGAAAATTATTATTCATTTTCAGATGATAGACTGCTGCAGCTCGCCTACATTATTCACAGTATTCCCAAGGGAGAGGGGAGCAATGAGCCTGAAGAAATGCCAGACTTTGATCAGGTAAATTATAGCATGAACCATAAACTACTCCTTGGCATGAATCCTATCTTGATGGATGAATTTGATGACATAATAAGTAGGATATTGATCAAGGAAGTAATACTAAGTGAAAGGTTATAGACAGTTATATTAATAGATAGAATAGATAGAATAGGTCAATTATATCATGAACCATAGACTACTCCTTGGCATGAACCTATCTTGATGGATGAATTTGATGACATAATAAGTAGGATATTGATCAAAGAAGTAATACTAAGTGAAAGGTTATAGACAGTTATATTAATAGATAGAATAGGTCAATTATATCATGAACCATAGACTACTCCTTGGCATGAATCTATCTTGATGATGAATTTGATGACATAATAAGTAGGATATTGATCAAGAAGTAATACTAAGTGAAAGGTTATAGACAGTTATATTAATAGATGGAATTAATAGAGTTATATTAATAGATAGAATAGGTCAATTATATCATGATCGTACCTTGTTTAAAAAAGGGAAGGAAAGATATACAGTAAAACCTCTCGTATTCGGAACCTCTTTATTCGGACTTTGACATTATTTGGCTTTTTTTTTGGGGGGGGGGTCGAAATTTCCTAGGTATATAGGCTACCTAGATTTTTTTTTTTTTTTTTTTTTTTTTTTTTTTTTTTCCCCATATATAATCCCCTCATTATTCGGATCCTTGCATTACTCGGATCACTCCTTGGCCCAATTAGTCCGAATATGAGAGGTTTTACTGTAGAATAATAAGTGAATGGTTACAGACAGTTATATAGATTGATTCATTCGATGACATAAAAAGACAGACAGGTTACAGACAGTTCTATTGATGGATGGATATAGATATACGTAATTGATGACATAATAAGTAAGGTATTGATGAAGCGAGTGTTTCTAGAGCGATGACCTGAGTCGGAAAATTGAAGAAAAAAAATAGGCAAACTAGAAATGATGACATAAAAATTGGATGGCATAATAAGTAAGGCATTGATGAAGCGAGTGTTTCTAGAGCGATGACCTGAGTCGGATCGTTGGGGCGGAGGACGTGGCGTTGGTGCGGCTGGAGCTAGCCCAGCTGAGGTCAGGCCAGGAGCAGAAGGACACCCCTCAGTTCACCAACCTGGAACTCTGCTTCACTGTCAATGGTGTGTTATAACCCTTCCATTTTGTGTCTTACTTGGTTGAATTTAAGTTATATGTAGGTATACATAAGTAGGTATTACCATGTTTTACCGTATGTTTTTATTTCGTGATTTCAGAAATTCGTTTTGACCTGAAGAAGAAGCTCGGGTCAGAGTACCAGTCGTTGATGCGGGTCGCTGCCCTCTCGGCCAGCATTGACCTCACCCACCGCACCTTTGACCTCTCTGTCTCCATCATTCTGGGAGGCGTCTTCGTCGAGGTACAAATCACATCGTAACTTTTGGTCCGATTCTGTAGTTTCTCTATAGTCAAAGTGAGAAGTAAAGAAGTTTCAGCTCAGTAATCGTCCAGACCCTTTTTTTCTTTGCATAAGTATGTTGAATGTTCATTCAACACATTTAATCCACAAAAAAATGATTAATTTCCTTGCCATATTTCTGTAAAAACACTACTTTTGTAAAAAGTGCAGGGAAAAAATCAGGCCCGTTCCAGCCGCCGCGCGAAACTTTGTGATGACATCACGGGAGGCCGACAATCTGCATCACACAGCCTGCCTTCCCCAACGCACAAACCTTCTCCACACATTTCTCATGGCTCTCTGGAAAGGCACAGCTTTCTTGCTGCACCCATAAAGTATGCAAGTACGTACCGTAAATGGTGGCGTACAAGTCGACTCTGAACCTGAAAAAAAATCTCCAAAACTAGGGGTCGACTTATACGGCTAGGATAAAATGCGAACCTTTACCACCAAGTGGTATGAAATATTCCCTGCTGAACAGCGACAACCGGAAAAGACGTTTTGCGGCAGTTCCACCCACAGTGTTGTCAGGTTGGCGTATGGATAACGTGTGGGTATTGAATACAACTGCTTCCAACAGCTGATATACAGATTGTAAACACTAACTGGAACGCCACTGAACCCAGGCGGCCAGTCAGACAACTACAATATGCGCCACTTCCATGCGCCAGTGTGGGCAGTGTAAGGGACCCATAGTGTCATAGCCGTGTGGGGTTGGTGGCGCACGGGCTGCTTTTTTCTTCACATATGCAAATGGCGGAGGGCACCGGTAAGTGCAGTCCAGTCATAGTACCATGTTTTACTATAATATACAGTATGTAGCGGTACTATCAGGGGACTAGGGGGTTTTTCTAGTGAAAACAAGAGGCAGACCTATAGTAAATATTCATATCTTCATATAAGTGGTGTGGTGTTATGTGTTTTTGCGACATGTTACCGTATACCGTACCGTAGCCTATCCACATTTAAGCTTTGGCTTACCAGTAGCCTACCTTATTTTTGGGGCCGACTTATACGGCAAGTATAGGCCTAACCCGTAATCTTGAGCTAATAATCTTGAGGTCAACTTGTAAGCCTGGTTGACTTGTACGCCGCCATTTGTGGTATATGCCATATCGCAAAAAAAAAAATATCAGAAACACCCAAAATTCTTCAAGTATTATATTTATATTTGTGTTCACATGCTTATGGATTACCGCGGGGGGAGGGGACTGCCTTTTGCGACATCATCGAGCCATGGTGCGTGGTCTGCTAGTGTGCGTTTTGGGCATTTTGGAGCTCTGGGAATTTGCAGATTATTTAAAAACGGCTGAGTGGATGCAAAAAGTAACAACATATTGTTGATATATTCAATAATGGCTATATTTGGTCTGCATTAAATCAGGAATTGATGAAATAGTCTGGACGATTACTTCAACCTTGCTGTCAGTGAGTGAGGTGGTCATGGCATAAGAGTCTCATTTGACACCTGTCCATGCACCTCATTCTGGCATCTTCCAATCCACAAACATTATTGAATGAATTTACCAATATACGTAGATCTTTTTCACTCTGCTAATAATAAAGTGTCGTCCTCAAACTTTATGGTATTGAGCTTCTATTTTGTCTTATCTATAACCTTTGCTTACGTTTCCATATCCATTGAGCTCCTCAGACTTTATCAATACTAATCTTAATACCTTTGATATATATTTGTGTACTAGTTAGTTCATCCACCTGATTTGAAAAGAACTCCAGAACAAAAAATTGAGTTCCACAGGATCATAATTAAGAGGTTGTTTTTGTTAGAGAAGTTTTAAGACATGATCATAAAAGAGACTATTTTTTGTTAGAGAAGTTTTAAGATATGATCATAAAAGAGACTATATTTTGTTTGATAAGTTTTAAGACATGATCATAAAAGAGACTATTTTTTGTTTGATAAGTTTTAAGACATGATCATAATTAAGAGGTTGTTTTTGTTAAAGAAGTTTTAAGACATGATCATAAAAGAGACTATTTTTTGTTTGATAAGTTTTAAGACATGATCATAATTAAGAGGTTGTTTTTGTTAAAGAAGTTTTAAGACATGATCATAAAAGAGACTATTTTTTGTTTGATAAGTTTTAAGGACAAGCCACATTTTGTTGTGTATTATGTATCTCACATAGCAGATATTTATGTATACTACAGTGTTGTGTTTTCTGATGTTGTTTTCAGTACTTGAAGAATGGCAATTACAGACTGCTGAGCACGCCGCTGGCAGAGGGTGGCGACCAGGCCCTGATGACGCTCAGCTTCACGCAGGTAAGACTGGCTGCTATTCTTTACACTCTTAACAACTATCACCCCAAGATTCCTCCTCAACCAGGCCTCATTACCACCAGTTTACCCGAGCCACACCAGCTTGGTAAAGATTTACCATTGGCATATATTACAGGAACTACCACGTGTAGATCTCGCAGCCTCTTGCGGCTTCCTTATTTTCTAATGTTCTTATGTTCTTATGTTCTTATATTAGTCTGTTTATTCCTATATGATGTCAACATGTACTCTAAGTATTCTGTTTCCTATATATAAATCTAAATTTCAGTATCCACAGCCTAACTTAACAGCTGTGCCGTAAGTGTTCAATTGTATTTCCAGGTCAACAAGAAGAGTCCAGACTTCCAGAGCAAGCATGCGTCCACCATGCAGCTGCTGTGTGTGCAAGTCACCAACCTCAAGGCACAGCTGGAGCAGTCTGCCATCCTCAGTATCCTGTCCTTCGTGGAGCAGCTGACCTACAAGCTGAACCAGTTGGTCCCGGAGAAAGCCCAAGCGTTGCCGGCCCAGACAGCTGACTCTGACGCCGACACTATAACCAGCAAGAAGTCCAAAACCAAGACATTAGGTAATTATCCCCCTTCAATGGATGACCAACTGTCTGTAAGGGTGACCCAAAATAGATTTCTCGAAAGCTTTAAGAACAATTTCCAAACAAACTTTTACACAATCTGCAATTACAATGAGATTTAGATTACACAATTAGAAAGAATTTACAAGTCGTTATAAAATGTTTACACACACTCTGCGTTAGCTCACTTTCACTCTCTTACTACACTTTGTCATTCATAGATTTTTTTAGCCAATGCTTTTCACATTTTTTCCCGCATTTTTGTTATGTAAATATATGTCCTTATCCAAGCATACTGGTATATACATTAAGACTCCTATACATATGCATACATGAACATACACATATTTCATTTGTTTTACTTATTAAGGAGCTATGACTGTTTTACTTATTAAGCTTGTCGTTGTCAGGAACAGGATCAGGACCTAACTCTGAACAGGATGATCATGATTCTTGAACCCGTGCACAAATGGAAGAGGCCTATACACATACAGTAAAACCTCTCGTATTCGGACTAATTGGGCCAAGGAGTGGTCCGAGTAATGCAAGGATCCGAATAATGGGGGGATAAAAAAAAAAAAAAAAAGGAGGTCCGAATAATGTCAAAGTCCGAATACGAGAGGTTTTACTGTCTTTGTTTTTTGGGTCAAATGCTATATTTACATATGTTTTAACTTTTTTAAGCTTGTTGTTGTATGTTTCAGTGCCGCAAAAGCGAAGTGTTCCGGACATCATAGGCTTGAAGATCGTGGCCGAGCTGGGCAACGTCAGTCTGGTTATCGGCCTCAAGGCCCGGGAAGTGGCCAAAGTGGATGTAGCGGGTGGGTAACAGAGCTAGGTAATAGGTAACTAGGTAATAATAGGTAATAGGTAACTTAGAGCTGAACTTAGATTTTTTAATGCATGCCGAGTAATCATATTTTCAGCTCTTTTATTTTCAGGTAACTTAGAGATGAACTTAGGGACAATATCACATTGTATACTCCAATATATAAACTTAAGAACAGATCTTTTTTATCAGCTGTAATATATGTATAATTATGGCAAAAATCCTTTAACCTTTAACCCCTTGAGGCCCAGAACGTATTTTTCTATTGTAATTTGACGACCATTATAGACTATTTTAATTAATATATACTATTTTATGTATATCCCCTGTAGTGTACCCTTGTCCACTAGGTCATTTGGTATATATTATGATACTTTTCGTAATTTTATGGCTAACATCAGACGATTTTATATAGCAAAGGAAAGATCTGGGCGTGAAGGGGTTAAGCTTTCATTTTATCAAACTTTCTTATCTTATCTTTACTTTGGTTTCTTATCTTACCTTTACTTTGGTTTCTTATCTTATCTTTACTTTGGTTTCTTATCTTATCTTTACTTTGGTTTCTTATCTTACCTTTACTTTGGTTTCTTATCTTATCTTTACTTTGGTTTTTATCTTACTTTACTTTGGTTTCTTATCTTTTCTTACTTTGTTCTTATCTTACTTTACTTTGGTTTCTTATCTTATCTTTACTTTGGTTTCTTATCTTATCTTTACTTTGGTTTCTTATCTTATCTTTACTTTGGTTTCTTATCTTATCTTTACTTTGGTTTCTTATCTTATCTTTACTTTGGTTTCTTATCTTACCTTTACTTTGGTTTCTTATCTTATCTTTACTTTGGTTTCTTATCTTATCTTTACTTTGGTTTCTTATCTTATCTTTACTTTGGTTTCTTATCTTATCTTTACTTTGGTTCTTATCTTATCTTTACTTTGGTTTCTTATCTTACCTTTACTTTGGTTTCTTATCTTATCTTTACTTTGGTTTCTTATCTTACTTTACTGACTATACTATTCTCGAAATTTCTCTGTATCTCATAGCCAGTCATTTTCCACGGTAAACCTTTATTTTTCCGATATTATAAAATCAAAACATTTATAAGAACATAAGAAAATAAGGAAGCTACAAGAGGCAATGAGACCTACACAAGGTAGTTCCTGTACCTAGGTTATGTTATAGGCCTCATTATGTACCCCAATCGATATAAACTCAAATTTTTGGTTCATAGGCTTTACCCAATATTTATCTGTCTCATAGCCAGTTATTTTCCATGGTAAAGCTTTATTTTCTTTATTTTTCTTCATATCTTTATTTTCTTTATACAGTAAAACCTCTCATATTCGGACTAATTGGGCCAAGGAGTGGTCTGAGTAATGCAAGGATCCGAATAATGGGGGGATATGTAAAAAGAAAAAAAAAAATTCTAGGTGTAGTATAGTATATAGCTAGGAAATTTCGACCCCTACAAAAAAAAAAAAAAAAATCTAGGGGTGTAGTATATTATAGCTAGGAAATTTCGACCCCTAAAAAAAAAAAAAAAAAAGGAGGAGGTCCGAATAATGTCAAAGTCCGAATAATGAGGGTCCAAATACGAGGTTTTTTTTACTGTATCTTTATTTTTCCGACATTGTAAAATTCAAATATTTGTTCCAGGTTTGGTTGTGAACGTAACAGTGAAGGGCCAGGACACCTTCATCACATCCCACCTGAAGGACTTTACGGTGATAGATCCCAGCACAACAGCCCTGCATCCCAAGGTCTGTGTCTCTGCCCTTGATATCACGTTCTCATATCTCATGGTTCATAATGTTTTCATATCTTCATTGTTCATTGTTCATATCTCGTTCATTGCTCATATCTCATAGTTCATTGTTCATATCTCATTGTTCATTGTTCATATCTCATTGTTCATTGTTCATATCTCATTGTTCATTGTTCATATCTCATTCATTGTTCATTGTTCATATCGCATTGTTCATATCTCATTGTTCATTGTTCATATCATTCTTTGTTCATATCTCATTGTTCATTGTTCATATCTCATTCATTGTTCATTGTTCATATCTCATTGTTCATTGTTCATATCATTCTTTGTTCATATCTCATTGTTCATTGTTCATATCTCATTGTTCATTGTTCATATCTCGTTCATTGTTCATATCTCATTGTTCATTGTTCATATCTCATTCATTGTTCATTGTTCATATCTCATTGTTCATTGTTCATATAAGTGTGAAATTGTAGAGACTTATTTGGGCTAAGTTAAAATGGTACTTGTTGTGGGTACTCATTTATTTATAAGTCCAATAAGGAACTTAGATTTATGACAACCAAATATGTAGTGAACCAACCAGTGAGTCTGGGTGGAGGTCGTGAGATGAGCGTCCTGTTAGTGTTGTGATCCGAGATGTTCTGTCTTCCTTCCCCGGCTTCTGACCGCTCCTCTCTTGTGTTACTATAGTCTATTTTTTGTATTATGGTCAAAATGCACTAAGGAAGCCACGCCCCCTGCCTCCCCTTCTATTCTACGGGGCAGCTGATTGGTGCATTCCTCGTATCATCACTACCAATCACAATATCTTCACTACTTAACAGCGGCGTGACCACTGGACAGAGCAATCTTCACTACAGAGGGATTTTTTTATTTTGTCACCCTCTGTAGTGAAGATTGCTCTGTCCAGTGGTCACGCCGCTGTTAAGTAGTGAAGATATTGTGATTGGTAGTGATGATACGAGGAATGAACCAATCAGCTGCCCCGTAGAATAGAAGGGGAGGCAGGGGGCGTGGCTTCCTCAGTGCATTTTGACCATAATAAAAAAAATAGACTATAGGTGTCGTCGACATTTATAAAAGGCTGATACATACACATTTCTTCTATGACCTACTTGCTCGAGCTAACAAACTGCAAGCTGTATATGGGTCTCACAGTAAACCAGGAAAGATATACATATAATTATATATACATTATACGTATTTATATAATTACGTATATGTTTATGACGTTCCTAATAATATACTGTTTCTTTTGATGTTAATTAAGTACATGAAAATATCCTGTATGGAAGTTATAATACTTGTTACACTTGTGTGATAATAGTTGTAATTTAATAGTAATAGTAATGCAAGTTATTATATATGTTAGAAGTGATTACTGACTGACATTCATATCTCATTGTTCATATCTCATTGTTCATTGTTCATATCTCATTGTTCATTGTTCATATCTCATTGTTCATTGTTCATATCTCATTGTTCATTGTTCATTGTTCATTGTTCATATCTTCAGTGTTCATTGTTCATATCTCATTGTTCATTGTTCATATCTCATTGTTCATTGTTCATATCTCATTGTTCATTGTTCATATCTCATTGTTCATTGTTCATATCTCATTGTTCATTGTTCATACTCATTGTTCATATCTCATTGTTCATTGTTCATATCTCATTGTTCATTGTTCATATCTCATTGTTCATTGTTCATATCTTTATTGTTCATTGTTCATATTTCATTGTTCATATCTCATTGTTCATTGTTCATATCTCATTGTTCATTGTTCATATCTCATTGTTCATTATGCATTGTTCATATGTTCATTGTTCATTGTTCATATCTCATTGTTCATTGTTCATATCTCATTGTTCATTGTTCATTGTTCATATCTCATTGTTCATTGTTCATATCTCATTGTTCATTGTTCATATCTCATTGTTCATTGTTCATATCTCATTGTTCATTGATTCATACTCATGTTCATTGTTCATATCTCATTGTTCATTGTCATATTCATTGTTTCATATTTCATTGTTCTTTGATTTTCATGTCTGTCATTGTTCATTGTTCATATTCATTTCATTGTTCATTGTTCATATCTCATTGTTCATTGTTCAATATCTCATTGTTCATTGTTCATTGTTATTCATGTTCTAGTTTTCATTTGTTTCATATCTCATAGTTCATTGTTCATATCTTCATTGTTCATTGTTCATATTTTCATTGTTTATTATTCATATCTCATTGTTCATTGTTCATTGTTTCATATCTTCATTGTTCATTGTTTTATATCTCATTGTTCATTGTTCATAATCTCATATCTTCATTGTTCGTTGTTTTATATCTCATTGTTCATTGTTCATAATCTCATTGTTTATTGTTCATTGTTCATATCTCATTGTTCATTGTTCATAAAACCAAGAATACCAAGAATGGTGCATCAGGAATGGATGATGTATGCCTTTGCTTGTGTGCGCATGAACTGTCTTTCTATTTTTCTTTCTCTAAATAAAGTACTTAGAGGTATGGCTGGACTCTTTTAAGATATAGTAGTTTTAATACATATGTTTATTATGCCTTGTAACTATTTTTCTGCTTTATACTTTTTAATTTCTTATTTTAATGATGAATCGCTCAGGGATCAGAAGAGGATTACGCATGGAAAGTAAGATTTTTTATATTGCTTATTTTGTAGAGTGAAGTGATTAGTATAAGTAACACAAAGTAGCAGTAACATTCCCTACTAGGACTGTACTTCAAAACATTCGCTGCTGAGAACTGTCGTCGCTGAGATTTTATGAGAAACACTAAATTATGCTGAGAATGCATTGAAAGCTTTGAATTCTTAGTCCCAAAGTACAGATCATTATGTTCTATATTATATTAACATTATGTATACGTGAAGTATAGTCCATGCTAGAATCACTGGTTTATGAGGCATCAATTATTTTTAAGTACGGTCCATAATCGAATCACAAACTAAGGATTGTTTTAAGTATTTTTTATGCTTGCTATTGCTGTGCTATTTTTGTTAACCCCTTCACGCCCAGATCTTTCCTTTGCTATATAAAATTGTCTGTTGTTAGCCATAAATTCACAAAAAATAGCTTAAAATACCAAATAAGCTAGTGGACAAGGATACTAAACAGGTCATATCTATAAAATGTTGCTTATATTCACTAAAAATCATCTAATGGTACCCAAATTACAATGGAAATTACATCCTGGGCCTCAAGGGGTTTTAAAGAGAAATACGTTCGAGTTTCTGTTTCAAGATGCTCTCTCACTAATAATATGACCATCATCATAATCCATAATAAGTTTGTTGAGTGACTTAGATGCATGATTTAAGTAATTAGAAATGTCATCTGAACCCTTTATTTTTAGCATTGATTCCACCAACCATAATATTGCAATCTCTTAGCAAAGGCACAACCGTAGATAACAGTAAAGTCGCCACCTGCAGTGATGTCGCCAGGCGCCATATATTACAAATTATAGCATCACTACTGATTTTATGGGCCACTGAAGATGATACACAGTAGTTTATATCATGACTGTATAATCTACCCTGCTTCAGCATTGTTTTATGCTTTGTATCTGCAAGTATAGACGGTTTCAAATTTCGCTACGCGGTTTTTTTTTTGAGCGACGACGACAGCGGTACGACACTCTGTAAATAAACACTAGATGGCGACTACTGTTGGTAGCCACTTTGTGGATATTTTTGTAATTTGTTCATTTATAGCCATACTATGACACAGATGAAGACACAAAATGACACAAGACTGTCCAGATAGCTCCTTCTAACTTTCCTGAAATCATGGATGTAGAAATGTAAGTATTAACGCCACCACACGGGTGTAAACAGGAAAAAAAGTTGTCCTGGCGACTTAACTGTTATCTACGGTACAGTGTTTTCTTGCTTCTGCTTCATTAACACAAATCTTAACTAATATGATCAGCTAGTGTTTTATTGAGTATAACAGAAGTAACATTAATAGTGAAGGTGATATTTGAGCTATGATTGGTATTAACTATATACTGTCTTTGTATAATCAGAAAAATCCTGTATGCTGGAAAACTATATTACATTTATAGCTATTCATAATAAAGATTGACTTCTATTGTAATTTATGCACATATTTTGAGTCGTCAGAAGAGTTTGCATCTAATAATCTGGTGTCTTTTGTAGCTGTTAGACCGTAGAGATAGTGGTAGTATTTTTTTAAAGTAAGCTACATTTAATTTCCCCTTTCTTCATTTTGCTTTCACACCTATTTTGTGTAGTCAGAAGAGTGAAAAGAAAAAGAAAAATGCATCTTCAGTAACCAAGTGTCTTTTGTACATGTTAGATCGTTTTAACTATTGTTTTTGATCGTTAAACTATTTTGCATTTATAATTATTCACGATAAAGAGAATATGTAAGCAGTGCATATATTTGACGTCATCGTTTTGAGTTTCCGAGTGCGTCTAAATAACCTGGTGTCTTCTGTACCCGTTAGATCGTCGAGATAGACGTCTTTTATAATTCATGCACATATTTGACGTCATCATTTTGAGTTTCCGAGTGAGTCTAAATAACCTGGTGTCTTCTGTACCCGTTAGATCGTCGAGATAGACTTCTTTTGTAATTCACGCACATATTTTGAGTCATTGTATGCATTTCTAACTGCGTCTTAGTAACCTAGTGTCTTTTGTACATGTTATATCGTGGAGATAGGTAGAGATATTCATATTATAGATTGACTTCCCTGTATTAATGCAAATATTTGAGTAGGGTTAAGAGTTTCCGAGTGTTTGTCAGTAACCTGGTGTCTTGTGTTGCTGTCAGATCGTGGAGATAGTGGGAGCGGAGGCGTGGGATGCACAGGTGCGGCTGTACGGGGGTGCCACGGAGGGGGAGCACTACCTGGACATGGACCGGGTAGACACCAGCATCACACTCTCCTTCGGGTGTGCCAGAATCGTCTTCCTCAACAAGTTTGTCACTGATGTGCTGGTGAGTCTTTTGTTACGGCTTAGTTTAGTAGTGGTTACGGCTTAGTTTAGTAGTGGTTTTAGTAGTGGTTACGGCTTAGTTTAGTAGTAGTTACTTAGTTTAGTAGTAGTTTTAGTAGTGGTTACAGCTTAGTTTAGTAGTAGTTACTTAGTTTAGTAGTAGTTTTAGTAGTGGTTACGGCTTAGTTTAGTAGTAGTTACTTAGTTTAGTAGTAGTTTTAGTAGTGGTTACGGCTTAGTTTAGTAGTAGTTACTTAGTTTAGTAGTAGTTTTAGTAGTGGTTACGGCTTAGTTTAGTAGTAGTTACTTAGTTTAGTAGTAGTTTTAGTAGTGGTTACGGCTTAGTTTAGTAGTAGTTTTAGTAGTGGTTACGGCTTAGTTTAGTAGTAGTTTTTAGTAGTGTTTACGGCTTAGTTTAGTAGTAGTTTTAGTAGTGTTTACGGGTTAGTTTAGGTAGTAGTTTAGTAGTGTTTACGGCTTAGTTTAGTAGTAGTTTTAGTAGTGTTTACGGCTTAGTTTAGTAGTAGTTTTAGTAGTGTTTACGGCTTAGTTTAGTAGTAGTTTTAGTAGTGTTTACGGCTTAGTTTAGTAGTAGTTTTAGTAGTGTTTAGGCTTAGTTTAGTAGTAGTTTTAGTTAGTGGTTACGGCTTAGTTTAGTAGTAGTTTTAGTAGTGGTTACGGCTTAGTTTAGTAGTAGTTTTAGTAGTGTTTACGGCTTAGTTTAGTAGTAGTTTTAGTAGTGTTTACGGCTTAGTTTAGTAGTAGTTTTAGTAGTGTTTACGGCTTAGTTTAGTAGTAGTTTTAGTAGTGTTTACGGCTTAGTTTAGTAGTAGTTTTAGTAGTGGTTACGGCTTAGTTTAGTAGTAGTTACTTAGTTTATTAGTAGTTTTAGTAGTGGTTACGGCTTAGTTTAGTAGTAGTTTTAGTAGTGTTTACGGCTTAGTTTAGTAGTAGTTTTAGTAGTGTTTACGGCTTAGTTTAGTAGTAGTTTTAGTAGTGTTTACGGCTTAGTTTAGTAGTAGTTTTAGTATGTGTTTTTACGGCTTAGTTTATAGTAGTAGTTTTAGTAGTGGTTACGGCTTAGTTTAGTAGTAGTTTTAGTAGTGGTTACGGCTTAGTTTAGTAGTAGTTTTAGTAGTGTTTACGGCTTAGTTTAGTAGTAGTTACTTAGTTTAGTAGTAGTTTTAGTAGTGGTTACGTCTTAGTTTAGTAGTAGTTACTTAGTTTAGTAGTAGTTTTAGTAGTGGTTACGTCTTAGTTTAGTAGTAGTTTTAGTAGTGGTTACGGCTTAGTTTAGTAGTAGTTTTAGTAGTGGTTACGGCTTAGTTTAGTAGTAGTTTTAGTAGTGTTTACGGCTTAGTTTAGTAGTAGTTACTTAGTTTAGTTAGTATTTTAGTAGTGTTTACGGCTTAGTTTAGTAGTAGTTTTAGTAGTGGTTACGTCTTAGTTTAGTAGTAGTTACATAGTTTAGTAGTGGTTACGGCTTAGTTTAGTAGTAGTTACTTAGTTTAGTAGTAGTTTTAGTAGTGGTTACGTCTTAGTTTAGTAGTAGTTTTAGTAGCTGGTTGTGCTGGTGAGTCTTTTGTTACAGTAACTTAATGCCTGTTCTTCTTTTTCTTTCTGTTTAACATCAGATTTTCCCCTATCTTATGAGGTTAGACGGACCGATGATACACTTCCAATTATTTCTATCCTTTGCCTCAACCTCTTCTATGCCCAATGCTGGCAGATCCTCTTTAACACACCATGTCACGCTCCTCCCCAACTCTCTGCACACCCTGTCAAGTTCCTCTCACTGTCCAGCATGTCCTAATATCCTGCCCCCATCTTACTCCTGCGCATTCCAGTTCCTTCCCTCATTTGTCCTCTCTTTCCCGACCTCCCTGTCTTGCGGACATTCTCCCGGAATCCCCCTCCTTCTCCCTGAAAAATCTAACCTCCTTCCTCCAACAAATCCACATCCTACATCTGATCTAACCATTGTGCTCTTAACATTCTGTTCTTTCCCCTTCCCTCATCGTTTCACTATTATTCTGTAACCCCTCCCCTTTATATGCTTTGCCATAGTGCCATATGACCTCTGATGTCTGGCACATTCACCTTTTTAGGCATTAAATCAATCAATCAATCTTTAACACACTCCTCAATGTCTCACCACCTATTCTCCTCTTCACGTGCCCAAACCACTTCAATCGCCTTACTCTCAGCACTGTACTCAGCTCCTTCAATCCACTTAATGTCCGTTTAATCAGTTCAACCTTCAGTATGATATTTGTTTTATGCAGCTAACAGAAGCAACAACAGGAACATACAATGATTAGTATGAGGACAGATGTGAGAGGTATGGACTTTGGTGGAATGTTATAAGTGAAACTCTAGACCATTCAAAAAGTGAGAGGGAACATATTTACATTGAGGAAGGAGAATTTGGTCTGCAATTACAGGTTATTCAGTCATGGCTTTGCTATTTATTACTATTTTATTACTAGTACTGTTTTTTTACTACTGTTTATTACTGTTTTATTACTACTGTTTATTACTGTTTTATTACTACTGTTTTATTACTAGTACTGTTTTTTTACTACTGTTTATTACTGTTTTATTACTACTGTTTATTACTGTCTTATTACTACTGTTTTATTATTACTGTTTATTACTACTGTTTATTACTGTTTTATTACTACTGTTTTATTATTACTGTTTATTACTACTGTTTATTACTGTTTTATTACTTTTTTATTACTACTGTTTTATTATTACTGTTTTATTACTACTGTTTATTACTGTTTTATTACTACTGTTTATTACTTCTATTTATTACTGCTTATTACTACTATTTATTACCGCTTTATTACTGCTGTGTATTACTACTATTTATTGTTCATTTTTCATTACTACTATTTGTTACTAGTGTTTTATTTACAGAGACAAGTAGTACATTGAGGAAGGAGAATGAAGTCTGCCATCACATCTTATTCAGTCATAACTTTACTGTTTTATTTTCGCAGAGCTGCATTGACAAGTCTTGAGGAAGGAGAATTTAGTCAGCAATCACAGTTTATTCAGTCATGGCTTTACTATTTTATTCTCGCAGAGCTGGATAGACAAGTTCCAGGTGGCCAAGGAAACGCTCGCCTCGGCCAGCGTTGCCGCGGCCGTGGCTGCCCAAGCAACGCTGCAGGAAGCCTACGACAAGTGTGCGCGCATCAGTCTGTCCTTCACTTTGAGGGTGAGTTTAAGGTCCACTCATCTTGTCCTTCACTTTGAGGGTGAG
The DNA here is from genome assembly GCA_016584305.1 of Chionoecetes opilio. Lineage (NCBI taxonomy): Eukaryota > Metazoa > Arthropoda > Malacostraca > Decapoda > Majidae > Chionoecetes > Chionoecetes opilio. The sequence goes on along the minus strand of JACEEZ010008559.1, from coordinate 296,766 downwards.
TTTAAGGTCCACTCATCTTGTCCTTCACTTTGAGGGTGAGTTTAAGGTCTACTCATCTTGTCCTACACTTTGAGGGTGAGTTTAAGGTCCACTCATCTTGTCCTTCACTTTGAGGGTGAGTTTAAGGTCCACTCATCTTGTCCTTTACTTTGAGGGTGAGTTTAAGGTCCACTCATCTTGTCCTTCACTTTGAGGGTGACTTTAAGGTCCACTCATCTTGTCCTTCACTTTGAGGGTGAGTTTAAGGTCCACTCATCTTGTCCTTCACTTTGAGGGTGACTTTAAGGTCCACTCATCTTGTCCTTCACTTTGAGGGTGAGTTTAAGGTCCACTCATCTTGTCCTTTACTTTGAGGGTGAGTTTAAGGTCCACTCATCTTGTCCTTCACTTTGAGGGTGAGTTTAAGGTCCACTCATCTTGTCCTTCACTTTGAGGGTGAGTTTAAGGTCCACTCATCTTGTCCTTCACTTTGAGGGTGACTTTAAGGTCCACTCATCTTGTCCTTCACTTTGAAGGTGAGTTTAAGGTCCACTCATCTTGTCCTTTACTTTGAGGGTGAGTTTAAGGTCCACTCATCTTGTCCTTCACTTTGAGGGTGAGTTTAAGGTCCACTCATCTTGTCCTTCACTTTGAGGGTGACTTTAAGGTCCACTCATCTTGTCCTTCACTTTGAGGGTGAGTTTAAGATCCACTCTTCGTCATGAATAGGGAACTTTATTTTGCATTATTTCCTTTGCCCTGTGGTGTGCAGAGATATGTTTGGTTAAGGAGATGATGAGGAAGGAAAAGTTTTAATCCTATGGCAGATGTCTTGGGATTCATTTTTGTTTACGGAGTCTCTGATGACACTTTATAATAAAACATCAAATTTGCTATCTGTGTATCTCACTTGTATATGTATTTTGAGCTACAGACAGCACTTCTATACACTTTGTTGAATGATATGGAAGAAAGATGAATTTAACTTTTATTTTCAGATGTCCTTTTCGGGTGAGTAATGGTAACGTCATTTGCGTAACGTGTAGGGATCCGTTCTTGTATGATTCAATAATATGAGATGTATTTTGTATGTACTAGGTAGTGGTAGGTATAAATATTCCCATTAGGCAACTCTAGACTCATCTCATCTCCTATTACCGAATCATGCAAGAAGCGGTCTCATCTCATATTACTGAATCATGCAAGAACCAGTCTCATCTCATATTACTGAATCATGCAAGAACCAGTCTCATCTCACATTACTGAATCATGCAAGAACCAGTCTCATCTCACATTACTGAATCATGCAAGAACCAGTCTCATCTCACATTACTGAATCATGCAAGAACCAGTCTCATCTCACATTACTGAATCATGCAAGAACCAGTCTCATCTCACATTACTGAATCATGCAAGAACCAGTCTCATCTCACATTACTGAATCATGCAAGAACCAGTCTCATCTCACATTACTGAATCATGCAAGAACCAGTCTCATCTCACATTACTGAATCATGCAAGAACCAGTCTCATCTCACATTACTGAATCATGCAAGAACCAGTCTCATCTCACATTACTGAATCATGCCAGAACCAGTCTCATCTCATATTACTGAATCATGCAAGAACCGGTCTCATCTCACATTACTGAATCATGCAAGAACCAGTCTCATCTCACATTACTGAATCATGCAAGAACCAGTCATCTCACATTACTGAATCATGCCAGAACCAGTCTCATCTCACATTACTGAATCATGCAAGAAGCGGTCTCATCTCACATTACTGAATCATGCCAGAACCAGTCTCATCTCATATTACTGAATCAAGCAAGAACCGGTCCCTATAAGCGTAAGTAATGGATATATACTTTTCAGGCTCCTCTGATCCTGGTTCCACAAGACTCCAACAGCCTGTCTGGCCTAATGGTGGACTTGGGTCTCATTACCATCAAGAACAGATTTGAGCTCGGAAAGGAACGCAATGAACTCGGCTATCCTGCAATGTACGACAAGATACAGTTGGAACTTAACAACATCAAGTTATCAAGGTTTGTGTCCCATGAATTACAGAGGAACTACCACGCGTAGATCTCACGGCCTCTTGTAGCTTCCTTATTTTCTTATGTTCTTACTACATGTCATTTTATTCACACCTCTTCTACCAGTGATGTAACGCATGAGTTTTATTGTTACGAATGTTTGTTTCAGATTCTTTGGCTGTGCAGATATTTCAATTAGCTAGATGCCAGTGATTCCAACTAACGTGCATTTCTACTTCTTAAACAATATTTTGATCATGAGAAAAGCAGTGAGAGACGTGCCTTGCAATTTGCCTCGTTTGTCTACTGTTTACTTCAATCATCATAACTCGGAAACTTATACAGTAAAACCTCTCATATTCGGACTAATTGGGCCAAGGAATGGTCCGAGTAATGCAAGGATCCGAATAATGGGGGGATTATATAGGGGGGGATATGAAAAAAAAAATATATATATATATCTAGGTGTATCCTATATATAGCTATGAAATTTTGACCCCTAAAAAAAAAAAAGTAAAAAAAAAAGTAGGTCCGAATAGTGTCAAAGTCCGAATAATGAGGGTCCGAATACGAGAGGTTTTACTGTATTCATTAAATCACGGCATTTTTTTTGTTCCCCAGGGTTGAGCTGAGCATGGAGGGAACCCTAGAGAGGGAGAACATCCTCCTGGAACCCATTTCCCTCACCCTCAACATCTGCCGCAACCTCACCATATCCTGGCTCAAGCAGCAGCCCGAGGTGGACATCCAGGCCAACCTCAAACCCATCAAGGTGAGTCTCTATGCTCTATGTATCTATGTATCAGTAATTAATTTAAGAGATTTTCAACAAAGAGTATCATTTAGTTGCATATGTAAAATAGTTGTCATTTCTATTCCAATATTTTTATGATGCTGCATATATTAGTATTGTGTGTGTGTGTGTGTGTGTGTGTTTATCTAGTAGCATACATAAGAACATAAGAACATAAGAAAATAAGGAAAATACAAGAGGCCGCGAAGCCTACACGAGGTAGTTCCTGTCACCTAACACTACCTACATCCACCTTTCATCCCCATCCATGAACCTATCCAGCCCCTCTTTAAAGCTCCCTAATGACTCCGCACTAACTACCTGTCTACTGAGACCATTCCATTCATACATTGAAAGACCAGATATTGTATTTGGATTTGTATTCAGGATTTGGAAATTTACGCCACACAACAAAAGATGGTAGTAAGCAGTCATAAGGTATTAGAACACCGGAAAATGAATCACAGGAACTACCACATGTAGGTCTCACAGCCTCTTGTAGCTTTCTTATTTTCTAATGTTCTTATGTTCTTATGAATGCATGAATCATGAAAAGTGAATCATGTAGTAAAGCACTGCACTAAACTGCTACATATCAAGTAGACGAACTAAATTGGCTCGCCCCTCTTTTTTATTTTATTCCCTTACTGTCTTCTTTATAGGGACTGGCAACTAAGTGGGCATTGTGTTACCCATTTTTGTTGTGCCCTTGGCCAGTTCTTGTGATAAATAAATAAAAAATAAATAAAAAAGCATTGGAAATATTAGGCATCATGATGAAGTTATTTTCTATAAACTTTCATCATGTTTCCAGATCTCTGTGAGTGACGAGGACTTCCAAGTGGTACTGAGCGTGTTACAAGACAACCTGAAGGAACAGGTTGAAGCGGCACCCCCGGAGGAAACCCTAGTGGCTGATTCTACAGGTGAGACAGTGAGTGAAGGACCTGAGACAAAGGTTCTTTTAAAATTACTGAGACTCAAAGGGGAGAATCTATGCTCAGCGATAAGTGATACCAAGAGCAATGTTATCCATGTTGTGTATCAGTACCTGGTCGGAATCAAACCCGAGACAAGGCGTCTTAGCCACCTCGCTGTACGGTGGTTAATCCCTTGAGGCCCAGAACGTAAATTTCATTGTAATTTAGGTATCATTAGACAATTTTAATGAATATAAGCAATGTTTTATAGATATGACCTGTTTAGCATCCTTGTACAGTAGCTAATTTGGTATATTAAGTTACTTTTCGTGATTTTATGGCTAACAACAGACGATTTTATATAGCAAAGGAAAGATCTGGGTGTGAAGAGGTTAAAAAGGAAAGACACGAGATAAAGCTTATATTTGTTGAAGTGGCCTGGCGGTAGTATAATGTCCCTGGCCGCCCCTGTTGAGATGTGGTTGGGGGAAGGATATGTAGGGTGACTGTGTCTTTCCCTTTTTAACCACCCTACAGTGAGGCGGCTAAGACACCCTGTCGCGGGTTTGATTCCAACCAGGTACTGATACACAATTTGTCTTATTTGATTATAGTTATCCATGTTGTCAGCACCATCAGCACCGTCAGCACCTTCACCTATCAAGGCATACATGATGGAGGTCATGTATTAGCGTTGATTTAGTATTCACAAGGAAGCACTTCACTGTTCATATGTCCTACAGGGGAACTCTGTAGTGTAGTGGTTAGCACGCTCGGCTTACAACCGAGAAGTCCCGGGTTCGATCCCCGGGCGGAGCGAAAGATAGATGGGTGGTCTTTCTTAAATCCCTAGCCCCTGTCCACCCAGCAGTGAATGGGTACCGGGTGCCAGCCGGGGGTTTGTAACCCCCCCCGTCCAGGGTGGTGGCTTCGGCCAACACTAATATGCAGTAGCGGTAGATCACTATGGCTCTGAGGCATTATCCTCTAAACAAAACAAATAAGAATAAGAATACACTGTACTTAACTCTTTCACGTCAGGCCAGGGTGTGATGAACAGTGTGGCGTGCATTGCCTGCCACACCTGGGCTATCCATGAAGCTTTAGTCTAACATTTTTAGCAGAGTTATTAGCAAAGATATTATTATTCTGATTATTATTAGATGTTATTATTCTGCTGCAGAGTTGGTTATTCTAACGTATTTAAGAAGCTTTATTCTAACGGTCGTAGCAGAGGAACTATTTGCCTCAAAGCCTTCGTTTTGGTCTCATTTCAAAGATAAAATGCTGTGCTTTATCTTAGAGTAACCGAAGAAGTAATTTGTACAAATCAAAATGAAGAAAGGGGAAATTAAATGTAGCTTACTTGCAAAAAGTTTTACGCTATTTACAAACCAAAAAATTCTTCACATATCTGATAAAATTACTGTCATCCAACACAGTTTTTTTAGATATTTCATTTTAATATTTTTCTCTTTTGAGGATGACTTTATGTGTGAGCCTCAGAGACAGATGACTCGAGTGTGTGGTGGGGACGTGACAGGGTGAAGTCAGCTCTCTTTGCACCAAGATTGTTTTGCAGTTGAACTCACCTGAATATTTTTCTTTGAAGTGAAATGTTGACTTCCATTATTCATTTATCCATGGCAGGAATGGCATAGGCTGTTGCCAGTGTTAAGTCTCGAGACTGGTCTTGGTCTCGAAGGGTCTGGTCTTGGTCTTGGTCTCGGAGGGTCTGGTCTTGGTCTCGGAGGGTCTGGTCTTGGTCTTGGAGGGTCTGGTCTTGGTCTTGGTCTCGGAGGGTCTGGTCTTGGTCTTGGTCTCGAAGGGTCTTGGTCTTGGTCTCGGAGTGTCTGGTCTTGGTCTTGGTCTCGAAGGGTCTTGGTCTTGGTCTCGGAGGGTCTGGTCTTGGTCTCGAAGGGTCTGGTCTTGGTCTTGGTCTCGGAGGGTCTGGTCTTGGTCTTGGTCTCGAAGGGTCTGGTCTTGGTCTTGGTCTCGGAGGGTCTGGTCTTGGTCTGTCTCGAAGGGTCTGGTCTTGGTCTCGGAGGGTCTGGTCTTGACTACAACACTGGCTGTTGCTTTGCTCTTCTTTCTACCGTCAATAACACTATAGTCGCCATTGCACTAATGTCATCAGTTACCATATATTACAAATTTTAGTTAGCATCACTACTAATTTGTATGTGCCACTAAAGACATGTAGCATGATGTACATAATATAAACTACTGCGCATGCCTCGTTAGTGGCACATACAAGTCTATAGTGATGCTAAAATTTGTAATATATGGCACCTGGCGACATTAGAGCAGTGGCGACTATAGTGTTATTGACAGTAAGAGTACACAGATTGACAGTGTAATGATCTACCTCACAATCATTTTTCAACTACTTCCTTAAGTTTTAGAGAGTATTTCCCACAGCCTCCAAGGAAAGGATGGAAATTCTTAGTTGAATAGCACACTTTGTTGCATGTTTCACTAAAGCACTGGATCTTTCAAAGAGTAACATGCTATTCCAAAACAAATGTTATTTTGAGAAGAAAAAAAAATATTTCACCAGCTGTGATCACCTTTTTGAAATGACAGGATCCATATAGAAGCAATGTATAATTGGTGGTTCGTGGAAAAAGTGAGTAAGTTTAAATTTAAGCTTACAGACAATTTTAATTTTCTCTCTTTCTTTCTTTGCACAATTCCATTATTTAGGAATGCCAAGGAGGTTCAAAAGCAGTAAGTATACGGTATATGATTGTACCTATATATGCACTTGTTTATCTATTTATATGGTTTTTGCATGGCATGATGTTAGTTACGTTATCAGTAGAGAAAACCCATTTATTCTTATTATTTTAGGTGGTGCAATGCTTAAAAGGGATATTAAATATTTTTTCAGCTCAAAGGAAGTATGAGTGAAAGTTGTGAATCACGGTTGAGCTGAAACTGCTTTAGACTGCTATTAGAGTGCCTTCATAGAGAATTGTCGCCTCCGTAGAGTGCCTTCATAGAGAATTGTCGCCTCCGTAGAGTGCCTTCATAGAGAATTGTCGCCTCCGTAGAGTGCCTTCATAGAGAATTGTCGTCTCCGTAGAGTGCCTTCATAGAGAATTGTCGCCTCCGTAGAGTGCCTTCATAGAGAATTGTCGCCTCCGTAGAGTGCCTTCATAGAGAATTGTCGCCTCCGTAGAGTGCCTTCATAGAGAATTGTCGCCTCCGTAGAGTGCCTTCATAGAGAATTGTCGCCTCCGTAGAGTGCCTTCATAGAGAATTGTCGCCTCCGTAGAGTGCCTTCATAGAGAATTGTCGCCTCCGTAGAGTGCCTTCATAGAGAATTGTCGCCTCCATGGTGTAATGGCTAGCGTGCCTGCCTATGAATCTGCGGGCCCTGGTTCAAATCCGGGCCAGGGCAAGTCGGCGACCAGCCCAACCAGCTGTCCTTCCTCCCTTTTGGGGTTGTTAAATGGGTACTTGGGGAAACAGGCTTTTCTCATGCTCAGCAAAGAAGGAAATTACATGAGCAAGGAAACAGCTATGGACATCCAGTGTGTGGGAAAATAAATCATCCCATAGTCTACCTTGAAAGGCTGCAGATGGCCTCACATTGTAGGCCTGAATGAAGTACTATGGGTAAAACAAGTATCGGTGCACTATATGCGTGAAACATTCTGACACTACGGAACGAAGAAAACGAAAACCCTCCCATATCATCAGCATTTGACCGAATGTTTACACTATTCATCGGACCCCTATGCACCGATACTTGTTTTACCTATAGTACAACTCTAAATGCAACTCTAGATGTAACCAGGGTAGAACAAGAAGTAACGGATTCTAACTGGAAAAGAGTAGATTTAAATAGGAAATAGGGAATAACTGGTTCACAAATATATATGGTGGTAAATGATTGGAATGGACTCAGTCGTCAGGTGGTCAGTGCGGAGTCAATAGGGAGCTTTAAAAGGAGGCTGGATAAATTCATGGATGGGGATGAAAGGTGGATGTAGGTAGTGTTAAGTAACAGGAACTACCACGTGTAGGTTTCCACGCCTCTTGTAGCTTCCTTATTTTCTTATGTTCTGATGTACTAGTTTAGTTAAGATTTGTAGTGTTGTTTGCAGTATGTTTTTTCAATGTTGGTATTAGTTCAGGTTGCCCAAAACTACATTGAATGGCATCTCAAGTTGATTTGTATTAGCTGTCTGAATTCACTACAGTACAGTTGCTATAGTCTATTTTTTTTATTATGGTCAAAATGCACCAAGGAAGCCACGCCCCCTGCCTCCCCTTCTATTCTACGGGGCAGCTGATTGGTGCATTCCTCGTATCATCACTACCAATCACAATATCTTCACTACTTAACAGCGGCGTGACCACTGGACAGAGCAATCTTAACTACAGAGGGTGACAAAATCAAAAATCCCTCTGTAGTGAAGATTGGTCTGTCCAGTGGTCACGCGCTGTTAAGTAGTGAAGATATTGTGATTGGTAGTGATGATACGAGGAATGCACCAATCAGCTGCCCCTTAGAATAGAAGGGGAGGCAGGGGGCGTGGCTTCCATAGTGCATTTTGACCATATAATAAAAAAAATAGACTATAAGTGAGGGAAACCTGTAGTCAGTTATCTGTACAGTAATTTCATTGATGTGGTTCTTTATCATCATAGATTTTTACTGTAGAATAATTATTTTAGTTTTTTATGCTTGTTAGTAATCTATGTTGAGGTCAGCTTTTGAGAACATTTATTTTGATGTAAATTTTAATATGAACCCTGGACACCTCTTATTTTATGTTATTAATACAGTAATACAAATGTGAACTACCTTTTTAATTTTAGTACAGAAGCAAAAAGTAATGGCAAAATTATGTAACCATGTTTATTGTCTACATTTAAGTCAAACCTTATTTCTTAACACCATGCTTGACTATGTCCATTACCTTCTTTCCATCTTATTAATGCAGTACACTAAACCCTTCATACTCGCGGGTTTCAGGCTCGCGGCTTTGATTACTCGCGGGGTTTCAACCCTTTTTTTTTTCTTTTTTTTCCCCTCCCAATTGCTTGCTCTCTACAGGGGCCTTATCCGCCCATGTATGGAGTATGTCTCACATGTTTGGGGAGGATCCACTCATACAGCTCTGCTAAACAGAGTTGGTCAAAGCTTTCGTCTCATCACTCCTCTCCTCTGACTGACTGTCTTCAATCTTTAAATCACCGCCGCAATGTTGCTTCTCTTGCTCTCTTCTACCGTTATTTTCATGCTCACTGCTCTTCTGACTTGCTAACTGCATGTTCCCCTCTCCAGCGCCTCGCTGCACAGACTTTTACTCATTCTCATCCCTATTCTGTCCATCTTCCTAATGCAAGAGTTAATCAGTATCTTACTCTTTCATCCCTTTCACTGGTAAACTCTGGAACTCTCTTCTGTTTCTATTTTCCACTTTCCTATGACTTAAATCTTTTCAAAGAAGAGTAACAAGACACCTCCCGAACTAAATTGGCTCACCCCTGTTTTTATTTTATTCTCTTACTGTCTTCTTTATAGGGACTGGCAACTGAGCGGGCTTTGTGTTACTCATTTTTGTTGTGCTCTTGGCCAGTTCCTTGTGATGAAAAAACAAAACAAAAAAAAACAAAAAACTAACAACTATGGGGTAAATGAATGACTAATGTCATGCTCGCGGATTTACGATACTCGCGGGTGTCTCTGTTCCCTAACCCCCGCGAGCATGAAGGGTTTATTGTATATGTATTACCATTAGAACCATCAGGACCATTAGGCTGTTTATTGTTTGTATTGAAGACTAACCTTCTATCTAAACATACTTGAATATGTTCCTTACCACCTTATGTATATTACCTTCATATGTATGTTAGATCAGTGCATTTTTTTAAGCCAATCTTACTGGGCGACATTCTTTGGATATCCAGAAAAGTTAAGGCCTACCTGTTAAAATATAGTTTTTTGGATACATCAACTTCACCCTTTTGTATGTTGTGTATAAATAAAGAGCATATGCAGTAATTAGAATGCACTTCTGGATCTAACACACACAGATAAGATGAACAATTGTATCCAAGAAGGTGTTTATGAACAAATATCTTGTCGCCCAGTAGCTTAAAATTGTCCTTACTGGGCGACAGTTTTCCATCACTGGGAGACATTTTGGTCGCCCAGTTATGATGTAAAAAAATGCACGGTGTTAGATAGTATAGTTTGCATGTTAGATATGTCATTTTTAATATGTTCCTTACCTTCATTCCACTTTGCAGGTACCATTGAGAGTGTGAAGGACATAGAGCGAGTCCTGGCTGAACACGGCCACGTATTTACCAAAGTCAAGTTCTCCTTCACTATCGACACTGTCACTGTGGCTCTCTTCACTAAAAGCAGTGTAAGTCTTATCACAACTGTTGCATTTCATACTGTACTCAGTGTACTTTATACTATCATAGACATATTTGCATGTACAGTAGTAGAGTAAAAGATGTAATGTTATTTATGTGTTCCAGAAACTCTCCTCTGTAGTAGTAGAATAAAATATGTCACAGGAACTACCACGTGTATAGTCTATTTTATTTATTATGGTCAAAATGCACTAGGAGACCACGCCCCCTGCCTCCCCCTCTTTTCTACAGGGCAGCTGATTGGTGCACTCCTCGTATCATCACTACCAATCACAATATCTTCACTACTTAACAGCGCGTGACCACTGGACAGAGCAATCTTCACTACAAAGGGATTTTTTATTTTGTCACCCTCTGTAGTGAAGATTGCTCTGTCCAGTGGTCACGCGCTGTTAAGTAGTGAAGATATTGTGATTGGTAGTGATGATACGAGGAGTGCACCAATCAGCTGCCCCGTAGAAAAGGGGGGAAGGCAGGGGGCGTGGCCTACTTAGTGCATTTTGACCATAATAAATAAAATAGACTATAGGTCTCACGGCCCCTTGTAGCTTCCTTATTTTCTTATGTTCTTATTTAATGTTAGTAGAAATTTATGTGTTACAGAAACTCTCCTCTATATCGGATGACACAATAATGGGCTCAGTAGTTCTTTATACTACTATTATTTGTTATTTATAGTATTATGTACATATTTGCATGTACAGTAGTAGTCTATAAGATGTCATTTTAGTCTAAATTTGTGTGTTCCAGAAGCTCTCATTTGCATCCGGTGACACAATAATGGGCTAATAAATAGTACAGTAGTAGAATAAAAGATGACTGTAATGTTTATAGAAGATTTATTATGTGTTCCAGAAACTCTAGTGGCCTAAGTAGAGTAAATAAGTATAATAAAAGTAGAATATAAGATGTAATATTAGTATAAATTTATGTGTTTCAGAAATTATCCTCTGTATCCAGCGAGTCAATAGCGGGCTCGGTAGCAACCACCCCCCGTGCTTCCATCTCCCCCGAGGCCCAGCGCACCCCCTGCCTGGCTAAGACCACAGAGGGATCCCTGGACTCCGCTCGCTTCTCCCTGACCCCCGGCAGGTTACAGGAGGCACACAGGGTCATCGTAGACTCCGAGTGCAGCCCTGAAGCCCCCAAAGAAGCCCTGGCGGAGATAGCCCTTCAGGTGGTCACTCTGAAGGGGGAGATGATGTCTGATGCGACGCTGGTGGCCAATCTGGTGCTCTTTGATTGTGTACTGCTGGACACGCGACCAGGTATGTGGATGATGCCTTCTACATTTGATAGGAATATAGTTCTACATTTTATAGTTCATTTTGTAGGAGTTGTTCAAGAAAGCGTGATGAATACAGTAGTAGATCATGCTGTATCTTGTAATGTTTGAAAATTATGTGATTTAAGAATTGAAATAAAAGACCAGGTATGTGGATGAGACCTTCTACCTCCTTCATTCCTTCATTCTTTTTTTTATTTCATGCCTTCCTTTCATCCCTTCATTCTTTCATTTCATCATTCCTTCCTTTCATTCCTTCATTCTTTCATTTCATCATATTTTCCTTTCATTCCTTCATTCTTTCATTTCATCATTCCTTCCTTTCAGTCCTTCATTCTTTCATTTCATCATATTTTCCTTTCAGTCCTTCATTCTTCATTTCATTCCTTAATTTTTTCATTTCATTCCTTTTTCCATTCCTTCTCGCTCATTGTATAGGAATGAATCAAGGAAACGTGATGAATACAGAAATAGTCATGCTGTATCGCTCATTGTATAGGAATGAATCAAGGAAATGTGATGAATACAGGAGTATGATATAGATATGATATGATGATGATGATATAGGGCTATATGTAAGAATATTTTGCGATCTGTTGCACCGCGCGGCGACAAGCAAGAATCATTGTTTACACTTGACGCGTTGTGTTGTCCATGCATTGTCCTCTGCCCTTATTTCCATCATATTTCCTCCCAGACCATTACAGGTGAGTTTTCAACATAAGAGAGTAACATACATATACCGTGAATGCACACGTGTCATATTTAAGGTCAAACTAGGTCTAGGAGGCCTTATAGGGGTGTGATAACTGGTGAGGAGGTCGTGGTGATGGTCAGCCATTTGTCAGGTGGCAGAATGTTCAAATGTACTCACAAGCATCACTCAGGCCCATTTTTTCTACATCAATGCCTCAGACAAGTGGCGAACACTAACAAAGCTATTATTTTAATGGCAGAAGTGATAAATTAGGTTAGTAAAAGGAATTAGATATGTGTAAAATAGTCAAATACTGATGCCGCCTTGGACTCCCTTGTGTTGGTACGTCTGCACATCTCTCCATGCGCCGGGCAGTTGACGACAGTTCTTGACTATCCCGCCCGTGAGGTTACGACGGTCGGCAATATCCATCAGCCAAGACTCGACGAGCATTCTTTAATATAGCCCATAGATATGATGATATGATAGTATCTGATTTATTTTTGTCTATTATTGCTATAGTCAATTTTTTTTAGCAAGGCAAAAAATCCTGCCCCTTTGCTGCTTACTGACTGATATTTGATGCTAGGAGAAGGGAATACTACGCTTCTTCTAAATCTATGCTGTATTTAATCATAGTTAACCATATTATCAGGTAAACACAGGCATCATTTTAACCATGAGACCTTAAGATAGAATGGATTTTTTACCTTTTTAAAAAAATAGACTATAGTTCCTTAATTGAGCCTGTCTTTTCCTTTTTCCTTTTTACCATGAAAGGTGTTCTAATTATTTTATATGTGTGTTTGTGTGTCAGAGCAAAAAGGCCACATCACCACCCTGATGGGGAGGAAGAGCAAGAAGGGAGACACTCACGGCATGGTGGATCTCACCTACCAGCAGGGAAGCGCCAATGACAAGTTTGGTGAGTGAGTGGCGGGGAGATCAGCTGTCTTGCCACTGCCCTGTGTTATAACTTGAAATAATAACTTGCAATATTGTAATAGCTTGCCATTGCTCTCACTAATAGCTTTAATTTTAACCTGTCAAATAGTATCTCTGGTTAAATTTAATAGCTTTGATTTTAACCTGTCAAATAGTATCTCTGGTTAAATTTAATAGCTTTGATTTTAACCTGTCAAATAGTATCTCTGGTTAAATTTGATAGCTTTGATTTTAACCTGTCAAATAGTATCTCTGGTTAAATTTGATAGCTTTGATTTTAACCTGTCAAATAGTATCACTGGTTAAATTTAATAGCTTTGATTTTAGCCTGTCAAATAGTATCTCTGGTTAAATTTGATAGCTTTAATCTTAACCTGTCAAATAGTATCTCTGGTTAAATATATAAAGTCACCATGACATATATAGTTAAACACAAAACTGACTGCTGGATAATAGAGGTTTGTTGTTTTTATTGAATACGTGTAAATTAGTACGTGTAGATCAACCGTCTGGCTATTGTCTTTCGTGATCACTTGAAGCTTGCTGTCAAATAGCATCATAGGTTATATTTATGAAGCTACTATGACATATAACAGTTAAACAGTTGTACATAACTGACTGCTGGTTAATGGAGTTCTTGTTGTTTTCATTATATACATGTACATTATACCCTTTGTGATAACTTGAATTTCAACCGGTCAAATATCACGGGTGGAATTTATTAAATCACCATGACATATACAGTTAAACACAAGCACAAGACTGACTGCTGGTTTAGACTTTCTGCTTTTATCATTAAATACGTGTAAATTTGATGTTCTATTGATTAACTTGAAGCTTGGTAGTATCACTGGTTATATTCCTTTCCTAATAACTTTAATTTTAACCTGTCAAATAGGATCATTGGTTAAATTCATGAAGGCAACATGACATATACAGTTAAAACACATAACTGACTGCTGGTTAGGTTAATAGAGCTCTTGCCGTTTTCATTAAATATATGTATATTTTATGTTATATTTCAGTTGATTTACGGATCTCTGGCTTTGTTTTGGTGTTGCATCTGCCGTACCTGCTAAGAATACAACACTTCTTTATGGATAACTTGCCCAAGGAACCCGAGACTGCTCCACAACAACAGAAGCCCAAAGAGATTGTGAAACCTAAGGTATGGTGTCTATAGTATATTTTTTAACAAGGCAAAAATTCCATTCTATCTTAAGATCTCATGCCTAAAATGATGCCTATGTTTACCTGATAATATGGTTAACTATGATAAAATACAACTGAAATTTAGAAGAAGCGTAGTATTCACTTCTCCTGGCATCAAATATCAGTCAGTGAGCAGCAAGGGGGCAGGATTTTTCACCTCGTTAAAAAAAACTCAGAGTATAGTGTTATGGATATGTAACATCAGTGTGGCTTAGCTATTCTTGTCCTTAACACATTCGTATTCTTCTCCTTACCACACCCATACAATGAAGAGATCTGTAATTGTGGCTGACGTAACTATTCTTAGTTTCAAAACACTGGTTATCTGTTTTTATCCTTATTCGATTCAGCAAGGAATTGGAATTGGGTTAGATTTACATTGTTTTAAGATAACATAAGAACATAAGAAAATATGGAAGCTACAAGAAGCCGTGAGACCTACACGTGGTAGTTCCTGTTACTCAACACTACCTACATCCACCTTTCATCTCTATCCATAACACTGTCTAGCCTCCTTTTAAAGCTCCCTATTGACTCCGCAGTAACTACCTGACGACTGTCCACGACGAGTCCATTCAATTATTTAATATATAGGTTATAGTTATATTCTGGGGTGTCCTTGATAAGGACCAGGAATTTTGTATTAGTAGGGTTTATTAGTTTGAGTTTGTTATTATTTGATTGATTTGATTATTATTTGATTGAGTTGATTATTATTTGATTGAGTTAGATTAGTTTGATTAGTGTATTAATATTTGTATGTATTATTTGATTGAGTTAGATTAGTGTACAGGGAGGTCCCGAAGATACGAGCAGTTAGGTTCCACCTGGCATACTCGTAAAGCGAAATCTCGTATAACGAAACACATAACTAATGGTAAAATATAGGTTTGGTTCCAGGACCCCATCAATTACAAAAAAAAAAAAAAAGAAAAAAAAAAAAGACATGTTTTTCAAGCTAAAATAAACTATAGCAAACACAACAAACACACAGCGTCTATATTACCCACACTGTACTACCTATTCTGTAGAAAAAGCATTCTGAAAGAGAAAATAGCACAAAATAACATAACTGCACATTAATTAAACATAAAACATGCATAACAAGCAAAAAAGACGTTGTAATGTAGGGGACGCAGCGTGATACAAGAGAAGGTAGTGTAGCGGTCCCAAGGTTGGGGCCGCACACCTGCTAATTACTCCTAAAGGTCAGGCCGAGCCATATGCTTAATTACCCTTCAGATCACGCCTTGCTAGGGGTGACCTGACTGCGGTCCCAAGGTTGGGGCCGCACACCTGCTAATTACCCTTAAATGTCAGGCCGTGCCATATGCTTAATTACCCTTCAGGTCACGGCTTGCTAGGGATGACCTCACTGAGGTCAACCAAATCCCCCTTTGTCCAGCCCAGGAGTGGTAGGGCGCGCATTTTGAGCTTGATCATTTTACTCACCCCAGTTTGAATGTCGTATCATTGGATTTTCGATCTCGTATATTGAAAATAGACCCTAATTTACACATCTCGTATCATCGGGTTCTCGTATACCGAATGCTCGTATAACGGGACCTCCCTGTATTAGTATTTGTATGTATTATTTGATTGAGTTTGATTAGTGTATTAGTATTTGTATTTATTATTTGATTGAGTTGATTGTTGATTAGTGTATTATTTTGTATATAGTATTGATGATTATTTTGACTTTAAATAGTGTAATTTGATCTGTGAGGTGTTATTCATTGAGTTACGCTAGTTGATTAGTGTTATTACATATATTGTCGCCCTGTTCTATTCGAATGAGGTAGATTATGGATTGTGGTTTTAGCACTATACAGAAGATTACGTGATTTTGTTCTCATCGGGATCGAACTTGTCACGAGTAGCCATTGGAGACGTAATCACTCTGCTATAACCAGCTATATCCCTACCATGATGATTTCGACTCTTGCCAGGACGGCATTTCAGTGGAAAAGCTGATAAATGCTGTGGAGTGTGTCTATACCTCCCCCCTCTGTGTCTCTGTGTGCAGGTGGGATGCGACATCAGATCACACTGGACGGCCCTCCGCCCAGTGTGGCCAAGATAAGTGACCCTGCTGCTCATCCCCCGTAGCCGAGAGCCCTGCACAGGTACACACTCTTGCTTATGTGTTTTACCAGCATCCTTGGTACAAAAGTTCAATGATTCTTCCTCATCGGGATCAATTTCACAGAAGTGGAGAACTAATCACTCGGGTACTGCCTATAAACCACTATATCTATACTCTATCACGATGAATTCAATCTTAGTTTGGTTTCATGGAAGAAAACATTTTATTTTATTTTTGGGAGTTAGTGCAAGTATTACCTTCTTGTTTTGGTTCAGGTGCAGGCAACTTTATTATCATCAGATCCGGGGTCATAGGTTGGCAAGAACATGTTACACTGGGTTAACGAGTGCAGAGACAAACCTTTTATTAACTTTGTTTGGGGTTTGTAAACCATTGCAGTTTTGGGTTACATGAAGACAAATTTTTAATCTTCTATTTATATGGTAAGTGCAGAACAAAATGTTTATTATATTAATATTTTTATGGTATGGTGCAGAGACAAACTATTTAAATAATCTTTAGTTTTGGGTTATGGTGCAGAGACAAACTTTTATTATCATTAGTTTTGGGGTTATGGTGCAGAGACAAACTTTTATTTATCTTTAGTTTTTGGGGTTATGGTGCAGAGACAAACTTTTATTTATCTTTAGTTTTTGGGGTTATGGTGCAGAGACAAACTTTTATTAATCTTTAGTTTTTGGGGTTATGGTGCAGAGACAAACTTTTATTAATCTTTAGTTGTTGGGGTTATGGTGCAGAGCAAACTTTTATTAATCTTTAGTTTTTGGGGTTATGGTGCAGAGACAAACTTTTATTATCTTTAGTTTTGGTGTTATGGTGCAGAGACAAACTTTTATTAATCTTTAGTTTTGGGTTTATGGTGCAGACAAACTTTTATTAATCTTTTAGTTTTGGGTTATGGTGCAGAGACAAACTTTTATTATCTTTAGTTTTTGGGTTATGGTGCAGAGACAAACTTTTATTAATCTTAGTTTTTGGGGTTATGGTGCAGAGACAAACTTTTATTAATCTTAGTTTTTGGGGTTATGGTGCAGAGACAAACTTTATTAATCTTAGTTTTTGGGGTTATGGTGCAGAGACAAACTTTTACTAATCTTTAGTTGTTGGGGTTATGGTGCAGAGACAAACTTTTATTAATCTTTAGTTTTTGGGGTTATGGTGCAGAGACAAACTTTTATTAATCTTTAGTTGTTGGGGTTATGGTGCAGAGACAAACTTTTATTAATCTTTAGTTTTTGGGGTTATGGTGCAGAGACAAACTTTTATTAATCATTAGTTTTTGGGGTTATGGTGCAGAGACAAACTTTTATTAATCTTTAGTTTTTGGTGTTATGGTGCAGAGACAAACTTTTTATTAATCTTTAGTTTTTGGGGTTATGGTGCAGAACAAACTTTATTAATCTTTAGTTGTTGGGTTATGGTGCAGAGACAAACTTTTATTAATCTTTAGTTGTTGGGGTTATGGTGCAGAGACAAACTTTTATTAATCTATAGTTTTTGGTGTTATGGTGCAGAGACAAACTTTTATTAATCTTTAGTTTTTGGGGTTATGGTGCAGACAAACTTTTATTAATCTTTAGTTTTTGGTGTTATGGTGCAGAGACAAACTTTTATTAATCTTTAGTTTTTGGTGTTATGGTGCAGAGACAAACTTTTATTAATCTTTAGTTTTTGGTGTTATGGTGCAGAGACAAACTTTTATTAATCTTTAGTTTTTGGTGTTATGGTGCAGAGACAAACTTTTATTAATCTTTAGTTTTTGGGTTATGGTGCAGAGACAAACTTTTATTAATCTTTAGTTTTTGGTGTTATGGTGCAGAGACAAACTTTTATTAATCTTTAGTTTTTGGGTTATGGTGCAGAGACAAACTTTTATTCCCTGCCGTTTATTTGTCCTTCTCTGCCTTCTATTTGTCGTTCTCTACCTTCATTTCTCTGCCTTGTATTTGTAACCATTAATTACTTGGGTGGGATGTAAAGTGTAATTGTTCCCTAGTCCTCAAATATCGCATAATAATTAGTACAAGAAATATATGTGCCTGGCCAATCAAACTTAGAATAATCTTTACCTATAGATGTTAGGGTGAAGAGACAAGCCTGCATTGTAGTCTAGTTTTGTAGTGAAGTATTTTGTTTATTATCTGGAGCTTTATAATTTGTATTGCAATTGTGCGAATTCATCGTACAATAGAAGGCAGGAAGAAGCACTTTTTTATTGATCGTAGGCAAATGTGAACAAAAGATATACAAGGGAAATAGGAATGAAAAAGTAAGCTTAATTTTTCAAGGCCATAAGAACAAAATGTATAAAAAAGTAAGCTTCATTTTTCAAGGCCATACGAACAAAGTGTAAAAAAGTAGCTTCATTTTTCAAGACCATACGAACAAAAGGTGTAAAAAAGTAAGCTTTATTTTTCAAGGCCATAAGAACAAAAGGTATAAAAAATTAAGTTTCATTTTTCAAGGCCATATGAACAAAAGGTATAAAAAAGTAAGCTTCATTTTTCAAGGCCATAAGAACAAAAGGTATAAAAAAGTAAGCTTCATTTTTCAAGGCCATAAGAACAAAAGGTATAAAAAAGTAAGCTTCATTTTTCATTGCCATACGAACAAAATGTATAAAAAAGTAAGCTTCATTTTTCAAGGCCATACGAACAAAATGTATAAAAATGTAAGCTTCATTTTTCAAGGGCATGAGAACAAAATGTATAATAAAATAAGCTTCAAGTGGTTGATAATTCTATGAGTACATTTCTCTACATCTACATTAACTCTTTAATGACTAGAAATGTGATTCATAAACTTTTCAGACTTGCGGGGACATTCAGTTGAAGTATTCAGTCATATGTATAAATTAAGATGTGAGATGGCTTGATATTCTGTGTTGAGTTATTTTACTGTTTTAGTTTAGTTTTTACTGTTAGTTTCGTATTGAAGCTAAAAATTATAAGAAATTAGATTCAGGATGAAGGAAAGTTACAGTTATGGCAATGCTTGTGAAACTGAAAACTCTTCTGATGGCTAGAAATATCATTCATAAACTTTTTAGACTTGTACATTCATTCAGTTCAATTATTCAGTCATATAGATGTGAGATGGCTCGATAAATGTCTGATATTGTGTGTGTAGAGTTATTTTACTGATGAAAAGTTGCTCCAAATGCTTTTATGTACATTTAGTTGAAGTATTTGCAGTCATATACATAATTTAAGATGTGAGATAGCTTGATATTCTTTGTGTAGAAATATTTTACTGATGAAAAATAATACTAATGATATAAATAATTCAGTCCTATAGATGTTCAGATGGCTTGATAAATATATGTCTGGTATTCTTTGTGTAGAACGCTTTTACTGATGAAAAGTTGAAAAAAAGAAAAGAAAAAAAAAGTAGCTCCAAATGCTACACGTAAGTTGTTCAAGGTGTTTTCTTTATGTTTTTGCTATGTTTTCCGTCACGCAGATTCTGGACCACTGTGACGTGACTTTCCACTACAGCATCATGCCAACGCAGGCCGAGAATATCCACGTCAAGCTGAGTCAAGTGAACCTTCGCGTCTCTCCGGGTGAGTGGGAAAATAAATATACTGTAGAAACCGTGGATTATTGTCAGGCATAATAAAAAAGTAGCAGTCATGTAGGGGCATATTAGCTTCCTGCCCTTCAATTGTATGGGGAAAGAAGCACTATAAAAATACAGTAAAACCTCTCGTATTCGGACCCTCATTATTCGGACTTTGACATTATTCGGAACTTCTCATTTTTTTTTTTTTTTTTTTTTTAAGGGGTCGAAATTTCCTAGCTATATATATATACACCTAGAATTATTATTTTTATTTATTTATTTATTTATTTATTTATTTATTTTTTTTTTTTTTTTTTTTTAGGGGTCGAAATTTCCTAGCTATATTATATATACAGGTTGAAGTTCCCAAACTCGGCAACCTCGGGACCAGCACCGAGCCGAGTAATGGAATTTTCCGACTTTTAGAACGTAGATATATTAAGGGGAAAAAAAGCATGAAAATCACTGAAAAACTGAGGTTCTGCCATCCAACTTCTTCAAAAGGTCAATTTTCTCAGAAATAGTTAACACATTGTTCTTCCTTTTCTTTTCACTTCCACCAGTAGGTGTTCCTGGACGTTTGGGAGCCATAATACCAATAACAGACCTGTAGAAGTACACAAAATAACAGTGTACACAACTCTACAGTCACAACACCACTGAACAATAACAACAAACAAATCGGCGGGAAAAACCAAGCGGCCTACCGTAGATAACAGTGAAGTTGCCACCTGCAGTGAAGTCGCCAGGTGCCAAATATTACGAATTATAGCATCACTACTGATTTTTATGTGCCACTGAAGATGTTACACAGTAGTTTATATCATGATTGTATAATCTACCCTGTTTCAGCGTTGTTTTATGCTTTGTATCTGCAAATATAACTGTTGCGCATTTTGTTTCTCACGCTTTTCTTCGCGCGATGACAGACAGCAGCTGATCACCTTTCGGGCGGCAGGACACAAAACTTGCCAGATCTTTTAAACTTGAATAGAATTTATTTTCACGTTGGCAGAGGAATTTTTATATATCCAAGCATCTTCCGCAGGTAATACATATAGACTTGTTTTACTTTACCTCTAATTTCCCTGAATTCCCCAGAGTGGCGACTCAACTGTTGGGTTAAAATACTAGCTGGCGACTTTACTGTAGTAGGTATAGTGAGGTCGCCACTCGGTTTTATTTTGGTAATTTGTTCATTTATAGCCATAATATGACACAGATGAAGACACAAAATGACACAGACTTTCCAGATAGACCCTTCTAACTTTCCTGAAATCATGGATGTAGAAATGTAAGTATTAACGCCACCACACATCTGTACATAACAAAGAAACGTAGAACTGGCGACTTGACTGTTATCTACGGTAGTGTGGTGGCACCTAGCGGCCGACCCGGCAACTACGCGCCGGGTATTGGGTGTTCTGCCGTGTTTTGGAAAATCCGGAACCATAGCCGAGTTTTGGGTGTTGCCGAGTTTTTTTTTTTTTTTTTTTTTTTTTTTTTATAGACATATCCCCCCATTATTCGGATCCTTGCATTACTCGGACCACTCCTTGGCCCAATTAGTCCGAATATGAGAGGTTTTACTGTACATAGCTATGGAAACGGGGCCATACGAGTGAGCTCAGGCCCTGTAAAAATGCAACTAGATGAGTACAACATATCTTCCTAAATATCTATATCTAGCCCTTTCCATGTAGCTCAATGATTTGTTGTATTATTCCAGGCAGCATTGAGCTCCTGAGCAACATCGCCACCACGTTGTCAGTCGCGCAGAAGGTTGACGTGGAGAGCCGAGTGGAGGGCCAGGACTGGTCCGGCCTCTGGGACGTCCGGCCAGTGTCCAAGGGTGACTTCTCCATCCTGGATGTGGGTGAGTCATTGTGCTTGATGCGTTATACCTTTTTTTTCATGTCTTTGAAGTCATCCATGTCAGATAGCAATTCATGCTTTTTTAACCCCTTCACACCCAGATCTGTCCTTTGCTATATAAAATTGTCTGTTGTTAGCCTTAAAATTACGAAAAGTGACTGAATATACCAAATTAGTTAGTCGACAAGGATACTAAACAGGTCATATCTATGAAATATTGTTTATACTCACTAAAAATTGTCTAATGGTACCAAATTACAATGGAAATTATGTTCTGGGTCTCAAGGGGGCTATGTAGTTATTCATGTAAGATAGATATTGTTAATATAGCGAGTGTGTTAGCACGTTCCTATGTTTATGCGCGCCCGCCGCGGCGGGAACCAATGGGAGACCGCCATATCATCAGACGTCTCATGATGTCATCACTGGTGATCACGTGAAAAGGGTTGAACCACGTGGAGTCACAAGAGGGAAGAGGCAGTCATTCCCCAGCGCGGGGGTGAGTGCAGTAGGTCCAGGATTTTTAACATTGGTAGCAGAGCGTAGTTCCACAACTGCATAATGGCGTGTTCACGAAGTGGCCTCCAAAATTTGGAGCATGATGAAGAATACGAGAGTGGAAGGAGGATGTGGGTGTGTGGTGTAGACTGACCACAATGAAAAGAAGAACGTGCGCTGGCAATACATCTGTCACTTTCCGGGGGGGCCCAAAGAAGTGCATCGTGGGAAATTGATAAGACCAAATGGAGGCAGAGGAGGCATGGAAGTGTTATTGAAGAGACTGGATGATGTTGTTTTTTGGTCGATGAAGGAAAAAGGGAAAATTTTGCAGCTTTTGAGGCTTGTATAGCCTACGGAGAAAAGAGAGAGCAGAGATTAAGGATTTTGTGTCAGAGTTTGAACATACGTACCATGGTGTTACAAAGCAGGGATTGAAGCTTGATGATCGGTGTTGGCCTTCATGTTATTGGCTTCATTTTTGGGTTAGAGGAAAGAGAGAAGAAATTTAGTCATGTCAGCAACACAGGTGGTTACATACGATAATATGAAAGCGACGCTCAACCGAATATTTTCGAGTGGTGCGAAGGGCCCGAGCGCCCACATACAGATAAAATCAGAACCTTTATTTGTGGAATGAGGGCACTGTTGGTGAAAGTGAGGAAGCCCGTATGTGGGCGGAACCGTCGAGGTAGACGTGGTTGGCGGGGACCGCAAGGCCATGCCCGTGGGCGTGGTAATAGTGGACGTCAAAGACAGGATAGGAGGAAGAAAAAACCCTATGGGGGCACATGGTACAATATCCAAATGTGTATTTGTGAATCAATATATCACGGGGCACGTGATTCCCCTGACGCCTACGAAAACAAAGGAGGCCATGGTGGGTACGTTGAGGAACCAGTGAAACTTATTCGTGGGCTTTTGTGAATGAAAAAGATAGCGAGGACAATTTATTGAAACTAGTGAGTGAATAAAAGGGAGTGTGCCGTCCTTGATACAGGTTGTACAAACACTGTGTGTGGTTCACGTTGGCTCGAAGCGTATGTAAATGGGTTGACTGAATTGAGCGTTGGACTTGTAAAAGAAGAATGTTCTAATTCCAGCTTCACATTTGGCAATGGTATTTCTGTGACTTCCTTCAAGAAAGTTACGTTTCCCTGTTGTATAGGGAATATGCGTGCCAATGTGACCTCTGATGTGGTGAACTGTAATTTACCTTTTGTTCCCTGAGTAGATCGTCTATGAAAAGAGCCGAAATGAAATCAAACTGTGAGACAAATAAAATCAAAAGGGGCGGAAAAAGGGACGTCGTCAATCTACGTACATCATCGTCAGGACACTACTGGTGCCGTTATGGGCATGACTAAACGGGGAAGTTAGTATAGCTGAGGCACTCGTGGCACTCTACAAGGATGGGGACATCGAGAAGAGGGCCTTGAAATTTCATCGTCAGTTTGGACACCCTACAGCAGAAAAATTGAAGAAGCTTGTGAGAGATGCCGACATAAGGGACTCGAACCTGGAACGGAGGATTGATACAGTGACAAGTAACTGTGACGTGTGCAAACGGTATAAGAAACCGAGCCCGAGACCAGGGGTTTGAGTGTCCGTTGGCTGGCAGGTTTAACGAGGTGATTGCCATGGCCCTTTAAGTCGTGGGGCAAGAAGTTTTTCTTGGGATAGTGGACCTGTATACAAGATATTGTACATCTGTGGTTGTTCCAGACAAGAATGCAGGCACTATTATTCGGGGAATATTTCTCGGTTGGGTTGTGCTATTGGTGCCCCAGGAAAAATCTTATCAGATAATGGCTGGAATTTAAAATTCAGATATGAGGTTCTAGGTGAGGGCAATTCAATGTTAAGATTATAACGACGGCAGCTGAAAGCCCTTGGAGTAATGGTGTTTGTGAGAGGCTCAATGCGTGTTTGGGAGGGGAATGGTAAGCAAGATTTTGGCGGATTGTCCCGGCTGTGATTTTAGATGTTGCTCTGGCTTGGGCTGTGGCTGCCAGGAATGCACTGTCAACACTTTCGGGTTACTCGCCCAACCAGCTGGTATTTGGCCCGAACCCTGGAGCCTTTTATGATAATCTACCGGCGCTAGCGGCGAGGCCACACCTGCAGGTATAGTGAAGGATAACCTGAATGCACTTCACGCGGCACGGAGAGGGATTTACCGTAGCGGAATCTAGTGAAAGGCTGACTAGAGCACTTCGTCATAATGTGAGAGACAGCGACCCCGGAGACCTACACTACGGAGATGATGTTTACTACAAGCGTCTAGACAGTAATAAGTGGCGCGGACCTGGTACCATAATTGGGAAAGACGGAAAACAATTTTTAGTGAAGCACGGTGGAATGTGTGTTAGGGGGCACACATTTTCGAATTGCCACGGCACCGACCAGTGTTGATCCTGCTGCAGTGTCAAATGAGGAAGATGTGTCTCAGTCCAATGCCCGTGCTCTGCGTTCCCTAGTGGTGTGGTGATGTGGAAAATTGGATTCGGGGATTCAGACATGGACTCGGATGATGACGACCATCCTCGTGAAATTGTTGATGTTGTGGGTGAGGGGGGCGCAGGGGCTGTGGATGGCCACAACGGGACGTTCGGCAGACGGACATGGGTGCGAGTGCCTCGGGTGTGTGGCAATTCCTGTAGTGAGAGTTAAAATTGGGTCAAAGGGTCAAGGGGTTGAGAAAGCGAGTGGTGAGTGGATATCTGGTAAAATTTTTTAGTCGGGCAGGGAAGGCGGGCTGGTCGATACTCCAAAATGCTACAACATTAAGAGTGACAAAGATGGTAACATTAATGGATGGATCTGGACAGAGATTTTACGTCATGGGAAACAGGGACGAGCGACAGAATGCTTGTGTTGTTTAATAACAACAATAAAAAATGTGTTTTAATAACAGATGAGGTGGTGTGTGCTAAGGAAAAAGAGATTGAGAATTGGGACCAAGGAGGTGTATGAAGAGGTGGGAATGTGGGTCAACAAGCTATATCTGTACGTTGGTGGTCACAGAAAAGCTGAAAAGGGAAAGGGAAGACTATTGTGAAGGCACGTTGGTACCAGGGCTTGAGGAGGACACCATGGGCTGCAGAAGAACTCTCCCCCATGTTCAAAGGAGGCTGTCCGTTTGGCAATGGTACTCGCCTCAGCTAATGGTTGGGTGTGCCACACAATGGAATACAAACTGCGTACCTCCAAGGGAACAAAATAGAGCGTGAAGTGTACCTGATACCTCCTCTGAGTTCGACAAAGGTTATTGTGGCGTCTGAGGAAGACTGTGTATGGTTTTGGGGGACGCGGCCAGACAATGGGACATGAGGGGGAAGGAAAAAGCTGATATGTCTCGGTGCAAGATTTTGTCCCTGGACCCTGCATTGTTTTCGTGGAGCCAACATGGTGGAACAGAGGGTATCATATGCGTATATGTGGATGACTTCTTGTGGGTGGTACTATGACTTTGAGCAGCACGTCATATAAAACAGTTGCGTAGGACCTTCCAAGTGGGTCTTTCGATTCAGAGTGCTTTAAGTATGTGGGGCTCAAAGTAGTTACCACAGAGGACGGCGGTATCACAATCGACCAGTTTCAGTATGGAGCATCGTTAATCCGGTTGCCCTTAGCAAGCGTCGGGCGTTGGAGAAAAGAGTGATTTGTCAGAACGAGAGAAAACAGAATATCGGGGTTGGTCGGCAACTAAATTGGATGGCTATCACACTCGCCCCGGATATAGCGTTCGATGTGTGCGAAGCGAGTGTTTCAATTCCAAAGGCAGGTGTCTGACATATTGAGATAAACAAGGTGATTGAGCGTGTGAAAAACGGATAATGTTGGGTTGTTTATCCCGGGATTTGACCTTTAGATGAGTTTCCACATGAGTGCTACGCTGACGCATCCTTCGCCAACCTGCAGGGGCATGGATCTCAAGGGGCTTTATTACTTTCTGTGCGACACTAATAATGTACGGGGCCTATTTACTGGCAATCAGGGAAAGGGTTTGACGGGTGGTCAATTCAACTCTTGCTGCTGAGACCCTGGCACTTCGGATGGTGCTAGTACTGCGGTGTATGTGGCCAGTATTCTGCAGGAGATCTCCGGATGTGGGAGGATCCCTATCAGATGTTTTGTGGACAACCGTAGCGTAGTGGAAGCCCTATACACCTATAAATTGGTGGACAAACAAGCGTCTGAGGATTGATATATCAGTGCTTCGAGATATGTGGATCAAGGGGAATTGAAGGAGGGAACGTGGGTGGAGACATCGAAGCAACTGGCAGACTGCCTTACCAAGAAGGGCGCGTCGACTATGCGGCTGCGGGAGGCAATTAGTCGGGATTAGGTGTTGATGTTATCAGCAACAGTAGGGAGTGTAAATATGTTGTATTGGTGAACATTTCAATTGTACGTAGTTGTATTACTAAAGGAGACATGCAAAAAAAGAAGAAAAAAAAAATATAGCGAATGTTTTTTAATATAGGCGAGTGTGTTAGCACGTTCCTAGTTTATGCGCGCCCCCCGCGGCGGGAACCAATGGGGACCGCCATAAACATCAGACGTTCATGTGTCATACTGGTGATCACGTGACAAGTTGGGCCACGTGGAGTCACAAGAGGGAAGAGGCAGTCCCGTCCCCAGCGCGCGGTGAGTGCATTTGTGTCCAGAATTATTAACAGATATTATTCGTCTTCGTAGAGCAATAGGTGTTATGTCGCGTCTTACTTGAAAATTTCTCTGCCATTTTTACTCGTAGTGACAGAATCTTTCTTGTCTTTCCTTCCGTGAGGTATACTTTGTTGCCATATGTTTTCATGCTTAAGATGTACTTTTTGTTTTCTTAATTAAATGGTCTCAAAATCCTCGTGAATTTTGTATACTGCAGGCAAACAATTTCTAGCCATCCTTGGCATAATGTATCTTGCATGTTTTCCTCTCATTGTTTATCTACCATCATTGAATTGAAAACCTGATCTACACAAATCTTTCTCTTAAATGTTGCTCTTCACCAGTTAGTTAAAAGTAAATGAGGGTAACAAAATAATGGCAAAATCTACTACAGCTAAGTATTAATTATCCGACCTTGGGGGGACCGAAGGTAGGTCGGATAATTGGAATAGTCGGATGTTCGGATATCACAATAACCATAAACGTAAGGACAAAATGGTATATAACATAAAAGATACAGCTCTTGAAGGCCGATCCAGTGGTATACGCGAAAGTAAAATTCATGCATAAATAAAGCCACACATCAATGTTTTCTAAAAACTAAAAAAACTGAAGGAAAATAAATGGCCAAAACAAGACACAATGTGGTGGTGAAAAAAGTCGGTTGTTTGGACAAGTCGGATGTTTGGAGGTCGGATGTTGGGAATTTGGCTGTATACTCATTATAAGAAGGAAGCAGTTTGAAGATATTGGATTACATGTCACATTTGTTGTTGAATAATGTGTGTTTATTATTTTGTTATTGTAATAATGAGAAAATAATGGTCAAATCTACTATACTCAATATAAGAAGGAAGCCGCCTGCTGGATTACATGTCACTATTTTTGTTGATTCGTAACTTATTACGTACTATAGTAAGTTAGTATTAGTAACTTGTTATCGAGATGTCAGGTTAGATTGTGTACTTTAATACTGTCTTTAATACTTATTATACCATTTAACCTCATAAGATATGGGAAAATCTGAAGGAGTAGGCCTAAACATGTATAAAGGAAAACAGAAAGGGAAAGAATAGACAAGAATAAAGGAAAACAAAGGGAAGGAGTAAACAAGAATAAAGGAAAACAGAAAGGGAAGGAGTAAACAAGAATAAAGGAAAACAGAAAGGGAAGGAGTAAACAAGAATAAAGGAAAACAAAGGGAAGGAGTAAACAAGAATAAAGGAAAACAAAGGGAAGGAGTAAACAAGAATAAAGGAAAACAAAGGGAAGGAGTAAACAAGAATAAAGGAAAACAAAGGGAAGGAGTAAACAAGAATAAAGGAAAACAGAAAGGGAAAGAATAAAGGGAAAACAGAAAGATGATTATTATTATTAAAATCTCTGGTTGGTTTGTTTACATTGTCTTTCCCTGTACAGAAGAAGGAGAAGAAGCGATAACGGCTGAGTCCTTTGAGGTCGCCAAGCCGCAGCCAATCTATACTGACGGGGGTGGAGCGGAGGTGGAGCTGGAGTGTATCCTTATAACCCTGGAGGCCGGGTCTTCCACCTCCACCATTCCACTCATTAAGCTACAGACCAGTATCCACACCTGCATCACAGGACTCCATGCCAAGAAGGTAAAGCTTTATTATTTATTACTGTTACTATTACTATTACTTATTACTTACTTTATTATTTATTACTGTTACTATTACCATTACTATTCTATTACTATTACTTATTACTTACTTTATTATTTATTAAGTACTTAGATTTTTTAACTCGCGTTATGCTAACACACGACTTATTGGTAATGACACGACTTGACGTGGTCCTGACTTTTATGGTAACGCGGGCAGACGAGGCCTCGTTCCTGATGTGGCGTGACTTTTGAAAATAAAAATAAATTGTTGCGTCAACCCACATTAGTTACCCCGGACAAGTGTCGTGGCCATGACGGCTCTGTCTTTGTCTGACGTGGCTGACGAGGCATTAACGTCGCTGACATGGCAATCAGGCTGACGTGAGTTGATGCAAAAAAATTCCCGCATCAATCTACGTCGGGCATCTTTCTCTAACGTGGGTTGACGTGGACCCGTAGCCTCACAGTGGGACCCGGGATTAATGCTGCTGGAGAAATTACAGCTGTGTAATGCAATCATATCCAAATGCTTTCAAATAACATATACAGTAAAACCTCTCATATTCGGACTAATTGGGCCAAGGAGTGGTCCGAATAATGGGGGGATTATATATGGGGGAATATGTAAAAAAAAAAAAAAAAAAAAAATTAGGTATATAAGCTAGGAAATTTCGACCCCCTAAAAAATAAAAAAATAAAATAAATAAATAAATAAATAAATAATAAATCTAGGTGTATATACAGCTAGGAAATTTCGACTCCTATATAAAAAAAAAAAAAAAAAAAAAAAAAAAATTGGGTGTATATATAGCTAGGAAATTTCGACCCCTAAAAAGAAAAAGAGAAAAAAATGGTCCGAATACGAGAGGTTTTACTGTAATTGTGTTAGTTAAGGGCATTGAATTTAATGTGGATCCTCTTTCTTAACAGCTGAGTGTGTTGGGAAAGCTGCGGCTTGAGCTTGCCTCCTTCAATCCCCGTCTGGCCGTGTGGGAGCCGCTGCTGGAGCCCGTGGAGCAGCCCGACAACTTTGGCCCCCCAGAACACAAACCTTGGGCACTGAAGTTTGAGGTGGGTGTACTTTTTTTTTTTTTTTTTTTTTTTTTTTTTTTCAAAGAGAGAGACATTGCGGTATTGAGCGGTCAGACAACTTTGGCCCCCCAGAACACAAGTCTTGGGCACTCAAGTTTGAGGTCTGTGTACTGGTGTCTAGCTTCTTCTTTTCTGTACTGGTGTCTTTTTTTTCTTTCTTTTTTTCCCGCTTTTATTATTATTTTCTCTGAACAGCTATAGTTATGGAGTGGCGAGAGAGAGTTTTTATTGTTATTATTTTCTCTGAACAGCTATAGTTATGGAGTGGCGAGAGAGAGTTTTTATTGTTATTATTTTCTCTGAACAGCTATAGTTATGGAGTGGCGAGAGAGAGTTTTTATTGTTATTATTTTCTCTGAACAGCTATAGTTATGGAGTGGCAAGAGAGTTTTTATTATTATTATTTTCTCTGAACAGCTATAGTTATGGAGTGGCGAGAGAGTTTTTATTGTTATTATTTTCTCTGAACAGCTATAGTTATGGAGTGGCGAGAGAGAGTTTTTATTTTTATTATTTCTCTGAACAGCTATAGTTATGGAGTGGCGAGAGAGAGTTTTTATTGTTATTATTTTCTCTGAACAGCTATAGTTATGGAGTGGCAAGAGAGTTTTTATTATTATTATTTTCTCTGAACAGCTATAGTTATGGAGTGGCAAGAGAGAGTTTTTATTATTATTATTTTCTCTGAACAGCTATAGTTATGGAGTGGCAAGAGAGAGTTTTTATTATTATTATTTTCTCTGAACAGCTATAGTTATGGAGTGGCGAGAGAGAGTTTTTATTATTATTATTTTCTCTGAACAGCTATAGTTATGGAGTGGCGAGAGAGAGTTTTTATTGTTATTATTTTCTCTGAACAGCTATAGTTATGGAGTGGCGAGAGAGAGTTTTTATTGTTATTATTTTCTCTGAACAGCTATAGTTATGGAGTGGCGAGAGAGAGTTTTTATTGTTATTATTTTCTCTGAAACAGCTATAGTTATGGAGTGGCGAGAGAGAGTTTTTATTGTTATTATTTTCTCTGAACAGCTATAGTTATGGAGTGGCGAGAGAGTTTTTATTGTTATTATTTTCTCTGAACAGCTATAGTTATGGAGTGGCGAGAGAGAGTTTTTATTGTTATTATTTTCTCTGAACAGCTATAGTTATGGAGTGGCAAGAGAGAGTTTTTATTATTATTATTTTCTCTGAACAGCTATAGTTATGGAGTGGCGAGAGAGAGTTTTTATTATTATTATTTTCTCTGAACAGCTATAGTTATGGAGTGGCAAGAGAGTTTTTATTGTTATTATTTTCTCTGAACAGCTATAGTTATGGAGTGGCAAGAGAGTTTTTATTATTATTATTTTCTCTGAACAGCTATAGTTATGGAGTGGCAACAGAGTTTTTATTGTATTATTTTTCTCTGAACAGCTATAGTTATGGAGTGGCAAGAGAGTTTTTATTGTTATTATTTTCTCTGAACAGCTATAGTTATGGAGTGGCAACAGAGTTTTTATTGTTATTATTTTCTCTGAACAGCTATAGTTATGGAGTGGCAACAGAGTTTTTATTGTTATTATTTTCTCTGAACAGCTATAGTTATGGAGTGGCAAGAGAGTTTTTATTATTATTTTCTCTGAACAGCTATAGTTATGGAGTGGCAAGAGAGTTTTATTGTTATTTTCTCTGAACAGCTATAGTTATGGAGTGGCAAGAGAGAGAGTTTTTATTGTTATTTTCTCTGAACAGCTATAGTTATGGAGTGGTAAGAGAGTTTTATTGTTATTTTCTCTGAACAGCTATAGTTATGGAGTGGCAAGAGAGTTTTTATTGTTATTTTCTCTGAACAGCTATAGTTATGGAGTGGCAAGAGAGTTTTTATTGTTATTTTCTCTGAACAGCTATAGTTATGGAGTGGCAAGAGAGAGAGTTTTATTGTTATTTTCTCTGAACAGCTATAGTTATGGAGTGGCAAGAGAGAGTTTTTATTGTTATTTTCTCTGAACAGCTATAGTTATGGAGTGGCAAGAGAGAGAGTTTTTATTGTTATTTTCTCTGAACAGCTATAGTTATGGAGTGGCAAGAGAG
This sequence comes from Chionoecetes opilio, assembly GCA_016584305.1. Classification (NCBI taxonomy): domain Eukaryota; kingdom Metazoa; phylum Arthropoda; class Malacostraca; order Decapoda; family Majidae; genus Chionoecetes; species Chionoecetes opilio. The sequence goes on along the minus strand of JACEEZ010008559.1, from coordinate 264,985 downwards.
AGTTTTTATTATTATTTTCTCTGAACAGCTATAGTTATGGAGTGGCAAGAGAGAGTTTTTATTATTATTATTTTCTCTGAACAGCTATAGTTATGGAGTGGCAAGAGAGAGTTTTTATTGTTATTTTCTCTGAACAGCTATAGTTATGGAGTGGCAAGAGAGAGTTTTTATTGTTATTTTCTCTGAACAGCTATAGTTATGGAGTGGCAAGAGAGTTTTTATTGTTATTTTCTCTGAACAGCTATAGTTATGGAGTGGCAAGAGAGAGTTTTTATTGTTATTTTCTCTGAACAGCTATAGTTATGGAGTGGCAAGAGAGTTTTTATTGTTATTTTCTCTGAACAGCTATAGTTATGGAGTGGCAAGAGAGAGTTTTTATTATTATTATTTTCTCTGAACAGCTATAGTTATGGAGTGGCAAGAGAGAGTTTTTATTGTTATTTTCTCTGAACAGCTATAGTTATGGAGTAGCAAGAGAGTTTTTATTGTTATTTTCTCTGAACAGCTATAGTTATGGAGTGGCGAGAGAGAGTTTTTATTGTTATTTTCTCTGAACAGCTATAGTTATGGAGTGGCAAGAGAGTTTTTATTGTTATTTTCTCTGAACAGCTATAGTTATGGAGTGGCAAGAGTTTTTATTATTATTTTCTCTGAACAGCTATAGTTATGGAGTGGCAAGAGAGTTTTTATTATTATTTTCTCTGAACAGCTATAGTTATGGAGTGGCAAGAGAGTTTTTATTGTTATTTTCTCTGAACAGCTGCAGTTATGGAGTGGCAAGAGAGAGTTTTTATTATTATTTTCTCTGAACAGCTATAGTTATGGAGTGGCAAGAGAGTTTTTATTATTATTTTCTCTGAACAGCTATAGTTATGGAGTGGCAAGAGAGTTTTTATTATTATTTTCTCTGAACAGCTATAGTTATGGAGTGGCAAGAGAGAGAGTTTTTATTATTATTTTCTCTGAACAGCTATAGTTATGGAGTGGCAAGAGAGTTTTTATTATTATTTTCTCTGAACAGCTATAGTTATGGAGTGGCAAGAGAGTTTTTATTATTATTTTCTCTGAACAGCTATAGTTATGGAGTGGCGAGAGAGAGAGTTTTTTATTATTATTTTCTCTGAACAGCTATAGTTATGGAATGGCGAGAGAGAGAGAGAGAGATATGGCAGCTGTATTAGAGTTGTGATTGTGTAGAAATATTGATTGTGTTGCTGATAGATGAGGTCACCGGAAAGAAAAAAGACAGATCAACAAACAACAACAACAAAACTTAATGAAAATCAAGAGATAAAGAAACAAGAAAAGAAGAACAAAACAAAAACAAAGAACAAAGTCAATGAGAAAGATAACACCACTAGAGAAAGACAGAGAGAGAGGATGGCCCTGATTTGATTTATTGTTGGAATTTATGCAATTTTGACGTAGGTGACCAGAGAGAGAGGATGGCCCTGATTTGATTTATTGTGGGAATTTATGCAATTTTGAAGTAGGTGACCAGAGAGAGAGGATGGCCCTGATTTGATTTATTGTGGGAATTTATGCAATTTTGACGTAGGTGACCAGAGAGAGAGGATGGCCCTGATTTGATTTATTGTGGGAATTTATGCAATTTTGACGTAGGTGACCAGCTTCACCCCGTTACCCCTTCACGCCCAGATCTTTCCTTTGCTATATAAAATTGTTTGTTGTCGAGCCATAAAATAACGAAAAGTCACTAAATATACCAAATTAGTTATTGGACAAGGATACTAAACAGGTCATAGCTATAAAACATTGCTTATAGTCACTAAAAATTGTCTAATGGTACCCAAAATACAATGGAAATTACGTTCTGGGTCTCAAGGGGTTAAAGGATAATTATTGTTATTCCCATCTGTTTTATAAGGAAATATGGGGTGAAATAGGGGCTTATAGTTATTGAAGTAATCAGAGTTGCTTTGTCTTTTTGTATAGGTGTGATTTTTTAGTTTTTTTGGGTAGAATTTCTTTAATTTAAGTTTGAATCATTATCTCTTTTTTTCAATCAAATAATAAAAATCAAAGCCAATGAACTACAATTTGAAAACATAGAATTGAACACGACAAATACTTATCTTCTCCACATTAGTTTAAAGGATGTGGGAAGGGGATACAAATCAGGCGCCTAGAATTGAAACGGCACAAGCGCCACTTAAAAAAAAAAACACCGCCACCTTTCTAATAAAACAAACACCATTACAATATCTTCATTTGCTGCTGATTTACTTTGAAAACACTTTAGGTGCATTTTTTTCATTGATAAAAAGTGGCGCTTGTGCCGTTTCATATCTTGATATTCTGAGATTAAACTTTAAGCACGTTTTTCTCAGTTTTTTAAAAGTGGCGCTTGTGCCGTTTCAATTCTAGGCGCCTGAAATAATTGAGCAGTAGCACTTTGAAATTTGAGGGGAGGGTGAAAGGGCACAAAAAGTTGGAGGGAGTGGGCGCTAGAAAGGGTTCGGGGTCAAATCTTGATGTACATATTCTTATTACAGTAAAACCTCTCGTATTCGGACCCTCATTATTCAGACTTTGACATTATTCGGACCTTCTCCTTTTTTTTTTTTGAGGGGTCGAAACTTCCTAGCTATACACCTAGATTTTTTTTATTTTTTTTTTATTTTTATTTTTATTTTAGGGGTCGAAATTTCCTAGCTAAATACACCTAGATTTTTTTTTTTTTTTTTTTTTTTTTTTTTTTTTTTTTTTTAGGTCGATTTCCTACTAATTACTTTTTTATATTACTTTCCTACCTAATTTTATTTTTTTTTTATTTTTTTTTTTATAACAATCCCCCCCATATATAATCCCCCCATTATTCGGATCCTTACATTACTCAGACCACTCCTTGGCCCAATTAGTCCGAATATGAGAGGTTTTACTGTACATCAATACTGTACATGAATATCACATGGATTCGTGCATATTTAATGTAGATATAGCATAACCAGGATTTTGCCGGACGCTCCCCTTAACCCCTTGACGCCCAGATCTTTCCTTTGCTATATGAGATTATGTTGTTAGCCATAAAATTACGAAAACTAACTTAATATACCAAATTAGCTAGTGGACAAGTATAGTAAACAGATCATATATCTATTACATATTGCTTTTAATCACTAAAAGTTGTCTAATGGTACCCAAATTACAATGGAAATTACGTTCTGGGACTCAAGGGGTTAAAGATAATTGCATTAACATATAGTAGGGTAGGTATTTTGGATGCTGTGTGTAGGTATGCTGTGTAGTGGCCATTGCTTTTTTTTTTTAGTTTATTTCTACTTTTTATTTATTTAGCTATCTCTCTTTTTGACCACAGCTTATTTGTGATACGAGTGTGTTGTGATTCCTCCTCCAGGTCTTATTGATTATTAGTTCAGGTTGTTTTAAAAGCCACACATAGGTATCGGTATTACAGGAACTACCTTGTGTAGGTCTCGCGGCCTCTTGTAGCTTCCTTATTTTCTTATGTTCTTATGCTTTGCTCACCCAGTATCCTGCTGCTATTTTCCAGGCCTCACAGAGCAAGCTAGGTGATAAAAGCATGCCTCCTAAGCACCCAGCATGCCCTAGCACACTCCCATCCTCAAAGCGCTCACGTGCAACAGTACCCATCGGCAAAAAGAAAGAAATAATAGAGATGTATAGGAAAGGCGAACATGTATCCAGGATTTGCCGCATCTTTAGGTTGTCATCATCAGCAGTGTGTAGGCTCTTGGTAAATGCTGATAAGGTAACAGAAATGGCAGGTAGGGTAGTGTTCAGGTTGATACGTTGATTATAGTAGTTAGCGACAGTAAGATGTAGAAAATGGAGACTTTATTATTGAGGGGGAAAAGTAGAATCAGGAACTCATGCCTTTTCCTTATCTGCAATTTGATTTGTGTCGTCCATTGACTACTTGCTTCTTTATTTTTTCCCCAGTGTTTCTCCCATGAGTTGGCTGGCGTGAGGTGGTGCAACGCTGACTTCTGACACCTGACACTTCTGACTTCAACCAGAATGAAGTGGCTGGGGGGGTCTCTCTCTCTCTCTCTGTCTGCTCGTGTCTTCTACTCGTCTATCTCTACTTCATCGTGCTCTCTTCTCTCGTCTCTCTCTCTCCTTTTCTCTCATCTCATTCTCTCGTCTCCTTCTCTCTCTCTCTCTCTCTACTTTCTCTCTCTCCCCTCTCTCCCCTCCCTCCCTGCCCTCCCTCCCTCCACCCTCCCTCCCTCCCTCCCTCCCTCCCTCCCCCTATCCCTCCGTCCCTCCCTCTCTCTCTCTCTCCTCTCTCTCTCTCTCTCTCTCTCTCCTCTCTCTCTTCTCTCTCTCTCTCTCTCTCTCTCTCTCTCTCTCTCTCTCTATTATTATTGTTTTCCATAAAATGTGAAGCAGTTTGCCATGTGTGTGTTATAACAGTCTCTCTATCCACTTATCTATCCAACTCTTCTCTCTGTGTGTGTCTAACTCTCTAACACACTCAATCTAACTCTCTCAATTGTTATGTTTTCTTAGTTACATTATTGTTTTCCGTGAAGTGTGAAGCAGTTTGACGTTTGTGTGTCTACAGGTGGCGATGGACCAGTCGTCGGGGGAGGCCACTCGGAGCCCCTCGCTGGCCTCCATCGCGGGCTCCCCTGACAAGGACGAAGTAGACTTTGAAGAGTATCACCTCCCAGACCCTGTTTGCACCATAGAATTACAGGCAAAGGTATGGCAAGCATGTATACACGTCTTTGTAGATTATGTGATGAGTTATCTATCTCTATATATAAAAAAAACACCCAAAAAAAAACCCAACACCCAAAAAAAAAAAAAAATTACAGAACTGGGTCTTATTTGCTCCAGAAATCTCTTAATAGGGAAATTTCTTGTATTATAAAGGTCTTATTTGCTCCAGAAATCTCTTAATAGGGAAATTTCTTGTATTATAAAGGTCTTATTTGCTCCAGAAATCTCTTAATAGGGAAATTTCTTGTATTATAAAGGTCTTATTTGGTCTAATTTTAGTTTTTGTTGCACATGAAACTTTATATTGTGTTACGATTTCCTTTTTTTTTTAGACATAAATCTTTGTTATGACTTTATTTCCTTCCTATAGGTTTTTGTGTGCACCATAGCATTACAAGCAGAGGTAGGGCAAGCCGGTCTCCTATAGTATTTGGTCACTATTTTTTCTCTCCTTAACATGAAACTTTATATTATGTCTTGATTTCCTTTTTTTGTGTGTGTTTGTGTGTATTATTTTTCTTTTAAGAGACAAAGGTATGTCAAGCATGTGTCTTTTATAGATGTGACGGGTTATCTGTATATGTATGTATCAGGGTGTCTTGTGTAGGCTGCAGAAATCTCTTAAGATGGAAATTTCTTGTATGTATTGTAAAGCTTCATTATTGGGTCACTTTTTTCTCTCTTTTTACACATGAAACTTTATATTATGTCTTGATTTCCTTTTTATATATATTCCAAGAGGCTTCTGATTATACATCATAGCAAAGAATCTCAAAATGTTTTACTTTTTCATCAGCTTTTATACTTTTTATAGTAAATTTATCATCCTTTTATACTCAGTCACTCTTTTTTTCTTTTCATACCATATTAACCCTTTCACGCACGGTGACGCGATCGCGTCAAAACAGGCCCGTCTGCAATCTGAGCTTTTGACGCGAATTGCGTCAAAAAAGTTAAAATTTCGCCAAAAATAAAGTATTTATCAGAATTGCGTCAAAATGTTCTGCGTTAAAGATCCAACCTAGACCTATAAAATAAACTAATTGTCAACTCTCGTATGAGTGGATGTGAAATGATAAGGGTTTGTGTGTCAGTTTCCACTCAGCAGGCAGCCTGTGCGCACGGATTGTCGTCCCTTTAAAACGTGGCCCGAGAATGGCCATATGAAAATTATAATGGTAGCGTTGGAATCCTCATAAAAATCCGCTTTTATTGGCATATAAACCATAAAAAGTTGACTGGAAGTTTCGAGCTACGAAGTGGTGAACGTAAGTATTTCTTATTTCTCTTTACTCAATATTTTTTCGGAGTCGGTAAATTCCGCTATTTATTTGCATTTCTTGTTATTTTTTTCTTTCATAAGGCAGAATAATCTCTTGCAAAACCAATGATATATAATAATGCCAGGAAAAAAGATTACACGTTGGTGAAATTGATAACATAAAAAAATAATTCGCCGCACAGTCTGGCCATTTCACGGGGCCCCTTAGGGAGCACAAGACGGATGTTGCAGTGGACGGAAAAACTTATTAAACTTTTCGGGCGTGAAAGGGTTAACACATTATTTCAAAATGTAATCTACTCAGAATTTTTTATAACTTTGCCATATTTTTTCTCTCAAGGTAAGCATAGTCATGTGTATCATATGTATGTATGTATGTATGTATGCATATGTCCTGGTAAAGTCTTGTCTTATTTTTATTTATTTTATTTTTCTTAAGAGGCTAACACTAATACAACATTAAAAAGCATTTCAAAGTGTTCAACCTATTTTCTTTTCACTTTTTTCCCCCATGGCTTCATAAGTCTTGATTTCCTTCTCTTTTTTTTCCAATTAACACTTAACACAATATTTGATAGCATTTTGAAGTGTTTAACCTCTTTTTCTATTCACTTTTTTTCCCCATGGCTCCATAAGTCTATTCACGTATTAAACTACCAATGTCTTCCCCATGCACCCCCCTGGACTTTAACGGGTTACCGAAGAACCTCATGGAGTGGCTCACGGACCTACGTTCAGGAGGTGTTGACGAGGGGCGTCACTCGGGCGGCGCGTGACGGACACCAAGACGCTGTGTGCTCCGTACCGCATCGCCAACCACACGGGCATGCACATCAGCGTGGCGGTGGCCCAGTCAGGCTTCAAGGTGAGCTTTTCATTACCATTGCTGTTATGTTTAAAGCCCGGGTCCCACTGTGAGGTTATGGGTCCACCTTTCAACCCACGTTAGAGAAAATTGCCCGACACTGGTTCACGCGGGAATTCTTTTTCCTGGTCCAACGTCACGATTCGCGCGCCTTGAAAACCCCGTCCGCCGGCCCTGTCAGCGATTTAATACCAGACAGGACACCTCTGTGCCACAACACCCACTTCACGTAAAATGTCGGGACCTTAAGTTGGTTTTCCTTTGGACGGCAACATTTTTAAAAGGACAAGATTTCATCAAGCCTCACTAAGGACCGGGCCCTCGTTTACCCATATACCCACTTACCAGTACCAAAGTGGACCAGGCTTATTGTGTTTTTACCTCATAATGGGACCCAGGCTTATTTCAGTGTGTTTTACCTCATAATGGGACCCAGGCTTATTTCAGTGTTTTTACCTCATAATGGGACCCAGGCTTATTTCGTGTTTTTACCTCATAATGGGACCCAGGCTTATTTCTGTGTTTTTACCTCATAATGGGACCCAGGCTTATTTCAGTGTTTTACCTCATAATGGGACCCAGGCTTATTTCAGTGTTTTTACCTCATAATGGGACCCAGGCTTATTTCAGTGTTTTTACCTCATAATGGGACCCAGGCTTATTTCAGTGTTTTACCTCATAATGGGACCCAGGCTTATTTCAGTGTTTTTACCTCATAATGGGACCCAGGCTTATTTCAGTGTTTTTACCTCATAATGGGACCCAGGCTTATTTCAGTGTTTTTACCTCATAATGGGACCCAGGCTTATTTCAGTGTTTTTACCTCATAATGGGACCCAGGCTTATTTCAGTGTTTTTACCTCATAATGGGACCCAGGCTTATTTCAGTGTTTTTACCTCGTAATGGGACCCAGGCTTATTTCAGTGTGTTTTACCTCATAATGGGACCCAGGCTTATTTCAGTGTTTTTACCTCATAATGGGACCCAGGCTTATTTCAGTGTTTTTACCTCATAATGGGACCCAGGCTTATTTCAGTGTTTTTACCTCATAATGGGACCCAGGCTTATTTCAGTGTTTTTACCTCATAATGGAACCCAGGCTTATTTCAGTGTTTTTACCTCATAATGGGACCCAGGCTTATTTCAGTGTTTTTACCTCATAATGGGACCCAGGCTTATTTCAGTGTTTTTACCTCATAATGGAAACCCAGGCTTATTTCAGTGTGTTTACCTCATAATGGGACCCAGGCTTATTTCAGTGTTTTTACCTCATAATGGGACCCAGGCTTATTTCAGTGTTTTTACCTCATAATGGGACCCAGGCTTATTTCAGTGTTTTTACCTCATAATGGGACCCAGGCTTATTTCATGTTTTTACCTCATAATGGACCCAGGCTTATTTCAGTGTTTTTACCTCATAATGGGACCCAGGCTTATTTCAGTGTTTTTACCTCATAATGGGACCCAGGCTTATTTCAGTGTTTTTACCTCATAATGGGACCCAGGCTTATTTCAGTGTTTTTACCTCATAATGGGACCCAGGCTTATTTCAGTGTTTTTACCTCATAATGGGACCCAGGCTTATTTCAGTGTTTTTACCTCATAATGGGACCAGGCTTATTCGTGTTTTTACCTCATAATGGGACCCAGCTTATTTCATGTTTTTACCTCATAATGGGACCCAGGCTTATTTCAGTGTTTTTACCTCATAATGGGACCCAGGCTTATTTCAGTGTTTTTACCTCATAATGGGACCCAGGCTTATTTCAGTGTTTTTACCTCATAATGGGACCCAGGCTTATTTCAGTGTTTTTACCTCATAATGGGACCCAGGCTTATTTCAGTGTTTTTACCTCATAATGGGACCCAGGCTTATTTCAGTATGCACCTACATTACCTTGTTCTAGCCATTCACTATTTAGGATATAGTGATAGCAGTGTCAAGAGTATTATTATCATCATTAACCTCTTGAGACCCAGAACGTAATTTCCATTTTAATTTGGGTACCATAAGATGCTTTTTAGTGACTATAAGCATTGTTTTATAGCTATGACCTGCTTAGTATCCTTGTCCACTAGCTTATTTGGTATACCGCCAAATTCCCAACATCCGACCTCCAAGCATCCGACTTGTCCAAACAACCGACTTTTTTCACCACCACATTGTGTCTTGTTTTGGCCATTTATTTTACCGAGTTTCTTTTTAGTTTTTAGAAAACATTGATTTGTGGCTTTATTTATGCATGAATTTTACTTTTGCGTATACCACTAGATCGGCCTTCAAGAGCTGCATCTTTATGTTCTATACCATTTTGTCCTTACGTTTATGGTTACTGTGATATCCGAACATCCGACTATTCCAATTATCCGACCTACCTTCGATCCCCCCAAGGTCGGATAATTAATACTTAGCTGTATAGCCATTCACTATTTAGGATATAGTGATAGCAGTGTCAAGAGTATTATTATCATCATTAAACTCACCTGCCTTGTTATGCTTCCAGGTTGCGGGTGAGGGGGGGAGGGACGTTCAGCAGGTGACGGTGGAGTCGGGCGCTCAGGTGGACCTGGAGGAGGTGAAGGTCCTCACACCCAAGCACAGGCGGGTGGCTTCCCTGGTGACAGACTGCCAGAGCATCCACGACCGCAGGATTGTCTTGAAGGTAGGAAGGTTTGAGGCGTAACTAACATTGTCTGCAAGGTATGAAGGTTTGGGAGTATAACGTACATTGTTTGCAAGATAGGAAGGTTTGTACATTGTTTGCAAGATAGGAAGGTTTGTACATTGTTTGCAAGATAGGAAGGTTTGTACATTGTTTGCAAGATAGGAAGGTTTGTACATTGTTTGCAAGATAGGAAGGTTTGTACATTGTTTGCAAGGTTGAAAGGTTTGTACATTGTTTGCAAGGTTGAAAGGTTTGTACATTGTTTGCAAGATAGGAAGGTTTGTACATTGTTTGCAAGGTAGAAAGGTTTGTACATTGTTTGCAAGGTAGAAAGGTTTGTACATTGTTTGCAAGGTTGAAAGGTTTGTACATTGTTTGCAAGGTTGAAAGGTTTGTACATTGTTTGCAAGATAGGAAGGTTTGTACATTGTTTGCAAGGTAGGAAGGTTTGTACATTGTTTGCAAGGTAGGAAGTTTGTACATTGTTTGCAAGATAGGAAGGTTTGTACATTGTTTGCAAGGTAGGAAGGTTTGTACATTGTTTGCAAGATAGGAAGGTTTGTACATTGTTTGCAAGGTAGGAAGGTTTGTACATTGTTTGCAAGATAGGAAGGCTCGGGTGGTATTTTGTTTGCCAAAAGGATTAACTCAACTCTATGCGCTGGCTCTGCAAACTCATTGTATATCTACATTACGGAGTCTGAATATCCACATGTTTAAGGTTATGTGTCATTTCTGGTAAATTGAAACATGCTATCCTCAGAGTATTTTTTGTTTTTATGTATGCTGAAATTGTGGAGATTTTTCTTTTTATCTATTTCTACCCATGAGAGAGAGCTGATCACAAAATAAACTTGTAGACTTGTGGAAAAGAACCTGTGAAATAGTGCTGTTGAAAATTCCAGAAAACAGTCAAAGAATTTCAAAAAGTGTCAAGATCTCATTTTTCTTCTGGAAGGTCATGAAAATTTGATCAAGATGGATTGTTGAAGAGTTTAACTTTTCTAGAATATTACATGGGTTTTGAAATTAGAACAACTGGTGTATCAATTATTCTGTAAGTCAGTTGCTATAAACACAATACCTTAATGAATGTCTGTATTGCCTTTCCAGATCCCTCAACCTCAGATTATTTTATAGTACAGTAAAACCTCTCATATTCGGACTAATTGGGCCAAGGAGTGGTCCGAGTAATGCAAGGATCCGAATAATGGGGGGATATGTATTAAAAAAATTAAAAAAATAAAAAAATAAAAAATAAATAAAATAAAAATTTAAAAAAAAAAAAATCTAGGTATCCTACCTAGTATATTAGCTAGGAAATTTTGACCCCCCCCCCAAAAAAAAAAAAATTCTAGGTGTATGTATACATTAGCTAGGAATTTTTGACCCCTAAAAAAAAAAAAAAAAAAGGAGGTCCGAATAATGTCAAAGTCCAAATAATGAGGGTCCGAATACGATAGGTTTTACTGTATATTTGTTTTTATGTATGTTGAAATGGAAGGTCCCTCTTCTATACATAAATTAATGTGTGTATGGTGTTTTCAGATCCCTAGCCTGGACTGCACCTGCTCCATCCCTGTGGCTCGCGCTGATAAGAGATACTTTGAGGTGGAGCACAAAAAGTCTGGGGAGCGGTGGGGGATAGTGACCAGCATAGCCGTGGAGAGTGGCTGCAAGGTCATCACTCTCAGCTCGTGTGTGGAGGTGTGGCCCCTTATTATGGTTCTCTGGATAAGAATTGATACATAATGTAGTTGAGTACTTTATTCTATTACATACATATAATTACCAGAAAACCAAAGTACTTACGTCTCTGTATGTTTGTGTTAGGTATTAGCTCGTGTGTGGAGGTGTGCCCCTTCTCTTGGTTCTGTGAATAAGAATTAGTATACAGTGTAGTTTGAGTACTTTATTCTATTACATCTTTATTATTTCCACCAAACCAAAGTACTTCGTCCGTCGGCAACACCAAGATCACTGATCTTGTTTTTGCCGAGGATGCAGTAATCTTTGCTGAGTCGCTGGAGGTCCTGGTGATGGCTCTCGAGGCGCTGCACGAGGAGGCAAAGCCTTTGGGACTTGAGGTCTCCTGGCTCAAGACCAAGGTCCAGGTGTTTGGAGACTTACTAGATGAAGCAGTACAGTCTGTTCATGCATGTGGCGAGGACATTGAGATCTTGGAAAGTTTTACATACCTTGGTAGCGCAGTCCATAATGACGGCGGGTCACGTCAAGAAGTCTTACGGCGGATTGGCATAGCCCACGGTGCTATGGACTCGCTCAGCGGGAGTATTTGGCGTTGGAGGACAAAGATCCGGATCTTCAAATCGCTTGTGATCCCTGTCTTACTCTATGGTTGTGAGACATGGACACTAAATAGTGACTTGAAGACTAATCAATGCCTTTGGTAATAAGTGTCTTCGCAGAATCATGGGGTATCGCTGGGATGATTATGTGTCAAATCAGCGATTGCACCGTGAGACTGAATCGAGGCCTATTACCTGCATAGTCCGTCAGCACCAACTTCGGCTATATGGACATGTGGCACGCTACCCTGAAACCGATCCTTCTCATCGGGTTGTATCTGTAAGAGACAATCCGGCGTGGAGGAGGCCAAGGGGGCGCCCACAAGGCTCATGGCTGGGGCAAGTTGATGTTTCTTGTCGAGAGCTGCTTGGTATGGGAAAGGAGCCTGCATGGGAACTCCCGCGTGGTGACCCCCGGGAGTGGCGTCGTAGGGTGGGCGAGGCAACGCGCCCCCCGTTGTATGCCCCAAATGATTGATTGAAAGTACTTACATGTTTCTGTGTGTGTGTCAAAGTCATCACTCTCAGATGTGTGTCCCCTTATTATGGTTATATGAATAAGAATGATTACATAACATACAGTAGTTGAGTATTTTATTCTAACCCATTTCTATTATTTCCACAAAACTTAAAGTACTTATATGTTTCTGTGTGTTTGCTTATGACGTTAAACAGAAAAATGATGACTTATATCTTTTCCACCAGACCAAAATACTTGCAGGTTTCTGTATGTTTGTCAGACTAACAGTATGATGACATTTATATTATTTCCACCAAACCAAAGTACTTACATTTTCCTGTTCATCTGTCAGGTAATCGAAATATAACAAAATACCAACCAAAATACATAACCAAAGTACTTACATGTTTCTGTTCATCCGTCAGGTCCTGAACCACCTGGATGTATCGGTGGAGGTGTACTACATGACGGAGCGCGGCAATGAGGTGGAGGCGGTGGTGAGCCTGGGGCCGCGGGACTCCGCCTTGCTGCCCCTCCACGCCGCATACAGCCCCACCGCGGAGCTCTTCTTCTGCGTGGAGGGGTGAGAGGGTTGCATTGTGATTACTGCTTATACTGGGTCAAGATATGTTTTAGAAGGCAGATTGAGAGCTGCTGACGTGAGAGAAAGTTTCTTCTACAATCACCTTGAGTGTGAATTTTTTTAGTTTAAAAAAAAAAATCAGATTTCACAAAAAATTATTAAATCTTGCAACAAGTAAATCTTACAAAAAAGCTACATATATCTACATATTAACTTATATTAACTTATATAACGCATATTAACTTAATCAATTATGTTAGAATGAATGTCTTTAGTATGAACTACCTCGTTAGAATCATAATAATTGGAGTCATACTTAGAAAGGTTTTTGAGTGACAGATAATATTGTCTTTAAATCCCTTTCAACAACAGCTGTTAACTAAGATATAAAAACACAGAACACGTCATGAATGGAGTGTTGTGTGGTGTGTTGCAGGCACAATGTGTGCATCCTGCCTTTTGTGTGGAGGATTCTGCAGAACAATCCAGACTATGAGATGAAGGTCAGCTGCCCGCCCAAGGATGTCCGGGAGATCCACGGCACTCCCTTCCTCATGTTTGTAAGTTATAGTGTTTTGTGAGCTCACGGTGAGGTTGTTATGAGTGGCAGTCTTGTATATAGACACTATTTGTGTACAATTAATTTTTGCATGAAAAATTAGCTAACAGATACTTGTCTTCAGTTTGTTTGTTTGTGTATTTACCTATTTTAGTTGTATTTACCTACCGTAGATAACACTATAGTCGCCACAGTGCATTAATGTCGCCAGGCGCCATATATTTCAAATTTCACCACTAAAGCATCATTACAGACTTGTATGTGCCACGGAAGAGGCATGCTACAGTTAGTTTATGTCATGTGCCTGTCTGCAGTGATACATACAAGTCTTTAGTGATGCTTGAATTTGTAATATATTGCATCTGGCGACATTATTGCACTGTGGTGACTATAGTGTTATCTACGGTAGTTGTGTTTTACAGGGCCTGAGATACACTCGTGTGGTCCCGTCTCCATATCTACATTTATCCAGTCTTTCTTTCAACTGGTGCACATTATTTGCCGATATCACCTCCTCATTTAGTCCATTCCAAACTTCTACATTTCTATGAGGGAAACTACTTCTTTATGTTGTTCAGGCATCTCCCTTTTCCTCATTTTTGTTTGTGTGTATAACCTAACCTAGCCTAAACTAACCTAACCTGTCCTAACCTAACCTAACTAACCTAACCTAACCTAAACTAACCTAACCTAAACTAACCTAAACTAACCTAACCTAAACTAAACTAATCTAACCTTTCCTAACCTAACCTGTGTAACACTGTTGATATCGTGCCTTCAGGCGTTGTTGTATTCTCATACTGTCTTCCTTATGGGGGCTGGCAATTACGCCGGATGTTGTTTTTGTTTTTGTTTTCTGTTTTCCCTTGTCCTTTGTGATGTAAAAAAAAAAAATGTCTACCACTGTTGATATTGTGGTGCAGGCCTTATAATATTCTCTTACTGTCTTCTTTATAGGGACTGGCAATGCTGTTTGTATGCATGACAGGAATGTTTGTGTATGGGTATGTGTAACACTTGTTGATATTGTCGTCCCCAGGCGTCGGGTGAAGTGGAGCAGATCCTGTGGGAGAACACAAGCCGCCACACCATGAAGAGCACGCTGTTCAAGGTCCACCTCCACCCCTGCCTGGTCCTCCACAACCTGCTGCCCGTGCCCCTCTCCCTCGAGCCCCCGGCACCATGGCAGCCAGGGTCATCATGCCGGGCGCCTCACTCAACCTCACCAAGGCTCAGCTGGGATCCATGTACCTTGAACTTGTGGTAAGAAACTTATCCTCCATCAGACAGATCTACTACCCTTTTTCCACATGTTTATACAGTAAAACCTCTCATATTCGGACTAATTGGGCCAAGGAGTGGTCCGAGTAATGCAAGGATCCGAATAATGGGGGGATATGTAAATAAAAAAAACCTAGGTGTATAGATTAGCTAGGAAATTTCGACCCCTAAAAAAAAAAAAAAAAAAAAAAATCTAGGGGTATACATATATAGCTAGGAAATTTCGACCCCCCTAAAAAAATAAAAAAAAAAAAAAAAAAAAAAAAAGGAGAAGGTCCGAATAATGTTAAAGTCCGAATACGAGAGGTTTTACTGTACACTAATTGCTTTTGATTCATTTGATAATCTTCAGTTATCGTTTTTCTTACAGTGGTTCTTGTCCATATGTAAGGCTACGGCCACACTGAACGCGATTTGCTAGGAGGGTAGAGGGTAGCGGGTGAGAGGCAAGAACGAACACACATCATCTAATGCGACTGGCCATACTGCACGTGGGTAGCTGGTTCCCGCCAAGCTTACGTTTAGCGCTTGCCTCTACCCGGTAGGCAGCCCGCTACCTGTTACCCTCCCAGCAAATTGCGTTTAGTGTGGCCCTAGCATAAAGCATTTGTGTGTGTCCTGAGATCATAGTTGCTCAATTATAAGTTTCATATAAGAAATAAGGTTTATAAAGACAAAAGGCAAGAGTATCACCTGGTCCCCTCCTTCCTTCTTTCCTCCCCCCAGTTGCTGGATTATCTGTCCCGGGACTGGGTGTGCGGCAAGGCCCTGGAGACCCACCCGCCGGAGCTCAGCGTGTGGACCTTCAAGTCGCGGGGAGACATCCTGGGGGGGCCACTGGACCTTGATCTTGGCATGCTGGCCGTCAAGCACAAGCAGATGCTGTCCCTGAGTCTGTACTGTCCCTTCTGGATGATCAACAAGACGGGACTCATGCTGACCTACAGGGTGAGTAATAATGCTGTTCCTTAGAGTCATAGGTGTATAACTTTTAAGAACTTAGAATCATAGGTGTATAACTTTAAGAACTTAGAATCATAGGTGTATAACTTTAAGAACTTAGAATCATAGGTGTATAACTTTAAGAGCTTAGAATCATAGGTGTATAACTTTAAGAACTAGAGTCATAGGTGTATAACTTTAAGAACTTAGAGTCATAGGTGTATAACTTTAAGAACTTAGAATCATAGGTGTATAACTTTAAGAACTTAGAGTCATAGGTGTATAACTTTAAGAACTTAGAATCATAGGTGTATAACTTTAAGAACTTAGAATCATAGGTGTATAACTTTAAGAACTTAGAAGCTTAGGTGTATAACTTTAAGAACTTAGAAGCATAGGTGTATAACTTTAAGAGCTTAGAATCATAGGTGTATAACTTTAAGAACTTAGAATCATAGGTGTATAACTTTAAGAACTTAGAATCATAGGTGTATAACTTTAAGAACTTAGAATCATAGGTGTATAACTTTAAGAACTTAGAAGCATAGTTGTATAACTGAACTTAGTCATAGGTGTATAACTTTAAGAACTTAGAAGCATAGGTGTATAACTTTAAGAACTTAGAAGCATAGGTGTATAACTTTAAGAACTTAGAGTCATAGGTGTATAACATTAAGAACTTAGAAGCATAGGTGTATAACTTTTAAGAACTTAGAATCATAGGTGTATAACTTTAAGAACTTAGAATCACAGGTGTATAACTTTAAGAACTTAGAATCACAGGTGTATAACTTTAAGAACTTAGAATCACAGGTGTATAACTAAAAACTTAGAATCACAGGTGTATAACTAAAAACTTAGAATCACAGGTGTATAACTTTAAGAACTTAGAATCACAGGTGTATAACTTTAAGAACTTAGAGTCATAGGTGTATAACTTTAAGAACTTAGAATCACAGGTGTATAACTTTAAGAACTTAGAGTCATAGGTGTATAACTTTAAGAACTTAGAGTCATAGGTGTATAACTTTAAGAACTTAGAGTCATAGGTGTATAGAAGGAGGACGAGACAAGAAGGAAGAAAAAGGAGAATGAGTAAAAAATAGGCAAAAAGAAAGTAGAAAGGGATATTAGAGTATATAGAAGAGAATATAGTGCTGATATAGCATGGAAGGAAAATGTACTTCGAGTTGAATTTCCAAAAAGTCATCTAAATATCTTTTCACAAAACTGGAGATGTTTCAATGCAGTCATTTTGGTTGGGGATCAACATACACCCACCCAGCTAAGCCCCAGTAAAGTAAAGTCTCTAACTACAGAAACCTGCAATGAAAATGTATAGATTGCCTGATGGTTACAGAAGTATTTGTGATACCCTTACCTGGACAGGCCTTGTACGTATACAGTACCCTCCCGAGTTTCACGGTATGCGAGTTTCGCGCTGAGTCCTAAATTCTTACCATCCCGACTTTCGCGCATTATATCCCCGAGTTTCGTGCTGCTTTGTACACGTTGTTTTTTTTGTTTTTTTGGTGTGTGTGTGTGTTTGTGTTTTTCTCTACAGGAGCAGCCGGTGTCGCATAAGATAGGTAACACCTCAAAATAAGTAGCACCTTACCTTACACCCCCGCCGTTCCTTACTTATTTACCACAAAATACTCCTTTATAAAGTAATTAGCCATGACGTGTGTGGTACTGTGGTTTCTGGAGGTACTGGAGGAGACAGGAGAGAAGAGTGGAAGGCATTGTGACAGTGTTATTGCCGCATAACACTTGTCACACAACCATCAGCTGACGCCCTCACTCACTCAGACCAAAACAAATGAAAATGTTTTAGTATCCCAGGTGAAATAGACAAGGGAAGAGTTGACAAATCTGTTAACGAAAGCAGACAAAGTTTGAAGAGAACCTATGAAGCGATACTAATTTAAGCGTCAAAGGTCACAAGAAGAAGACGAATCGAGAGAGACAGAGATGGAACTTTTTAGCAAGATAATCCCTTCACCTGCCTTGTCATACATAGAAGCACACTAACATAGACATAAGACGTGTACAGAGCTAGATCACTCAATGCCTTGCTCTTACTAATCACTACACTAATGCTTTCCTCCCTTCTCTACGGTACCTCCAATGCCTTCCTCTCTTCTCTCCTGTCTCCTCCAGTACCTCCAGCAACCACAGTACCACACACGTCCTTGTTAATCACTTACAAAGGAGTATTTTGTGGTAAATAAGTAAGGATCGGCGGGGGTGTGAGGTCAGGTGCTACTTATTTTGAGGTGTTACTTATTTTATGCAACACCGGTTCAAAGGCCTGGCCTATGAAGAATAGGCCACTTGTAATATCAAGATCAAGATCAAGTATCGTTCGTAGGACGATTATTGCTAGTTGAAACAGAATACGTGTGTGGGAGAACGCCGGACTAAAGGCTTCACCGACAGCATCCGCTGGGTGACTCCCAACTCAAGCTCAAGCTCATCTCTTCCCTCCTCTTCCTCCTCCTCTCCTCTACGTAGTGTTGGCCGAAGCCACCATCCCAGGAGGCGGGTCGCAAACCCTAGGCTAACACCCAGTACCCATTCACTGCTGGGTGGACAGGGGCTTGGGGCATTTTCAGGATATTTTTTTGGGGAAAAAGTGAGTCTTATAAGCTGTAAAATACGGTAGGTACACCTCGCACCGGACGAAATAAGCATTTTTACAGTGTTTTCAATACCCGAGTTTCGCGATCCGCGAGTTTCGCGCTATGCCTCGGGAAGAAAGCAAGCGGGAAACTCGGGAGGGTACTGTAGTACAAGTATGGAATCACAAGGATTATTTTTCCATACATCTGGCTATCTTCCGCACATGTGAAGTAACACCCAACCAAGAAGAAACAGAATGTGTTGCCCCATACACATAGACCACCGGGAAAACAGAATACCTAAGGTGCTCCGACCAGCCTCAGATTTGATCATTCTATTGTTATACGTGTATTGAATTACCTCACTCCTGTATAGCTTTCAAGGTTGTAAGATTTTGTCACCAAACATAGAATGCCTTCATAAATGCACAGGGAAGAGCTAGAATGTTTCCTAATATACATTCTCTTTCAGAAAATATGGAGTTATCTTGACATTTTAGTTCCATTAAAGAAATTATTAGTAAAAAACCCATGCAAGATAGCTCGGGTTTTGCCCACAATAACATCTTTTTTTATTGTAAATGACAGAAGTCTCGTAAAATAGAGCGCTCCAACTCCACCTCCTCTACTGACTCCCAGAGTAGTCCCATCAAGGTACCTTTAATGCTTATGACATGCATTTAGATCTCTGTTTTCTTTTTATTTATTTATTTATTTATTGTTATTTTGCGTAAGATCGCATGCCGTCCTTAGACCCTACGTTGCTTACTGTGTAAATTTTGTGGACAGAAACCGTTGTAAATGAACTTTATTGGAACACTTGTATTGCTGCAATGTATTTAGAAGTAGAGTATGTGTAATAGATGTGTTTAAATTCTACATAATCACAATTTGTAGTCTATGTGCCACTGCAATGACATTTCTGCTGTAGTGGGATTAAGTTTGAATGCCACGAGATTTAGTAATACAGGTTGAAGTTCCCAAACTCGGCATCCCAAGACTCGGCAACACCCAAAACTCGGCTATGGTTCCGTATTTTCCAAAACACGGCAGAACACCCAAAACCCGGCGCGTAGTTGCCGGGTCGGCCGCTAGGTGCCACCGCACTAGGCCGCTTGGTTTCTCCCGCCAATTTGTTTGTTGTTATTGTTCAGTGGTGTTGTGACTGTAGAGTTGTGTACACTGTTGTTTTGTGTACTTCTACAGGTCTGTTATTGGTATTATGGCTCCCAAACCAATATATCTACATTCTAAAAGTCGGAAAATTCCATTACTCGGCTCGGCGCTGGTCCCGAGGTTGCCGAGTTTGGGAACTTCAACCTGTACTGTAATGGGGATTTTGACGTGGTTAGAATTATGCCCTGCCACTCTTGCCATCAGTATCATTATCAGTATCCTAATCAGCATTACTGTGATGTCAGGGGCAGCAGAGGTGTAGCATGAAGCTTTTGTCATTACGAGGAAATGAATAAGTAATATTTTCTTACTTTTATTCTAACAATGCAGTAAAGGGTAAAAAATATCTGAATGATTTTGGTAGGCACTATATGATTGATCCCCCTTAGATTTTTTTTTTCATGAGGGGTTAGCGAAGAGGGTGTCAATAAAGAAGGATCCCGTAGTAATCCTGTATTGGTTACCAGTTTGTGAAAGGAAGCAAACTTATAGTAATGGAACAGTCAAGGCTAGTAAAGCTTCTCTTGACGTGATTGGTAAAGAAAACACCTCAGCTCCTCCATCAAGAGTTCCATCCTCAACCACTAATTCATTTAACAATACACACCTGGACTTCAACTTTGTTAAGAAAAAAATGTACTCTTGGGTCAACTCGTTTTGTGTGTTTTCTGTCTTCTTAATAGTTGTTATGATATTTTGACACTCACTCCATTAACTTTGTGCTATAATGCATGACTCATGAGAGGCAAGTGTGGATGAGAGAGAGAGATAGAGGCAAGAGAGAGAGAGAGAGAGAGAGAGAGATGTTGTACACGATAGAGAAAGATGGAATTCTTTCCCGTTATACAAACTGGTACATTTTTTTGCAGCGTTGGGCCTCGACACTCTCTGTAGCGTCTGTCTCACCCGAGAGTGGTGGGTTGGTGAGTGAGCGTGTGGCCTTCATGCTAACCACACACACATGCACACACACACAGATTCACTCAAACACACACACACACACACACACACACACACACACACACACACCACACACACACACACACACACACACACACACACACACACACACACACACCTATATACACCTATGATATACCTAGGGGGACTCCGTAGTGTAAGGGTTAGCACGCTCGGCTCACAACCGAGAAGTCTCGGGTTCGATCCCCATGCAAAGCGAAGACAGACGGGCGGTCTTCTTAAAACCCGAGCCCCTGTCCACCCAGCAGTGAATGGGTACCGGGTGTTAGCCGGGGGTTTGTAACCCCCCTCCCGGGGCGGTGGCTTCGACCAACACTAAGCACTAAGGATGAATGATAAAATAAATGTTGATATGGAGACGGGGCCATACGAGCATTGCTCAGGCCCTGTAAAATACAACTAGATGAACACACACACACACACACACACACACACACACACACACACACACACACACACACACACACACACACACACACACACACACACACACACACACACACACACACACACACACACACACACACACACACACACACACACACACACACACACACACACACACACACGCACACACGCACGCACAGTTGAAAGAAAGACTGGATAACTGTAGATATGGAGACGGGACCACACGAATGTAGCTCAGGCCTTGTAAAACACAACTAGGTAAACACACACACATGCATGCACACTTTAATCTGTAATCAAGCCCATGGTGTGGGTTTAATCCATAACCTTTGATCTGGTTGACTGTTTGAATAACATAATTTTACATGAAAAGACATAAATAGCAAACAAAAGAACATTTTGCAAATCACTTGGTAAATCATGGAATGTATGAAGCATTATGGGGAGGCGGTGGCCAAGTGGTTAATGCCTGGAAGTGGCAAGCTCGGTGTACAGAGTTTGAATCCCGCCGGGTGCCAAAATCTTTCAGCACCGTCGAGTTAGAATCCCGCCGGGTGCCAAAATCTTTCAGCACCGTCGAGTTAGAATCCCGCCGGGTGCCAAAATCTTTCAGCACCGTCGAGTTAGAATCCCGCCGGGTGCCAAAATCTTTCAGCACCGTCGAGTTAGAATCCCGCCGGGTGCCAAAATCTTTCAGCACCGTCGAGTTAGAATCCCGCCGGGTGCCAAAATCTTTCAGCACCGTCGAGTTTGAATCCCGCCGGGTGCCAAAATCTTTCTGCACCGTCGAGTTTGAATCCCGCCGGGTACCAAAATCTTTCTGCACCGTCGAGTGTCCTACAAACACCCACATGCTGCCCATTAACACTACCTTCAATTGCGAGTGCATCGGAGGACACAGGGGGGCGGCATGAGCTTCAAATCACAGGCGTCACTATATTAAATTCCTGCCTGCGCCACCACGGGCGAGGGCCAACCATCCCAGCCCTCAAGTAAACCTCCAGGGCCTACCATCCCACCCCTGGAGATCACTCACTGCCTATACGCGCTATCGGCACAAATGTAAAAGAAAATTTCAGTTATATATGTTTCATGGGCGCAATCCAAATCTAACCTAGGAACCTTCACATCGCCTTTCATTCCATATGTTTCCCTCAATGTCTTTGGTAGATATACTGCGTGCCACCGTCCTCCTCTCACAGACAGTCACAGGTACTATAGTCTATTTTATTTAATATGGTCAAAATGCAGTAAGGAGACCACGCCCCCTGCCTTTCTCCCATTGTCTACGGGGCAGCTGATTGGTGCACTCAATGGTCATCATGTGTACAGGTTACTCGTATCATTATCACTACCAAACACACTATCCTCACTACATAATAGCACGTGACCACTGGGAATTTTGACCCTATTAAATAAAATAGACTATAACTGCTAGTAATACAGTGTACAACCTTCAGGAATATAAACATGAAGCTTACCATTATAGAGGACCAATACAATATTTTGGATAATACCAGAAAAACAGTGTATGTAACCAATAGTGAATACACTGAACACTATTTTAATATTTGCCATCACTGTTTTATTTATTTGGTGTGCATTTGGCTTATTTTGTTTTGTTACCTCCACTGTGAGCCTTACGAAGCACTGCATTGTTTCTGTTATTTGTGTCCCAGCACCGTGAGACTTTCTTGTGTATTATGCATTGAAGGAGCACATATCTTATTACCTTAGAGGTATTAAGGCTGATTCACACTGGCGTTTTTTCGGCATTTTTATCTGACGAGAAGTCGGTCTCTTGAAAGACCGAGCGATCGGTGCGTGATTTTTGTTGGAAACCTATTGCGATCATGACACCAGCCCCAGACCCAGACCCCTTCTCGTCAGATAAAAATGCCGAAAAAACGCCAGTGTGAATCAGCCTTTAGTGTAAGTTCTCTGTTGTAGCATGTTGAGTCATGTTTTCATTAGTTATTTGATATACTTTATTAGTTACTTATTTGATATTTCTAATGCCATCTTATTAGGTATCATTAATGCCTTACTTATACCATCTTATTCCATGTTAAGTAGACAGTTTTATGCATGCATTTATATATATACCCTTATTTATTATGGGTATATTTTGGTAGTACTTGAGGTTCATGGATGTTTAGAATCTTTGTTGGAAGATACGCTGCATAAACTTCAATGCAATAGTGATGGTTGAGCAGTCGCAGAGAATCGGTAAAGTAACATAGAGAATTTGTGCAAGAAAAGCATCATATTTACATCAAAACTATATATGTATTTAAGAGACTGCTGCTTTATTACAATACTATCAACCCTTCTAACCCAACCTGCCCTAGACTCAAAAGAAAAACCTTGTAATCTCTTAAGCCCATCAAGTAAAGCCATCAATAAACTATCATACAGAATTTGTGCAGGAAAAGCATTATCTTGACATTAACCCCTTCACACCCAGAATGTTCCTTTGCTATATAAAATCGTCTGTTTTTAGCCATTAGATTACAAAAAGTAACTAAATAAACCAAATTAGCTAGTGGACAAGGATACTAAACAGGTCATTTCTATAGAATATTGCTAATATTCACCAAAAATTGTCTAATGGTGCCTAAATTACAATGGAAATTTCGTTCTGGGTCTCAAGGGGTTAATAGTTAGATAGATAGATAGATAGATAGATAGATACCAAATTTGCTAGTGGACAAGGATACTAAACGGGTCATATCTATAAAAAACATTGCTTATAGTCACTAAAAATTGTCTAATGGTACCTAAATTACAATGGAAATTTCGTTCTGGGTCTCAAGGGGTTAAGAGATTAGCACTTTATTACAAGACATGCTATCTAAGCCTGGTATCCCTCTTACCCAACCTGCCCTGTACTCAAAAACATAACTTGTAACCTCCTGAGTACACTGCTAGACCATCAAAATAATATGCAGTGCACTTGATTCATCACTACAGGAAAGAAAAATAATATCACCATTTGTTTTTACCGTTATATTATTCAACAGGATTTGTTTTGTGTCCTTATCATTGTTTTTTGAGGCATTGTCCGGGGAAAAAAAGGGCTAAAAGTCATTGTAAACTATCATTAAAATGCCCAAAAACAATTAAAATTAAAATTAAACAGAAACAGATTAATATGCAACAGAAACAAATTATAATGCAACAGATGGCAAACAGTTTATTTTTGCAGTTTAAGTGTTCAACAGGATTTATTTTGTGTCCATATCATTCTTTTTTTAGACGTATTATTTGAAGAAAAAAAAGCCGAAAGTTTTTTGAGGACTATTATTAAAGCTCCCAGAAAGGTGCAATAGAAGGCCGGCAGTACTTACCCTCCCTGAGCCTCCTGTCAACCCACTCACCTACTTGCCTTGACTTTTTAAGCAGCAGTGCATGATGAATGTTGTCGTCATTTTCTGTTACAGTAGATTGATGATTCGTTTTGTATACAGTAAAACCTCTCGTATCCGGACTAATTGGGCCAAGGAGTGGTCCGAGTAATGCAAGGATCCGAATAATGGGGGGATATCCAAAAAAAAAAAAAAAAAAAAAAAAAATTCTAGGTGTTAATAAATAGCTAGGATATTTCGACCCCTAAAAAAAAAAAAAAAAAAAAAAAATTCTAGGTGTACAGTATATATAGCTAGCTAGGAAATTTCGACCCCTAAAAAAAAATAAAAAAATAAATAAAAAGTCTAGGTGTATATAATATATATAGCTAGGAAATTTCGACCCCTAAAAGAAAAAAAAAAAAAAGGCGGTCCGAATAATGTTAAAGTCCGAATAATGAGGGTCCGGATACGAGAGGATTTACTGTACGTATTTCAAATCACGTACAATTGATGATGATATGTTGGACTATGTGTTGGTTTCTATTTCAAAGTATCAGAGGACAGGGTAACATTGTGTTTTTAATCTTGTGATGCTTCTTAACCCCTTCACACCCAGATGTTTCCTTTGCTATAAAAAATTATATGTTGTCGAGCCATCAAATTAAGAAAAGTAACTGAATACTTACCAAATTTGTTAGTCGACAAGGATACTAAACAGGTCATATCGATAAAATATTGCTTATATTCACTAAAAACTGTCTAAAGGTACCCAAATTACAATGGAAATTACATTCTGTGGCCTCAAGGGGTTAATCCTGGAAATTGTTGAGGAATTTTATACTGGGAGTTCATTCTTTAGTTTGCCTCTGTTTTGGGGGTTTGCATCAGCATTCTTATCCTCACGCCAGGGTCTCCATTCCTCTTGTCTTCATATGGCAGGATAATACCTCTAAATATTCAGGTTTTGTCTAACTGTGAACAATCATAGTCATCTTAAGTCTTCAAACGCAGTATATGCCTATGTAATAACTACCCATGAATAATGATAGGTGGACATATACTATAGTCTATTTTTTTTATTATGGTCAAAATGCAGTAAGGAAGCCACGCCCCCTGCCTCCCCTTCTATTCTACAGGGCAGCTGATTGGTGCATTCCTCGTATCATTACTACCAATCACAATATCTTCACTACTTAACAGCGCGTGACCACTGGACAGAGCAATCTTCACTACAGAGGGTGACAAAATCCGTTTGTAGTAAAGATTGCTCTGTCCAGTGGTTACGCGCTGTTAAGTAGTGAAGATACTGTGATTGGTAGTGATGATACGAGGAATGCACCAATCAGCTGCCCCGTAGAATAGAAGGGGAGGCAGGGGGCGTGGCTTCCTTACTGCATTTTGACCATAATAAAAAAAATAGACTATAGTATAATATTGTCTAGGTGTTTTTACTGTCCTCGATACATCATAAATGAACAAGTTTCACCCATTAAACAATATAGAAGCAGGGGAAATTAAATCTTGCAGCACTTTATTTTTTTTTTTGTATTTCTGTTATAGTAGAAAGATTCCTCAACAGTAAGCACTTTATATTCTCCATCAGATGTAGGAAAAGTTTTTTTTGGCTAGTAATCAGGGTAGAACAAGAAGTAACAGATTCAAATTGGAAAAGCGTAGATTTAAAAAGGAAATAGGGAAAAACTGGTTCACAAATCAGGTGGTAAATGATTGGAATGGACTCAGTCATCAGGTGGTCAGTGTGGAGTCAATACGGAGCACTCTTTAACCCCTTGAGGCCCATAACATAATTTCCATTGTAACTTGGGTACCAGTAGACGATTTTTAGTGACTATAAGCAATATTTAATAGATATGACCTGTTTAGTAGCCTTATCGACTAAATAATTTGGTATATTCAGTTTCTTTTCGTAATTATATGACTCAAAAACACACAATTTTTTATAGCAAAGGAAAGATTGGGCGTTGAAGGGGTTAAAAGGAGGCTAGAGGATTTCATGGATGGGGATGAAAGGTGGATGTATAAGTAATGTTAAGTAACAGGAACTACCACGTGTAGGTCTCCCAGCCTCTTATAGCTTCCTTATGTTCTTAAGTTCTTATTTTCTTAAGTTCTTATGTTCTTATGTTCTTATCAGGGAGATACTCGGAACAACATTGTGGTGCACGAGGAGGTTAACAACGAAGCGATACTCTTCTCCTTCAAGTCCAAGGCATTCTTTGGGAAGAAGAAGGCGACTGTGAAGGTGGAGGACAGTGACTGGTCTGAAAAGTTCTCCCTAGACGTTGTGGGCAGTTCGGGTTCAGTTCTGTGTAAGGCGCCGAACAGAAACTACCAGGTGTGTTAGAAAGACAATGGTTACTAAGAAATGACCTTATATATTCCATTATCAATCTACTGCATGCATAGGTTAACCCTAGATTTTTAGCCAAGAAAGTATTAATCTGTGATATATAATAGGCTCAAATGTAAACAAAATAATAATAATAATAAAAATGTGTCCAAATGTACACTATACTAATGTGTTACAGAAAAATATAATAGTAGACACAGAGGACTTATTTCATTGACGGAACACATCGCTTCTTTATATCGCATTCTTATATATACATTCTATACCATATGTTAATTTTGTAGGTGTAGGTCTTTATACATGGTACATACCTTTTTGTTTTATATATACATACATTGTTTTATACTTTATTTCAATGTTCAGGTTGGTGTTGACAATCAGCTGAGCAACTCCGGGCTCACCAAGATCGTGGTGTTCACTCCTTTCTACACCATCCTCAACAAGGCGTCCTATGACATGGAGGTGGCCGAGGTGGATGTTGCCAAGGCTGAATGGTTCACCGTCCTGGCTGGTATGCCTTCTTCTTCTTCTTTCTGTTTAACGCCTTGAGGCCCAGAATGTAATTTCCATTGTACTTTCGGTATACCATAAGACAATTTTTAGTGAATATAAGCAATACAGTAAAACCTCTCATATTCGGACTAATTGGGCCAAGGAGTGGTCCGAGTAATGCAAGGATCCGAATAATGGGGGGGGGAATACGAATACGAGAGGTTTTACTGTATTAATAGACCAGATAACAGTAGCAGATTTCAAGGCCTGTTTCTATCCCATCCCTGTCAGAAAACTTCTTCTCTTAAGTAGTCAAGTGGTCACACATAGCATGCTTTCAATGGATGTTTTTCCTATAAGAACATAAGAAAAATAAGGAAGCTACAAGAGGCAGCGAGACCTACACGTGGTAGTTCCTGTCACCTAACACTACCTACATCCACCTTTCATCCCCATCCATGAACCTGTCCAGCCTCTCTTTAAAGCTCCCTAATGACTCCGCACTAACTACCTGTCTACTGAGACCATTCCACTCATTCACCACCCTATTTGTGAACCAGTTTTGTTAGCCATAAAATTACGAAAAGTCACGGAATATACCAAATTAACTAGTGGACAAGAATACTAAACAGGTCATAGCTATAAAATATTGCTTATAGTCAATAAAAATCATCTGTTGTTAGCCATAAAATTACGAAAAGTCACGGAACATACCACAATGTTCATATGCAAAACATAAGAAGAACATAAGAAAATATGGAAGCTACAAGAGGCTGTGAGACCTACACGTGGTAGTTGTTGTAATTGATGTACAGCTAAGTATTAATTATCCGACCTTGGGGGGACCGAAGGTAGGTCGGATAATTGGAATAGTCGGATGTTCGGATATCACAGTAACCATAAACGTAAGGACAAAATGGTATAGAACATAAAAGATGCAGCTCTTGAAGGCCGATCCAGTGGTAGATGCGAAAGTAAAATTCATGCATAAATAAAGCCACAAATCAATGTTTTCTAATAAGTATAAAAAAAAAACTAAGTAAAATAAATGGCCAAAACAAGACACAATGTGGTGGTGAAAAAAGTCGGTTGTTTGGACAAGTCGGATGTTTGGAGGTCGGATGTTGGGAATTTGGCTGTACTAGAATTCCTATGTTGTACTAGAAACAGGAACAAAATCATAGTAACTTAAGTCAGTGAATATAAACTACTTTTGTAACCTTGCAGGGGAAAGCATCGGGTGGTGGCCCGTGGGTGCCAAGAGGGAGGTGTTTGTGCGGGTGAGAGGCACCATGGACACCACACCCGCCTTCCCCTACGACCGCCCTCTCTCCACTGTCCTGGCCCTGCCTAACATGGTAAAGCTATACCCTTGTGTTTTCCAGTATGAATGAAGAAAGTAAGTGTTTTCCAGTATGAATGTATTGTAAATCTTGATGTTAAGTACCGTTTATATTCTGAGGTAAAAAGGAGGCTGGCAACAGTGCTTTATATACAGTCTTATGTCATCTAGGTAAAAGGTAAAGATGGGGGCATACGCTATGCTGCTCGTGGCCTCGGTGCTCATCTCCGTCGCATTAACCCTTTGAGCCTGTGGTGGGTGAGGACCCGTTACCCCGGGACACAGGGCTAGTGTGACATCCGGGTTACCACAGTTACCTTCCCCAGGTTTCCGAATCCCCAGGTACCATTTATCAACCCCGAAAGGAAGGAAAAACAGCTGGTTGGGCTGGTCGCCGACTTGCCCTGGCCCGGATTCGAACCAGGGCCCGCAGATTCATAGCCAGGCACGCTAGCCACTACACCACGGAGGCAACTTGGTCAATACATGTACATTTTTAAAAAGGTAGAAGAATGTGGTAGAAGGTAGAATGTATTGTGAGTCTTGATATGCAATGCTGTGTTTTCCAGTATGAATGAAGAAAGTAAGTGTTTTCCAGTATGAATGTATTGTGAGTGTTGATGTTTAATGCTGTGTTTTCCAGTATGAATGTATTGTGAGTGTTGATGTTTAATGCTGTGTTTTCCAGTATGAATGAAGAAAGTAAGTGTTTTCCAGTATGAATGTATTGTAAATCTTGATGTTAAGTACCGTTTATTTTCTGAGGTAAAAAGGAGGCTGGCAACAGTGCTTTATATACAATCTTATGTCATTTAGTCATCTGTTATTTAGGCCAAAACATCTACATTTTTAGGAGTGTAGTGTGAGTGTTGATGTGTGATGGTGTGTGTTTCAGTAAGAGTGTAGTGTGAGTGTTGATGTGTGATGGTGTGTTTGTCAGTAAGAGTGTATTGTGAGTGTTGATGTGTGATGGTGTGTTTGTCAGTAAAGCCCCGTCCACACTACCACTCACCACCGTCGGCGCTTGCCGTCGAACAGTGTTCGTCACTCAAAAGTGGCAGTGTGGACACGATGCCGACGAGCAAAATGTAACCGTCGGCATTGCCCGCCAACATTCAGCAGGTTAAAATATTGGGCAGGCATGCCCGTCACTCACGGGTCAGCGCCGAACACATGCTTCAAGTTATCGGCAGTTTTCACTATCTAGATATTTTTGCATTGCTATGTATCGTATACCATCAGAACCAAGAAAGTCAGCTGATTACGAGTATGTGATCAACAATTAAATGGGAGAAATGGCTGGGAAATTGCAGCGAGTTGAAGACAAAAATGTGAGAAAAATGTTTATACAATAAACCCTTCATGTTCGCGGGGGTTAGGGAACAGAGACACCCGCTTAGTTGCCAGTCCCTATAAAGAGACAGTAAGAGAATAAAATAAAAACAGAGGGGTAGGCCAATTTAGTTCGGGAGGTGTCTTGTTACTCTTCTTTTGAAAAGATTTAAGTCATAGGAAAGTGGAAAAATAGAAACAGGAAGAGAGTTCCAGAGTTTACCAGTGAAAGGGATGAAAGAGTAAAGATACTGATTAACTCTTGCATTAGGAAGATGGACAGAATAGGGATGAGAATGAGTAGAAAGTCTTGTGCAGCAAGGCTGCGGGAGTGGGGGAGGCATGCAGTTAGCAAGTTCAGAAGAGCAGTGAGCATGAAAATAACGGTAGAAGAGAGCAAGAGAAGCAACATTGCGACGGTGATTTAAAGATTGAAGACAGTCAGTCAGAGGAGAGGAGTTGATGAGACGAAAAGCTTTTGACTCAACCCTGTTTAGGAGAGCTGTATGAGTGGATCCTCCCCAAACATGAGAGACATACTCCATACATGGGCGGATAAGGCCCCTGTAGAGAGCAAGCAATTGGGAGGGAGTAAAAAAATAAAATAATAATAATAATAATAATTAATAATAATAATTAATAATAATAATAATAATAATAATAATAATAATAATAATAATAATAATAATAATAATAATAATAATAAAAAAAAAAAAAAAAAAAAGGGGGGGGGTTGAAAACCCGCGAGTAATCAAATCCGCGAGTAATCAAATCCGCGAGCCTTAAGCCCGCGAACATGAAGGGTTTAGTGTACACTATTTCCTTTTGCTATATTTTTTAGAATACACAAAAAGGTTTTCATATATTTTTCTTGCTTATGATATGCAGAAATGTGTCATAAAGATGATAGTTGGGTCAGTTTTTCTAAACCTCCTGTGGTTATTTCATAATCTCGAGTGAGAGTACACGATATGCAGAAAACATGACTCACTTTGAAATCAGGAAGCGCACTGACCGCCGAACAAAACCGTTCGTGTGGACACAACCCTGGCAACGGCGCTTCCCGTCGGCAAGCACCGACGGCAAGCACCGACGGCAAGCACCGACGGTGGTGAGTGGTAGTGTGGACGGGGCTTAAGAGTGTATTGCGAGTGTTGATGTGTGATGGTGTGTGTTTCAGTACGGCGGTATCCTGGGGGAGGTGGACATGAAGGAGAGCGGGGTGGTGGTGCAGTTTGACCAGTACTTCGAGGGGGCGGCGCCGGCCCTCTTTATAAACCACCTCAGAGACACCTCCATCGCTCTGTGGCAGCAAGGGCATGACGAAAATGTTAGGTAAGTAAATTAATAAAGGGAGCAAGGGCATGATGAAAGTGTTAGGTAAGTAAAGTAAAGTTAAGTATAAAAGGGAGCAAGGGCATGATGAAAGTGCAAAGGTGGGCAGCGCAATTTTTTTTCCAATTCCGCTATCGCAATTCCGACCTGCACCAGTCCGCAATCGCAATTCCGCAATTTTTTTCAGATAGGCCTTTAAGCAATCGCAATTCCGCAAACTAATTTTGACACCTACAATTTAAACAAAAAAATGTCTCTAGACTCTTAAACATCTCTAGACTCTTAAACACCTACAATTAAAACAGTAAATGTCTCTAGACTCTTTATTAGTGTTTAATACTTCTGTATTCCTATTCTGTTTCTGTCTATACTTGTTACTTGTCCTTCACAATTAAGTCTTTGTCTCTTTTAGTGTTTTTCTGTACTTTTACACTTCACAGTCTACTGGCTAGTAATCACTAATCTAAGTACTAATCTTCCTCTTCCTCCTCCTTCCACTTCTTCTGGTTCAGCATGTGGAGGTTGGCAACTAATCACACACACGGCCAGCGTACACGCTCTCAATCCCAAGTTCCAGCACGCACTGACTGAGTGACACTGTGCTACACTTGGCAAGTTGGCAGTTGGCAGTGTCGTCTCCACAATATTTGGTGGGAACTGATGTTCATGCGGGCACTTGCCACTTTGAAGGTGGTGACCGTCACAATTATTGCAATTGAGTTTTAAAAATTTGGCGGTCCGCAACCCGCAATTCTGCATTTTTTTCAGGCATCCGTAATTGCGCAATTCCGCAACCGAATTACCCATTCCGCAAGTTATTGCGGTTGCGTTTCAAAATTTTGGCGGTCCGCAATTCGCAATTCCGCAATTTTTTCAGGCATCCGTAATTGCGCAATTCCGCAACCGAATTACCATTCCGCAAATTGCGGAATTGCGGACTAAAATTGCAGAAAGCCCACCTTTGTTATTTATACATATTATTATTCTTTATTTTTATTATGGTATGGATAAGGTCTATTAATGTATGTATATATTAAGGTTTGCATTACAGTATATGTATATACAGGTATCAGTATGGTATGTATTGCTGTGTTGCAGTAAGGTTTTAAGTAAGAGATATATTGATGTGTGTTGCAGTAAGGTTTTAAGTAAGAGATATATTGATGTGTGTTGCAGTAAGGTTTTAAGTAAGAGATATATTGATGTGTGTTGCAGTAAGGTTTTAAGTAAGAGATATATTGATGTGTGTTGCAGTAAGGTATGCATTGCTGTGTGTTTCAGTGTGTTGAGCCCCATGAGTGTGATGCACTACACGTGGAGGGAGCCGGGGGGCACGCTGGCCGTGTGTGCAACCATGGGGTCCCACCCGCCTGTCACCCTCAGCTTGGATAAGGTGAGGACAGCTCTCTGAGGCAGGAATGGAAGTGAAATGAAAATACCACAAATGCCAAAATACCACAAATCTACTTCATAATCACACCTGAATCTCCACAGATCTCAGACACCCAAGCCACTGATATATACAGTAAACCCTCACTATAACGAACCAATTGGGGGAAGGAGGTGACGTTATATCCGAATGATCTGAAATTTTCTCGTATAACTAACTTTGTTTGTTACATGAGGTGAAAGTTCGGATACTTACGTACCTGCATCCATCAAAAATACTAAACGTATACAGGGAAATTAAAACAATACTTACATACTGAACCAAACCGAACCCCACATTTATTTACCAAACTTATTCAGTAAATCACCGCATATACCGGAATGGCAGAAAGAGTTTGTTAAAGCCTAAATTCGTTATACAGTAAAACCTCTCATATTCGGACTAATTGGGCCAAGGAGTGGTCCGAGTAATGGGGGATATGTAAAAAAAAAAAAAAAAAAAAAAAAAAAAAAAAAAAAAAAAAAATATCATCTATAGTCTATTTTTTTTAACAAGGCAAAAATTCCATTCTTTCATAAGGTCCCATGCTTACCATGATGCCATGATGCCTACGTTTCCCTGATATTATGGTTAACTATGATAAAATACAGCTGAAACGTAGAAGAAGCTTAGTATTCCCTTCTCCTGGCATCAAATATCAGTCAGTAAGCAGCAAGGGGGCAGGATTTTTTGCCTTGTTAAAAAAAATAGACTATAGGTGTATATAGTATAGCTAGGAAATATTGACCCCTAAAAAAAAAAAAAAAAAAAAAAAAAATTCTAGTTGTATATATATATAGCTAGGAAATTTCGACCCCTAAAAGAGGAGGGGTCCGAATAATGTCAAAGTCCGAATAATGAGGGTCCGAATACGAGAGGTTTTACTATATAGAGGTCCGTAAAAGCGAGGGTTTACTGTAATGACTTGCTTTCACTCTCGGTGGCAAACCTCTGATTTTTCTCCTTTCCTCCCCAGGATGACCAGGGCAGCACCGCCAACAACTCCATCCACTGGGTCGCCTTCCTCCAAAACCAACAGCGATGTTTACTCTTTATTGACGACATAAACATCGCCTCCACCGCCCTCAACGCTGCCATGATGGAGCGCTTCCAACAGGAGGTGACGCTCTCCATCAACAGCATCGGTCTCTCCCTCGTGGATGACAACAACAGGAAGGAGGTGGCATACATCAGCCTCGCCAGGTGGGTGTACAGCATTATTCAATCATAATCTTTCTTTCGACGACATTACTTTCATCATTACTTCGACATTACAGTAAAACCTCTCATATTCGGACTAATTGGGCCAAGGAGTGGTCCGAATAATGCAAGGATCCGAATAATGGGGGGATATGAAAAAAAAAAAAATCTAGGTGTATATAGCTAGGAAATTTCGACCCCTGAAAAAAAAAAAAAAAAAAAAAAAAATCTAGGTGTATATATAGCTAGGAAATTTCGACCCCTAAAAAGAAAAAAAAAGAAAAAAAAAAAAAAGGAGAAGGTCCGAATAATGTCAAAGTCCGAATAATGAGGGTCCGAATACGAGAGGTTTTACTGTACATACTTTTTGCGACATTAGTGCAGTGGCGACTATAGTGTTATTGACGGTAGCATAATTCACTTAATCCTCACCAGTTCTGGAGTGGTTTGGGAACACTGCAAGAAGAAGGGCAAGAAACACCGCCCATTCACTCAGTCCCAGACAGAGCTCTTAGAAAAGTGTTACCAGATGTACCAGACACAACTCAAGGCCTTCACGGATCCCTCATTTGTTCGCAGCTACTTTGAGTGTGCTAAAAACCTGGAGGTGAGTTTCCATCGCACTCAAGTTTGCTTTAGCCATTTGACTTAATTAACATTGTGTTATCATTACTATCATTACTTATCATATCATTGCTTTACTTAACTTTTAGCCTTACAAGCCACTTTCAACCCTTCGCCCCAGATCTTTCCTTTGTTATAAAGAATTGTATGTTTAAGCTAGCCATAAAATTTCAAAAAGTCACTTGATATACCAAATTTGCTAATAGACAAGGATACTAAACAGGTCATATCTATAAAATATTGCTTGTATTCACTAAAAATTGTCTAATGGTAACCAAATTACAATGGAAATTATGCTCTGGGTCTCAAGGGTCAAGGTCATTGTCATCATCATCATCATCATTTTACTCCTTACTAATCTATTAAACTTTACTTCTCTGTACTTTTTATGCCTAAGATTCCAGGTCATCTTCATTGTCCGCATCATTATCTTCATCATCTTCATCATCATCATCATCACATCATCATCATCATCATCATCATCATCAAACAGGGTGGAGTCAAAAGCTTATTGCGTCATCAATTTTTTTAACTACTTTAAACTCATTGTCATTATTTCAAGCTGTTCCCATCCAAGCCACCTTCGTATTCTAACTTGCAGAACAGCCTTTTGTGAGATACTTTTTATGTGCTATTTTTTTGTGTGGGATACTTTCTATGACTTGCAAGCAAACATTAAAGGAGCTCTGATTTACAGGCTGACTACGCCAAAATGGAGGTCAGCAAGCCCTTTGAAAGAAAGATTCGGCGCACCTTCCAGCCCGGTGTTTGGCTACAGGTAAGTCTTGCTATGCTATGAGCTATGCTATGCTATGGGTGTGATATGGAGTCAGGGGGAGGAGCTATGTGGTACTGTATAGCCTATGTGGTACTAAATATTAATAGCTTACAGGTGCTATAGGCTCTAACGTAAAAACAAAAAAATTGTACAAAAAAACAGAGTTGCAGGGCAGGAATCTGTGTTTGATTTATATGTACAATTGTGATTTTTAGGTCTTAAGTCGGTTTCCTTTTCAGTCAGTTTCCTTTTCAGTCAGTTTCCTTTTCAGTCAGTTTCCTTTTCAGTCAGTTTCCTTTTCAGTCAGTTTTCTTTTCAGTCAGTTTTCTTTTCAGTCAGTTTCCTTTTCAGTCAGTTTCCTTTTCAGTCAGTTTCCTTTCCAGTCAGTTTCCTTTTCAGTCAGTTTCCTTTTCAGTCAGTTTCCTTTTCAGTCATTTCTTTCAGTCAGTTCTCTTTTCAGTCAGTTTCCTTTTCAGTCAGTTCCTTTTCAGTCAGTTTCCTTTCAGTCAGTTTTCTTTTCAGTCAGTTTTCTTTCAGTCAGTTTTCTTTTCAATCAGTTTTCCTTTCAGTCAGTTTCTTTTCAGTCAGTTTTCCTTTTCGTCAGTTTTCTTTTCAGTCAGTTTCCTTGTCAGTCCTTAGTATTCTTTCAGTCAGTTTTCTTTTCAGTCAGTTTCTTTTCAGTCAGTTTCCTTTTCAGTCAGTTTCCTTTTCAGTCAGTTTTCTTTTCAGTCAGTTTCTTTTCAGTCAGTTTTCTTTTCAGTCAGTTTTCTTTTCAGTCAGTTTTCTTTTCAGTCAGTTTCCTTTTCAGTCAGTTTCCTTTTCAGTCACTTTTCTTTTCAGTCAGTTTTCTTTTCAGTCAGTTTTCTTTTCAGTCAGTTTCCTTTTCAGTCAGTTTCATTTTCAGTCAGTTTCCTTTTCAGTCAGTTTTCTTTTCAGTCAGTTTCCTTTTCAGTCAGTTTTCTTTTCAGTCAGTTTTCTTTTCAGTCAGTTTTCTTTTCAGTCAGTTTTCTTTTCAGTCAGTTTCTTTTCAGTCAGTTTCCTTTTCAGTCAGTTTTCTTTTCAGTCAGTTTCCTTTTCAGTCAGTTTCCTTTTCAGTCAGTTTTCTTTTCAGTCAGTTTCTTTTCAGTCAGTTTCCTTTTCAGTCAGTTTTCTTTTCAGTCAGTTTCTTTTCAGTCAGTTTCCTTTTCAGTCAGTTTCCTTTTCAGTCAGTTTTCTTTTCAGTCAGTTTCTTTTCAGTCAGTTTTCTTTTCAGTCAGTTTTCTTTTCAGTCAGTTTTCTTTTCAGTCAGTTTTCTTTTCAGTCAGTTTCCTTTTCAGTCAGTTTTCTTTTCAGTCAGTTTCCTTTTCAGTCAGTTTTCTTTTCAGTCAGTTTCCTTTTCAGTCAGTTTCCTTTCCAGTCACTTTTCTTTTCAGTTTTTTTTCTTTTCAGTCAGTTTTCTTTTCAGTCAGTTTCCTTTTCAGTCAGTTTCCTTTTCAGTCAGTTTCCTTTTCAGTCTGTTTTCTTTTCAGTCAGTTTTCTTTTCAGTCAGTTTTCTTTTCAGTCAGTTTTCTTTTCAGTCAGTTTTCTTTTCAGTCAGTTTCCTTTTCAGTCAGTTTTCTTTTCAGTCAGTTTTATTTTCAGTCAGTTTCCTTTTCAGTCAGTTTTCTTTTCAGTCAGTTTCCTTTTCAGTCAGTTTCCTTTTCAGTCAGTTTTCTTTTCAGTCAGTTTCTTTTTCAGTCAGTTTCCTTTTCAGTCGTTTTCTTTTCAGTCAGTTCCTTCATTTTCCAGTCAGTTTTCCTTTTCAGTCAGTTTCTTTTCAGTCAGTTTCTTTTCAGTCAGTTTCCTTTTCAGTCAGTTTCCTTTTCAGTCAGTTTCCTTTCAGTCAGTTTCCTTTTCAGTCAGTTTTCTTTTCAGTCAGTTTCCTTTTCAGTCAGTTTCCTTTTCAGTCAGTTTCCTTTTCAGTCAGTTTTCTTTTCAGTCAGTTTTCTTTTCAGTCAGTTTTCTTTTCAGTCAGTTTCCTTTTCAGTCAGTTTCCTTTTCAGTCAGTTTCCTTTTCAGTCAGTTTCCTTTTCAGTCAGTTTCCTTTTCAGTCAGTTTTCTTTTCAGTCAGTTTTCATCATTTTCAGTCAGTTTCTCTTTTCTAGTCAGTTTTATTTTCAGTCAGTTTCCTTTTCAGTCAGTTTCCTTTTCAGTCGTTTCTTTCAGTCAGTTTTCTTTCAGTCAGTTTCCTTTTCAGTCAGTTTCTTTTCAGTCAGTTTCCTTTTCAGTCAGTTTTCTTTTCAGTCAGTTTTTTTTCAGTCAGTTTCTTTTCAGTCAGTTCTTTTCAGTCGTTTCCTTTTCAGTCAGTTTCTTTTCAGTCAGTTTCTTTTCAGCAGTTTTCATTTTCAGTCAGTTTCTTTTCAGTCAGTTTCCTTTCCAGTCAGTTTTCTTTTCAGTCAGTTTCCTTTTCAGTCAGTTTCTTTTCAGTCAGTTTCCTTTTCAGTCAGTTTTCTTTTCAGTCAGTTTTCTTTTCAGTCAGTTTCCTTTTCAGTCAGTTTCCTTTTCAGTCAGTTTTCTTTTCAGTCAGTTTCCTTTTCAGTCAGTTTTCTTTTCAGTCAGTTTCTTTTCAGTCAGTTTTCTTTTCAGTCAGTTTCATTTTCAGTCATTTTTATTTTCAGTCAGTTTTTTCAGTCAGTTTTTTCAGTCAGTTTTATTTTCAGCCCAGTTTCCTTTTCAGTCAGTTTCTTTTCAGTCATTTTTCTTTTCAGTCAGTTTCATTTTCAGTCAGTTTTATTTTCAGTCAGTTTCCTTTTCAGTCAGTTTTCTTTTCAGTCAGTTTTCTTTTTCAGTCAGTTTTCTTTTCAGTCAGTTTCCTTTTCAGTCAGTTTTCTTTTCAGTCAGTTTTCTTTTCAGTCAGTTTTCTTTTCAGTCAGTTTTCTTTTCAGTCAGTTTCCTTTCCAGTCAGTTTTCTTTTCAGTCAGTTTCCTTTCCAGTCACTTCTTTTCAGTCAGTTTTCTTTTCAGTCAGTTTCCTTTTCAGTCAGTTTCCTTTTCAGTCAGTTTCCTTTTCAGTCAGTTTCCTTTTCAGTCAGTTTCCTTTTCAGTCAGTTTTCTTTTCAGTCAGTTTTCTTTTCAGTCAGTTTTCTTTTCAGTCAGTTTTCTTTTCAGTCAGTTTTCTTTTCAGTCAGTTTCTTTTCAGTCAGTTTTCTTTTCAGTCAGTTTTCTTTTCAGTCAGTTTTCTTTTCAGTCAGTTTTCTTTTCAGTCAGTTTTCTTTTCAGTCAGTTTCTTTCAGCAGTTTCTTCAGTCAGTTTTCTTTTCAGTCAGTTTTCTTTTCAGTCAGTTTTCTTTTCAGTCAGTTTCCTTTTCAGTCAGTTTTCTTTTCAGTCAGTTTCCTTTTCAGCCAGTTTTCTTTTCAGTCAGTTTTCTTTTTCAGTCAGTTTTCTTTTCAGTCAGTTTCCTTTTCAGTCAGTTTTCTTTTCAGTCAGTTTCCTTTCAGTCAGTTTTCTTTTCAGTCAGTTTTCTTTTCAGTCAGTTTCCTTTCAGTCAGTTTTCTTTTCAGTCAGTTTCCTTTCAGTCAGTTTCTTTTCAGTTTTCTTAGTCAGTTTTCTTTTCAGTCAGTTTTCTTTTCAGTCAGTTTCCTTTTCAGTCAGTTTCCTTTCAGTCAGTTTCCTTTTCAGTCTTCTTTCAGTCAGTTTCCTTTTCAGTCAGTTTCTTTTCAGTCAGTTTCCTTTTCAGTCAGTTTTCCTTTTCAGTCAGTTTCCTTTTCAGTCAGTTTTCTTTTCAGTCAGTTTCTTTTCAGTCAGTTTCTTTTCAGTCAGTTTCCTTTTCAGTCAGTTTTCCTTTTCTAGTCAGTTTCCTTTCCAGTCAGTTTTCTTTTCAGTCAGTTTTCTTTTCAGTCAGTTTCCTTTTCAGTCAGTTTCTTTTCAGCAGTTTCCTTTCAGTCGTTTCCTTTCCAGTCAGTTTCTTTTTCAGTCAGTTTCCTTTTCAGTCAGTTTCCTTTTCAGTCAGTTTCCTTTCCAGTCAGTTTTCTTTTCAGTCAGTTTCCTTTCCAGTCAGTTTTCTTTTCAGTCAGTTTCCTTTTCAGTCAGTTTCTTTTCAGTCAGTTTTCTTTTCAGTCAGTTTCCTTTTCAGTCAGTTTTCTTTTCAGTCAGTTTTCTTTTCAGTCAGTTTCCTTTTCAGTCAGTTTCTTTCAGTCAGTTTTTTCAGTCAGTTTTCTTTTCAGTCAGTTTTCTTTTCAGTCAGTTTCTTTTTCAGTCAGTTTTCTTTTCAGTCAGTTTCCTTTTCAGTCAGTTTTCTTTTCAGTCAGTTTCCTTTCCAGTCAGTTTCCTTTTCAGTCAGTTTTCTTTTCAGTCAGTTTCCTTTTCAGTCAGTTTTCTTTTCAGTCAGTTTCCTTTCCAGTCAGTTTCCTTTTCAGTCAGTTTCCTTTTCAGTCAGTTTCCTTTTCAGTCAGTTTTCTTTCAGTCAGTTTCCTTTTCAGTCAGTTTTCTTTTCAGTCAGTTTCCTTTTCAGTCAGTTTTCTTTTCAGTCAGTTTCCTTTTCAGTCAGTTTCTTTTCAGTCAGTTTTCTTTCAGTCAGTTTCTTTTCAGTCAGTTTCCTTTTCAGTCAGTTTTCTTTTCAGTCAGTTTCCTTTCAGTCAGTTTCCTTTTCAGTCAGTTTTCTTTCAGTCAGTTTCCTTTTCAGTCAGTTTTTTCAGTCAGTTTTCCTTTCCAGTCAGTTCTTTTCATCAGTTTTCTTTCATCAGTTTCCTTTCAGTCGTTTTCTTATCAGTCAGTTTCCTTTTCAGTCAGTTTCTTTTCAGTCAGTTTCCTTTTCAGTCAGTTTCCTTTTCAGTCAGTTTTCTTTCAGTCAGTTTCTTTCAGTCAGTTTTCTTTCAGTCAGTTTCCTTTCAGTCAGTTTCCTTTCAGTCAGTTTCTTTTCAGTCAGTTTCTTTTCAGTCAGTTTTCTTCAGTCAGTTTTCTTTCAGTCAGTTTCCTTTTCAGTCAGTTTCCTTTCAGTCAGTTTCCTTTCAGTCAGTTCCTTTTCAGCAGTTTCTGTTCAGTCAGTTTCTTTCAGTCAGTTTTCTGTTTTCTTCAGTCAGTTTCAGTTTTCCTTTTCAGTCAGTCCTAACAATGCAGTTCATCATCATATCTTTCAAGTCAGTTTCTTTCAGTCAGTTCCTTTTCAGTCAGTTCCTTTCTCAGTCAGTGTCCACCACATCTCAGTCACCTCACAATGTCTCAGTACAACATCAGTCAGTTCCCTTCTTTCACAGTTGCTCTACAGTCAGAACATCACACACACACCACACATTCACACACACCACACATCTAACAGCACACACACACACTCTCAACATGCCACACACACACACCTCAACAATGCCACACACACACACCCTCAAAAAGCCACACACACACTCAACATCTCAACAATCCACACACACACACACAACACACCTCAACAATGCCACACTACACACACACACACCACACCTCAACAATGCCACACACACACCACTCAACAATGCCAACACACACACACCCACATCTCAACATGCCACACACACAACACACTCAACAAGTCCAAAAGCCACACACACACCTCAACAATGCCACACACACAACACATCTCAACAATGCCACACACATCACTACAGTTCACACACACACACCTCAACAATGCCACACACACACACACACCTCACATGCACACCACACCCACACACACACCTCAACATGCCACACCACACACACACCACCTCACATCACATCCACACCCCACCACCTCAACAATGCCACACACACACACCACACACACACCTCAAAAATGCCACACACCACCACACCTCAACATGCCACACACACACACCTCAACAATGCCACACACACACCACACACTACACACACACACCTCAACAATGCCACACACACACACACACCTCAACAATGCCACACACACACACACCTCAACATGCACACACACCACAGCCACACACCACACACACACACTCAACAATGCCACACACACACACACACACACACCTCAACAATGCACACACACAAAACACCTCAACAATGCCACACCCCACACCTCAACAATGCCACACACACACACACCTCAACAATGCCACACACACACACACCTCAACAATGCCACACACACACACACCTCAACAATGCCACACACACCACACACACCCACACACACCTCAACAATGCCACACACACACACACCTCAACAATGCCACACACACACACACCTCAACAATGCCACACACACACACACACCTCAACAATGCCACCACACACCTCAACAATGCCACACCCACACACCTCACTAATGCCACACACACACACCTCAACAATGCCACACACACACACACACCCACACACACACCTCAACATGCCACACACACACACACACCTCAACAATGCCACACACACACACACACACACACCTCAACAATCCCACACACACACACACACCTCAACAATGCCACACACACACACACACCTCAACAATGCCACACACACACACACACCTCAACAATGCCACACACACACACACCTCAACAATGCCACACACACACACACTCCTCAACAATGCCACACACACACACACACCTCAACAATGCCACACACACACACACACCTCAACAATGCACACACACACACACACACACACAAGCCACACACACACACACCTCACAATGCCACACACACACACACCTCAACAATGCCACACACACACACCAACACACAATGCCACACACACACACACACCTCAACAATGCCACACACACACACACACCTCAACAATGCCAACACACACCTCAACAATGCCACACACACACACACACACCTCAACAATGCCACACACACACACACAATGCCACACACACAACACCTCAACAATGCCACACACACACACACACCTCAACAATGCCACACACACACACACACCTCAACAATGCACACACACACACACACACACCTCAACAATGCCACACACACACACACCTCAACAATGCCACACACACACACACACACACACCTCAACAATGCCACACACACACACACCTCAACAATGCCACACACACACACACCTCAACAATGCCACACACACACACACACCTCAACAATGCCACACACACACACACACCTCAACAATGCCACACACACACACACACCTCAACAATGCCACACACACACACACACCTCAACAATGCCACACACACACACACCTCAACAATGCCACACACACACACACACACCTCAACAATGCCACACACACACACACACACCTCACATTACATTAAGACTGCTGTGCAAAACTTTCATCATTTAACATTTAAAGTGGAATAGGAATAGTCTTTCCGTTCATAGTAATGCCTGACTTTTAACATTAAGATCGATTTACTAGTGATTACCAGTAGTTGGCAGATACAGATCAGTACAACAATGTCACACACACACCTCACATTGCATTAACCCCTCACGCCCAGATCTTTCCTTTACTATAAAAAATTGTCTGTTGTTAGCCATAAAATTTCGAAAAGTAACTTAATATACCAAATTAGTTAGTGGACAAGGGTACTAAACAGGTCATAGCTATAAAATATTGCTTATAGTCACTAAAAACGTCTAATGGTACCCGAATTACAATGGAAATTACGTTCTGGGCCTCAAGGGGTTAAGACTGCAAGACTGCTGTGCAAAACTTTCATCATTTGAAGTATACAACGAATCTTTATTTTATACAAGTACTTTCTGGTGAATTGCTGCACAATCTTCACATCCCTTGTGAATGATAAGGGACCACTGTATGTAGTCGCCTCCGTGGTGTAGTGGCTAGCGTGCCTGGCTATGAATCTGCGGGCCCTGGTTCGAATCCTGGCCAGGGCAAGTCGGCGACCAGCCAACCCAGCTGTTCATCCTCCCTTTCGGGATTGATAAATGGGTACCTGGGGAAACCTGGGGAAGGTAACTGTGGTAACCCGGATGTCACACTAGCCCTGTGTCCCGGGTTAACGGGTCCTCACCCACCACAGGCTCAAAGGCTAATGTGACGGAGATTAGCACGGAGGCCACGCGCAACACAGCGTATGTCCCCATCTTTACTTTACTGTATGAAACAAACTTTTCATTGATAGGAATACCTCGCTATTAAGATGGATCTACCAATACTCATGATTGTATATGTTCTTTATCTTATTTCCTTCCAGTTCCCAAGCCTTTCTGTGAAGTGAGTGTGGCCCAGAAGATGATCTCGCCCATGCTGACACAGTTTAGGTACCTGGCGTTCCTCATCCAAGAGTTCCATGTCAAGGTGGAGCTGCCCTTTGTTTACTCCGTCATGGAAGTCCTCATGCCAACGAGAGAAGTGTCCACAGATCTTTATTCCGTAAGTTCATGTGTATGTACATGGAAAAACGTAGATTTAAATAAGAAATAGGGAAAAACTGGTTCACAAATAGGGTGGTAAATTATTGGAATGGACTCGTTCATGGGGTAGTTAGTACGGAGTCAATAGAGAGTTTTAAAAGGAGGCTAGACCATATCATGGATGGGGATGAAAGGTGGATGTAGGTAGTGTTAAGTAACAGGAACTACCACATGTAGGTCTTACGGCCTCTTGTAGCTTCCTTATTTTCTTGTGTTCTTATGTACTATTTTAAGTCTTACGAAAATCTCAGCATTCTTATTGAGTAATCATTTTTTATTTTTTCAGGTTGAGAAATACGAGAAAGATGAGAAGACAGTGCATGGAAGCCTGACGTCCTTGGTGAAGAGCCATGCCAGTGAGGGGAGGAAAGACTACTTTGACACCCTCCACCTCTCTCCCATCAA
Source organism: Chionoecetes opilio (assembly GCA_016584305.1). Taxonomy (NCBI): domain Eukaryota; kingdom Metazoa; phylum Arthropoda; class Malacostraca; order Decapoda; family Majidae; genus Chionoecetes; species Chionoecetes opilio. Next base: position 221,075 of record JACEEZ010008559.1, on the reverse strand, counting down.
GGTCTGTCCCTATACCCTGACATGAGGGCGAGATTATATGCTTTCTCATGCTGGATTGTTCTATAGTAAAACCATCATGCTTAGGCCCCTTTCAGATGGGGCTATGTAGCAGCACTGCTCTTAGCTCGTGAGTAGCGCTTCAGCAGCACTACTCACGAGGTGAGATGCTGCTGAAATTGGTCTGAATTGAGTCTGACGGTGTTGGGGTAGGGAGTGTCGGGCGGCTGGGACCTTAGCAGCGCTACAGTCGCGCCATGTACGCGCTGCTTAGATAGTGGTGCGGCTCCAGCTACGTGTAAAAGTTATAATTGAATGCCAGATATTGTGATGAGCAGCGCTACTTTTTGTCGCCGCAGCCAACTACTCCAACCGTCTCTTACATAATTTTTTTGTGGCCGTGGCTGCATGTGAGAGCCTCCATTTAACTCAAGTATATGCAAGCAGTAGCGCTGCTAAGTGCTCCGTCTGAAAGGGGCCTTAGTTTTCCTGTAATCATCTTTGTATATTTTGTAATTTCCATCCTATAAGTTTATAAGCTCTAACAAAACAGGTCTCTTGATGAAAGCTGTGATATTTATTATGTTTCTTACTCTATTAGCAATGGAGAACAGCAGCACTACACAGCTTCTTTCACTCCCTCACAGATGCACCTGAGCTTCTCCCTGTCAGCCGCGGACTCGGGCACAGCGGCTCCCGTGGGCAGCCAGGTGATCCATCTGTTCCTGCAGAGTGTGGGCGTCACCCTTACCGAGGTGCAGGATGTGGTCTTCAGGTACACCTTAGGGTTTTGTTAACTGGTGGGAGGGAGGGAGAGAGAGAGAGAGGGAAGGCATCAGGAAGGGAAGAATAGGGAGGGAGGTTGTCTTCAGGTATGTACATGTTATGGTTCTGTAAGCAATATCTAACAAAATCAATATAACAGAATCTTGGGTTGAAAGAGATGCGTGGCTGAGGTTTGAGTTCTCGCCCACAAAAATAAAAATACAGTAAAACCTCTCGTATTCGGACCCTCATTATTCAGACTTTGACATTATTCGGACCTCCTTTCTTTTTTTCTTTTTTCTTTTTTTCTTTTTTTTCTTTTTTTTAAGTTTTTTAGGGTTTGAAATTTCCTAGCTATATATACACCTAGATATTTTTTTTTTTTTTTTTTTTTCCCTCATATCCCCCCATATATAATCCCCCCATTATTCGGATCCTTGCATTACTCGGACCACTCCTTGGCCCAATTAGTCCGAATATGAGAGGTTTTACTGTAATCCCGCGTGTTCGGAAGGGGAGAGTGAAGGGGTCCCACATTCGGCCAACTTAACGTGCGGCAAGTGTACCTGCCTTGCACCTTTCCCTCACTGACTTACTCACTCATTCTTGTAATCATCTATTTATTTATTTCTATTTTTTTATGTCATTTTCCCCCAGGCTTGCGTACATGCAGCGTGAGAACCAGTGGATGAGTTGGAGCCAGCTGGTGCAGCAGATGGTGGCGCACTACCAGGGGCAGGTGGTGAAGCAGCTGTACGTGTTGGTGCTGGGCCTGGATGTGATCGGCAACCCCTTCGGTCTAGTTGTGGGGCTGACCAAGGGTGTCGAGGATCTCTTCTACGAGCCCTTCCAGGTGAGACTGTTTTTATAAGTTTTAGAGAAGCTGTTTAGGTTTTTATAAGTATTAGAGAAGCTTTTTTTGTAAGTATTAGAGAAGCTTTTTTTGTAAGTATTAGAGAAGCTTTTTTTGTAAGTATTAGAGAAGCTTTTTTTGTAAGTATTAGAGAAGCTTTTTTTGTAAGTATTAGAGAAGCTTTTTTGTAAGTATTAGGGAAGCTTTTTTGTAAGTATTAGAGAAGCTTTTTTGTAAGTATTAGGGAAGCTTTTTTATAAGTATTAGAGAAGCTTTTTTGTAAGTATTAGAGAAGCTTTTTTGTAAGTATTAGGGAAGCTTTTTTATAAGTATTAGAGAAGCTTTTTTGTAAGTATTAGGGAAGCTTTTTTGTAAGTATTCAAGAAGCTGTTTGGATGAAGACATGGAAAGACTATGCATTTTGGGAGACATGAGGGTGATGAAAGGTGGATGTAGGTAGTGTTAAGTAACAGGAACTACCACGTGTAAGTCTCCCAGCCTCTTGTAGCTTCCTTATGTTCTTATGTTGTTATAGGGTGCTATTGAAGGGCCGGGGGAGTTTGCTGAGGGCATGATGTACGGGGTGACCAGCTTCATGGGCAAGACGGTCGGAGGCGCCGCCGGGGCCGTGTCTCGCATCACAGGAACCATCGGTGGGGCAAAATATACCAAGTGTTTACATCATTAGTATCATAAAGATGCCATCAATACAAAATTTGATATCAATAAACATCAATACTAAAACTGATCATGAAACTAAAATCATGAAATATCCTCTCAAGCTGTCATATCTTTAAAAAAAGTTACAGTATCGTGCAAAGTTGTTGTTTTTTGTATTGTCGTGTATTTAAATTTTCTTTTGTCATCACACTACAGGCAAAGGTGTCGCAGCGTTAACACTGGACGAAGATTACCAGAAGAGGCGCAGGGAAGCAATGCACCGCAAACCCGCCGATGGCATAGAGACTTTGGCGAGGGGAGGAAAAGGCATCGTCACTGTGAGTATAAACGCCGTACACTGCCGGGCCCTGCAAGATTTATCCCCTCCTTCACGCCCAGATCTTTCCTTTGTTATAAAAAGATTGAATGTTGTTAGCCAGAAAATTACAAAAAGTAACTGAATATACGGTACTAAATTGTCATATCTATAAAATATTGCTTATATTCACTAAAAATTGTCTAATGGTAGCCAAATTACAATGGAAATTATGTTCTGGGTCTGAGTATAGACACCATACACTGCTTGGACCTGGAAGTCCCAGCGTGTCATGTCATGTCATGTCATCCTGCAGGGTGTGATGGACGGCGTGACGGGCGTGTTCCTGAAGCCCATTGATGGTGCGCGGGAGGAGGGCGTGGAGGGCTTCTTCAAGGGCGTGGGCAAGGGTGTGGTGGGCCTGGTGACACGGCCCGCCTCGGGGGTCATCGACTTCGCCAGCGGCTCCTTCGATGCCGTCATGAGGTGAGCTGTTCTAAGTTGTTGTTGTTGTTGTTTTGCATCACTTATTTTTACATCACTACCTTTTTTTTTACATCACTTTTTTATTGTTACGTTCATCACATTTATTTATTATTATTTTTTTTTTTTTACTTTTTACGTAGCTACATCACATTTTTTTTTTTTTTTTTTTTTTTTTTTTTTTACATCACAAAAAATTGACCAAATGCAAAAAAAATGTTAAAAAAATACATCGCGCTTAGTTGCCGGTCACTACATACATAGAAGACAGTAAGAGAATAAGTGTCAGTCCATCCATAGCTTGAAGAAACATAGTAAAATTCACTGTGACATTCATGGTTAATATAGAATAATTTCAAACAAAAACGTCTTGATACACCGTCATTAAGAAGCCATGGGAAATACGTCTATAGTTGTAGTAGGTATGCTGTTTTCTCTATTTTACAACCTTTCCATGTTTTCCTACACACACATTCATTTCCTACACTAAACCCTCACTGCAACCCTCCACACCTGACCATGTCATTAATGCATGTGGGCTTAATTCTCAACATTCAAAGCAAGAAACACAAGCAAGAATATATTAATCCACATCCTAATACAAGACATCGCATTCCCACACACACAGACACACGCACATTCACTTCATAAATAAAACCTACACCTTAGTCTTCCACACCTAACCATGTCTTCCTTCCCTGTCTTCCTTCCTTCCCTCTCTTCCTCCATATGTTCTCCTCTCTTTCTTCCTTCCCTCTCTTCCTTCCTTCCTTCCTCCCCTCCTCCTCTCCTGTCCATCCTTCCTTCCCTCTCTCTTCTCCTCTCTCCTTTCCTTCCCTCTCTTCCTCCAACTCTTTCTCCTCTCCTCTCTTCATTCCTTCCTCCTTCCTGTCTTTCTTCCTTCCTTCTCTCTCTTCCTTCCTTCTCTGTCATTAATGCATGTGGACTTAATTCTCAACATTCAAAACTTAAAACACAAGCAAGAATATATTTGTCCTCTTACTTATCTACTCTCCTCTTAACTCTGCATAGCTTCACAGTGTTATTCTCCATTAGCCATACATACAAATAATTTTTTTGCCATTATGCTGGACTTATTCTCAACACTCAAACAGATTTACAGTCATTGCATACTTCATCCAATCCTAATACAAGCCATGACAGTGATTTCAACCACCAGAACACGTCAAATTCATACCAATTATCATACCAATTATCATACCATATCATATCATATCATATCATACCAATTATCATACCAATTCATAACAATTATCATACCAATTATCATACCAATTATCATACTATATCATATCATACCAATTATCATACCAATTCATAACAATTATCATACCAATTCATACCAATTATCATACTATATCATATCATACCAATTATCATACTATATCATATCATACCAATTATCATACCAATTATCATACTATATCATATCATACCAATTATCATACCAATTATCATACTATATCATATCATACCAATTAGCATACCAATTCATACCAATTATCATACCAATTCATCATACCAATTATCATACCAATTCATACCAATTATCATACCAATTATCATACCATATCATACCAATTATCATACCATATCATACCAATTATCATCATCATCTACCAATTAAATTAAAACATGCCCATGATTAAAAGCACATTAAAACCAATTAAAATATGCTAAACATATATCCATATCCTACATACCTGACAGTGTTTTCATGTTCCCCCAGACCACCGGTCCAGAATGTACCACCCCTAATTAAAAGCCCATGATAGCCTTAAACAGAATAGCTGATATTTCTCATCCATATAAGCCGTGACAGTGTTTTCATGTTCCCCGCAGAGCCACCGATGGGTCCGAGGAGATGGTACGCCAGCGCCCCGCCCGGTACATCGCGGCCGACGGTGTTATTCGGCCCTTCGTGATGCACTTTGCTCAGGGGGCCAAGATGCTGCAGGTGAGAACGTGACTATTCGAGTGTAACTACCTTAGGTGTAGGTCTCGCGGCCTCTTGTAGCTTCCTTATTTTCTTATGAGTGGGTGCTCATGAAGGACTTATCATGGTGCTAATAACAGCAAAAACATTAAAGAGATAATCAGAGACATTACATTAAAGAACAGTTATCTTTCTGTGTTTTGATTCACACATTGCAACTATGTAACACCCTTTGTATAAGAACATAAGAAAATAAGGAAGCTACAAGAAGCCATGAGACCTACACGTGGTAGTTCCTGTAATGTGTAATGGGTCAGTAATAACAATGACTTCACAGTTTGTTGTTTTATCATTGCAATGATATGACCCATAAAATGTATGTTATTGTATAGACACATATTATATAGATGTTATTGTATAGTCATTATTTAAGAATAGGCTGCCTTCATCCAAACTTATCTTGAGTGGGGTCAAATAGATGTACCAAGAGTGTCACTAACATTAACATTACATCACAAAAAATCTGGAAAAAATTGATAGAGAAGATCTGTTTGTGTGGGACGATAGAAGTACAGTGGCCGCAAAAAAAATGTATACATTTATAATTTTCGGACAATAAAACAACAATATGTAACTTACAGTACTTTAGTTTCAGTGACACAGGTTTCTTATTCACATATTAGTTACTTGGTCATGTTCCCTTGTATTGGATGACCATCCCATCCTCTTGGGCATGGAAGTGGCGAGTTTGGTGAAGTAGGAGAGGTCCATTTCCACCCACAGCTTCGTCAGGGCCTGCTTCAGCTCGTTGATGTTCGTCGTCCGTGTTTCTTTCGCGATCGCCTTTTTCATCTCATTCCAGGCGTTTTCAATCGGATTTAGGTCGGGGAATTGCCAGGCCAGTCCAACAAAGGGATGTTATTGTCTGTTAGGAACTTTTGAACAACTTTGGACCGGTGGCAGGGCAGAATCTTGCATGAACACCTCGCACTCGTGAATGGCTAGGGCACTAACAGATGATCACGTAACACTTCAATGTAATTTGCCCCTTTCATGGTAACATTCTTTGGGGAAGTACAGACCTCCCCTGCCCTTATTGCCACTGAACCACCCAACCATAACGCTATCTGGGTGTTTCACGGTCTTCACGGTATATTTTGGGTGGTACCGTGACATCACTTGACGGCGCACTGTCGTTGAACCATCCTAATCCGTCTAAAAGTGCTTTCATCACTAATGACCTTCTTCCACTGCTCTGGTGTCCACTGCCGGTATCTCTTACAAAAGGAAAGCCGCTTCTTCTCATAGCTTCTGTCAGTAAAGGCTTTTTGGCGGCGCGGCGGGTTGGTAATTTCAGCGAAATTTGCAGGCGATGTTGAATGGTGCGAACAGAGACGTTTCCTAACAAAGCTGGATGTTTTTTCTTCAGTTCTGCGGCAGTTATTGCAGGATCATTCAATACTTCACGCCTCATAATTTTGTCAGTCCGAGGAGATGTTTTTTGGGGGGCTCCAGAACCAGGTTTCCTTGGCGGAACGGTACCGGGTGGCAATGACTCAACAGCTTTCTTCAGGTTGTAAATCGCCATGCGTGTAACGTTCACCTCTGCGGCCACACGTATCACAGATGCTCCTTCCTTCAGGAGGGTAAGGGCACGGGTCTTCTCTTCATTTGAAAGTTTGTTACGTCCCATTCTGACAAGTGGGAGCCGAGATATAACACTCCAAGGTTCGCTGCCAAGTCAAAAAGGGCGGTCCGGAGCATGCGTGAAACCACCCTCTCTCTATCAGCTCTCGAAAAGCACTGAGTGTGGTTGTGTGTTGGTGGTGGGGTGGAGGGAGACTCCCTCCACCTCCCTCCCTCCTCACTAGCTCCGCCCACCATTTATATGGCGGGAACGAAGGTGAAATCTTTACGCGCTTTCAGATGTATACATTTTTCTTGCGGTCAAAATGTATACATTTTTTTTGCGGCCACTGTACAAGAGGTCATGAGAAGAAATTGAAAAGGACAACATGCAAGAGGGACAAAAAAAAATACAGCTTCCTGTATAGAAGCATAGAAGCCTGGAATAACCTTGATGCAAAAGTGATTAATGCAAGAAGTATTCAGGACTTCAAAGGCAAGCTGGATAATAGTAGATTTGGAGACGGGACAGTACGAGCATAGCTCTTTTCCTGTATGATACAACTAGGTAAATACAAGTCCTTGCATTTAATATGAAAAAAGGTCACTTAGTCCCAGTGGCACACTCCTCTATTCAAGATTAATTTCCTTGAGTGTGTAGTCCCATCTATATCAGACACAGGAAGTGAAGGAGGATAATGATAGATGACAGGAGATGATAATGAGGATATGATAGGTGGATAATGATAGATGAAGATGATAATGGTGAGTGATGATGATATAGGATAATGATAGATGATAGGAGATGATAATGAGGATATAATAGGATGATAATGATAGATGAAGATGATAATGGTAAGTGAGGATGATATAGGATAATGATAGATGATAATGAGGATGTAATAGGATGATAATGATAGATGAAGATGATAATGGTTATAGTCTATTTTTTTTAACGAGGTGAAAAATCCTGACCCGTGCTGCTTACTGTCTGATATTTGATGCCAGGAGAAGGGAATACCACGCTTCTTAATGTCAGTTGTATTTTATCATAGTTAACCATATTATCAGGTAAACATAGGCATAACTTTAAGCATGAGACCTTAAGATAAAATGGAATTTCCGCTTCATTAAAAAAAATAGACTATGGTGATGACTTAATGCCTTGCCCTGCAGGAGCTGGAGAAGGGCCGCTATGCCCAGACAGACGTGTACGTGGCCCACGCCAGCATCACCACCAGCAAGGCGGTGCTGCTCGCCACCAACAAGAGGGTGATGCAGATCTCTCGCAACGACATCCTCGGACACCTCAAGGTTGGCATGCCTCAGGGTTGTTGTTGTTTTTTCTGTCTCTTTTTTTTCTTTAGGAATATAAGAAAATTGTATAAGACAATAAGTTGTTTTTTTTTTTCTTTTTTTTCCCCCCCTAGGAATATAAGATAATGTATAAGAAGACAATTACGTTTGTTTATATACCTACCGTAAATGGGCGTACAAATCGACGCCAAGATTATTAGCTCAAGATTACGGGTTAGGCCTAGACTTGCCGTATAAGTCGGCCCCAAAAATAAGGTAGGCTACTGGTAGGCCAAAGCTTAAATGTGGATAGGCTACAGTACGGGGTATACGGTAACATGTCGCAAAAACACATAACACCACACCACTTATATGAAGATATGAATATTTACTATAGGTCTGCCTCTTGTTTTCACTAGAAAAACCCCCTAGTCCCCTGATAGTACCGCTACATACTGTATATTATAGTAAAACACGGTACTATGACTGGACTGCACTCACCCTCCGCCATTTGCATTCGCCAGTGTTTACACTCTGTGTATCAGCTGTTGGAAACAGCTGTGGGTGGAACTGCCGCTAAACGTCTTCTCCAGTTGTCGCTGTTGCTCTGGAAGTGGCGCATATTGTAGTTGTCTGATTTGAGTTACGGTAAGTGGTGTACAGCGATTGTTAGTAGTGCTGATCCACTTGTTTATCACTCGATGGTAAAGGTTCGCATTTTATCCTTGCCGTATAAGTCGACCCCTAGTTATGGAGACATTTTTTCAGGCTCAAAGAGTCGACTTGTACGCCACCATTTACGGTATATATATATTTTTTTAATAGCTATAAGAGAATGTATAAGAAGACAATTACGTTTTTTTATATACTTATATATATATATATATATATATATATATTTTTTTTTTTTTTAATAGCTATAAGAGAATGTATAAGAAGACAATTACCGTATTTTACGGCTTATAAGACGCACTTTTTCCCTATAAAATACCCTGAAAAATACTCATGCGTCTTCCAAGACGAATGTTGGAATGAGATTGCCGCCAAGACTGGCGGGAGCCGTTCCGCGACAACTTCCACCTCGTCAGATTGGCACCAACAGCACCACCTATCGTCTGCTAGTGTTGATGCATCGTCTGCTAGTGTTGATGTATCGTCTGCTAGTGTTGATGTATCATTTACCACCAGGCTGTCACACGTATCACAAGCTAAGACTCTATATGAGTCTGCCACTAAGACTGGCGGGAGCCGTTCCGCAGCAACTTCCGCCTCGGCAGATTGGCGTCAACAACGCCACCTATTGTCTGCTAGTGTTGATGTATCATTTACCACCAGGTTGTCACACGTATCACAAGCTTTATTCAGTCCTGGAAATTATAACCCATGGCGAATTCATCAAAATGTTTTACTTATACTATGGATTTACTTATACCTTTACACAACAGATGTTTTTATATCCCCTAGAATTTTTTTTTTTTTTTTTTTTTTTTTAAGAAATTTCTTAACAAAATCTTGGGGCGTCTTCCAAGATGCAGCGTCTTATAAGCCGTAAAATACGGTACGTTTTTTTTCTTCAAAGGAATATAAGAGAATGTATAAAAAGACAATCACATTAGTTTTCATATAATTATGTTGTATGTATAGGATGTGCAAATATAAAATATCTTTAAATGTATTAAGTGCCACCCTGAGGTCCTCCATTTCCTATCATATTCTCTATTTGTTTGGTGTGTACTGTGCTAGTTTTTTTTTCTTCACTATTGACCACATTCATCTCCGAAAACTGTCTTATGCCTTCAGGTGGAGTGGGTGCACAGTTTTGACGAGATGTCCGACCCTCCTGTCCTCACCCCGAGTGGCCTGCGTCTGAGCGTGAAGCAGGAGAGGAAACGAGTCCTGGGCATGTTTGGCAGCGGGAACAGTAGCAAAACGGTGCATATAAGCTCCGAGCAGCAAGCACACGTAAGTCAGCACCACCTACCCATGCCTGCTGACCCCACGCATGACCGGAAGCACAGTAGCACTATGCATGCCTCACCTCAGCACTCTAGTAGAACCAGTAGACAAAGCACCCCTAACCCTGCTCCTGCTCGTAAAACAAGTCTATTTGGGGTTGTAGGGTCCATAGGGAGTAGCTTTACTAAAATTGGCAAAGATATTACCGGTGGAGTGGCTAAAACTCTCACAGGAAGACCAGCGCCAAGTAATCGAAGTACTGTGAGGACTAATGTGGCGCCCAGTAACTTGCCTCACACCAGAAGCCACAGAGACAGAGGTGAACCAGAGAGTAGCGTTCGCCCTCCAGAGACTATCGCAACGCAGCCCACCGTTTATTTTGTGCAGGTGGCGCGCGAAGACCCCACCATGCAGGTATTTTTCACCAGCATAAAAATAAGTAATATAAATTTATAAAGCCTATAAAGGTTATGTGGTATGAATTATGTACTTCTGTTCAAAAATATATAAGTGGTTTTGTGGGACTCTAATTGTCTGGGGTGTCATTCATATTCTATTGTCTTTTATGGTTTGATATATGAACCGGATTGCATGATTACAATTTGAATATAAGATAGCTATAAAGGTTATGTGGGAGGAATTAATTCTGTCCACAAAAAAATGTAGTGTTTTTGTGTGGTTGTAATTGTCTGCGATATTGTTCAGATTATTCTATCACAATTTTATATGTTTTGTAGTCTGTATGTTTTGCTATGAGCTTTGGGTTGCATGATTACCTGTCAGTGTGCCTGCCTGTATTCCTTCTTATGTTTACCAGCTGCTTTCCTTCATGCAAATTACTTGGGAGATGAAAAAGAGGATTGTCTTGTCTCTGATTTCAACTTAATTAAACGCACTGACTTTCCTTTTTCTCCCAAAGACCTGCTGGACATAACTCTGCTTTTCTGCTGATCCTTTATCTTTAACCCCTTGAGACCCAGAACATAATTTCCATTGTAATTTAAGAACATAAGAACATAAGAAAGTAAGGAAGCTACAAAAGGCCGTGAGACCTACACGAGGTAGTTCCTGTTACCTAACTCTACCTATATCCACCTCTCTTCCCCATCCATGAATTTATCCAGACTCATTTTAAAGACCCCAATAGACTCCGCATTGACCACCTGATGACTTAGTCCATTCCAGTCATTCACCACCCTATTTGTGAACCAGTTTCTCCCAATTTCTTTTTAAATCTACGCTTTTCCAGCTTGAATCCGTTACTTCTCGTTCTACCCTGCTTACTAACCTTAAGAACTTTTCCTACATTGCCTATATTGTATCCCTTTATCCACTTAAAAACTTCTATCAGATCGCCCCTTAACCCTTTCACGTACAAATGACTTCTTTGAGCGTCATCCGGTACGTGTAGGCCATACGTACAAATGAAGTCTTTGAGCGTCATCCAAAAATAATATTTTAAAATATTTATTAAAAATCTTAAAAAGCGCGGAGTTGACGTGAGATTCACTTGACCGTTGGAGCGAATTACAGTATATTATATTAAAATGTATTTTGTATAATATAATATTATATAATATTATATTATACAATATATTTATCAAAAAAAAACTTTACGCTATCTTTCACTTCGTTGTATGGCTTTATTTTTGAGCGAATTACAATATATTATACTTCATTGGAAAGGAAATTTATTCAGCTATGTCATGGAATGTAGAAAAATCTTCTATGATGATAAGTTGATTTTTGGCATATTATTTTTTGCCGCAAGGTGTTTTTTTTTTTTTTCCCTTCTAACTCGAGGTTTTGCAAGTTATTTTCATGCTAGCGTATTTTTTTAACATTGTATGATATAGGAAATGATCTTAGCTTAAAAACTAAACATAATTGAACTCGATACCTTTGATAGTTTAGTTTCTAGACGCGGTGGAAGTACATACAACTTTTTTCCCGCACGTGACATTTCGGGTGACAATGGGTTTACGCGGGACAACAAAAAGTGAATGACAATGGTGACGTGAAAGGGTTAAGTGAGGTGTATGTCTTCAACCTCCTCATGCCCTCCTTGCCACACTCACACTATCTCATTTATCAATTTGGGTATCATTAGACATTTTTAGTAACTATAAGCAATATTTTATAGATATAACCTGTTTAGTATCCTTGTCTGCTAATTAATTTGGTATATTAAGTTACTTTTCGTAATTTTATGGCTAACAAAAGACAATTTTTTATACCAAAGGAAAGATCTGGGCGTGAAGGGGTTAGTAATATATTTTTTTCCTTTTCCTTGCAGCTGTCTAATGAATAACAGTGCATAATTAACCCTCCTGTATGGTATATTATAAGAGCAGACTGCATCTAATATATACCCTAACAGTGCATAATTAACCCTCCTGTATGGTATAAGGGCAGACTGCAGCTAATGTATACCCGCTTTTTCCCTGGTTAAACAATGCACAACTCTTCAATAATCTGATCTATGGGTTTATTTATGTTCCTATCGCTTTCTCCCCATTACCATTTCCTTTGTATATATTTAACAAGAACACTTCAGCCAATCATCAGGTTTAGTATATTCATGTCATTCAATATATGATCAATCTCTGGACTAAACTCACTCGTTGTTTGGCATCTCACAACATGTTTTAATTGCACACACAAAAAAAAAAAAAAAAAAAAATTACTAAACTTACTCATTGTTTTGCATCTCACAACATGTTTTAATTGCAAGGAAAAAAAAGAAAAAAGAAAAACAGTCATTATGCTTAATTAATTCCAATGATCCCATATATGATCAATGACTAGACTCCTAACAATGTAAAAAATCTGCTTTGTGATGTTAAAACAAAACAAACAAAAAAAAAAGTGATAAATCTATTCCCTCATTGTTTCCACAGCTCACAACATGTTTTCGTTGCAGTGGTTCCTGTCCGCCCTGAGCACCGCCTTCATTAAGCACGAGCAGTAGCCGCCAACATTGCCGCCCAACACTTAAAAGCCTACCAAGGTCATCACACAACACTATACTATACTTTGGTTTTTTTTAACGAGGTGAAAAATCCTGCCCCCTTGCTGCTTACTTCAGGACTGATATTTGATGCCAGGAGAAGGGAATACTACGCTTCTTCTTAATTTCAGCTGTATTTTATCATAGTCAACCATATTATCAAGTAAACATAGGCATCATTTCAAGCATGAGACCTTAAGATAGAATGGAATTTTCGCCTCGTTAAAAAGAATAGACAGGTATGCCACGGGAACTCATTTCAAACATCAACATTACAGTAAGTTAATCGCAATTTATACTTAGCATGCGGCTATTCTTATATTTCCAGATTGGGACCATTGTTTTATATGTATATTTTGTATCAGATATCACTGTACATGTATATATGTATAGTATTTGTTGATTTTATACCAACTTTCGTGTAACAGCAAACAGCGTACCTCTCAGTGTGGAGATGGGTGTTGTCATCATGAGCTAATGTAAAGCATATTGTAAAGATGTACAAAGAGAAGAAAGGCAAGACATAAGAACATAAGAAAATAAGGAAGCTACAAGAGGCTGTGAGACCTGCTTGGTAGTTCCTGTATGAGACATGAACAAAATCACAGTCGTGCTCTCATTAGATCTGAGCTTCTCTATTGCTACTCCCATTGAGTGTTGTAGCGCCAGATAACACCCGAGGGTTTGATACTTTCATAGCGCACGGTGTGCCCGGGAACGAGGGTGTAAATATAAGGATTTGTATCATGAAGGTACTCTGATTTTCATACTGTTTTTTACTTCCAGGTATTATTGATATAGGCTCATGAATATATTGGTGTGTTGTTAGAGGTGGGTTTTTTTAGTAATATACTATCAAAGAATAAAAACAATGAGTTTATAGATTATGAAATCTTGTCCCTAAAGAAATATTGAAGTTTGTCATTATAAAGTTACAATGGTATTTTAAGACTAATGATTATCATACTTGTTCTTAAAGATCTACAAGTTATTGTTATTGTTGTTAATATTATTAACACCTAAGGCCTTCCCCCAAACCAGAGGGTCGGCACAAAACCCAGAACAGTCGCTCACATAGATTTATCTTATATAACTAAGTTATTCTTACTTAATGAACTCAGCTGCTTGTAAAGGACTGTGTTATATTTTCCTTTAGGATAAAGTAAACTTTCATAAAGCTGTTACAGTTGCATGGCATCAATTAAGAATCAGGTTTGGGCCTCACATCTAACTACGGTCTGATTTTTAATGCAAGCTTTTGCAGTGTTTGAAAGCCTCACTCATAAGCTCCTCTTGTGCATAGCATTGCTGGAAGCCTTCACACCTGCCGTCCTACATAAGATATGATGTAGTTAGATGAATATTTGCAGCCATTTGCAGCCATGACTTGCCTACCTACTGGACACGCAAGCAGCAGTCTATGACAGCTTGCCACCAACTGATTCCCATGTAATAACATTTCAAACATACTAAGCTTGACTAATTGCATTGATCAGTGGCAAATGTGAGAATATTTAGGGTTCTTCCAAGTGTATCTGATGATTTGTATGAATAGTGAGGAAACCAAGGATACTGTATAAAGCTACACTCTCTATACTATCCTATAGATACTAGACCTCTTTATAGTATCCTTGGGGGAACCAATCTAGGCGTCCTTGTGTAGTGGTTAGGCTGCCTCCTGAAACACTACAGTAGATGACCCGGTGAAGAATTCCTTGAGTCATTACAGTCTTATTAAGATGTAATGTATCTGGAGATCGTTTTGAGGTTCACATTCACTGCTTGTCGTAAGTGCACAAAAGGCATCCTTAAGAAACATGGTCTTGCTTGGCGATGCACAAATTGCTGAGAAACTTGAATTGACACACATGTATGAATGACTTCAAAAAGGTGTTCTATACATTACTCAAAGCCGTTCATACTTCCTTGCTCTCTTGTCAACATAGACATAACAGCTATGTTTTGTATGCAGTATTAGACATAGGTAAGGGTGGAATAATCTTAAGTGATGTCATTAAGTGGCTGAAGAAGAATGGCACTTGTAAAGAAAGAGAGAGAGAGAGTAAAGAAAGGGATGTGGGTGTATGTGGTAAATTACGTATGAAGAGAGAGAGAGAATGGCACTTGTAAAGAAAGAGAGAGAGAGAGAGTAAAGAAAGGGATGTGGGTGTATGTGGTAAATTACGTGTGAAAGAGAGAGAGAGAGAGAGAATGGCACTTGTAAAGAAAGAGAGAGAGTAAAGAAAGGGATGTGGGTGTATGTGGTAAATTACGTATGAAGAGAGAGAGAGAGAGAGAGAGAGAGAATAGCACAAAGAAGAATCTGACAAACTGATCCATGCGTGTGTGTGTGTGTGTGGTTTAAGGTTAAATATGTGTTCTTTTTAGTTGACTTCGATGCCTTATTTTTACCTTACATATCCTTGAAAGATGTAAGGAATAAATACATCACTGCATCAGATTGTAGGAAAATATATGTTATGTATATTTCTCTAGGTCTTCCATGTTGATTTATTACTGTCCATTCATTCCGTTGTTTTGTTACCTCTTAAGAGCATGTCAGGGCGGTGTTGATAGCGTGATGTAAATTGTACATATTGATAGTTTGCTGATGAGTAATTGTGTGCTGTGAACTTATATATCTGAGACCAAAGCATATTGAGTCCAAATAACTCATTTTCTCTCTCTCTCTCTCTCTCTCTCTCTCTCCTCTCTCTCTCTCTCTCTCTCTCATCGTATCTCTCTCGCTTATCCATACCTATGTCTATTTATTTATATGTCAAATCCCATGGTCACTGCTATTATGTAGTAGGATAGTGTGTTGTAGTGTAATGTATAGTAACCGACACAGAGGCAAGCGACAATCACATCCAGGTAGAAATGAAACAAGTACACAGACTTAAAATACAATAGACTAGTACTCAAAGTCTCCTCAGGCAAGGCAATGTATAGGCTGAGCTGCTTCATAACATATAGTATTGCCACTACTAACCCTCTGGCTGGTCACCACATACCGTTTTGCCGCTCAAGAATTCTCAATATGTCATGTGTGTGAAACTTAGTCCTCTGTGTTATTGTAACTTAGCTCATCAAAGGTGCTGAAAGGTGTTTGCAGCATTATTACAAGGGTATAAGAACATAAGGAAGCTACAAGAGGCCACGAGACCTACACTTGGTAGTTCCTGTTACTTAGCACTACCTATATCCACCTTTCATCCCCATCCATGAATTTATCCAGCCTTCTTTAAAAGCTCCCTAATGTCTCCGCAAGTCAGTATGGTGAGGTGGTTGTACAATGCTGCCTTGGGAGGTGGTAAAACAAGGGAGAATCTGATCAACAGATTTGTGATTAACCCCTTCACGCCCAGATCTTTCCTTTGCTATAAAAAATTGTATGTTGTCGAGCCATAAATTACGAAAAGTAACTGAATATACCAAATTAGCCAATGGACAAGAATACTAAACAGGTCATATCTATATAATATTGCTTATATTCACTAATAATCGCCTAATGGTACCCAAATTACAATGAAAATTACGCTCTGGGTCTCAAGGGGTTAAGAGTACTAGTTTTGTTATGAGAATAGATAGTTAGAGACATTGCATTAGTTTGGGTAATAGGGAGAGAAAGGTTATGTTTACATTGTTGAGTACCCCAAGGATATGTCATTATATTTGGTGACCATTCTTATTATTATTCTTACATTTAGTGAATATTTTCCAACTACAAAACGCTCTCTAAATATTGTCGGTGTATTTATCCGCCAAAAGTTGATCTGTGTCATTTATTACTATTCCAGTTATTGAAATTAAGATTGCATAAACTGTTTATAGCCTCACCTATGTTGTACAGCTTAGTATCCTGTAATGACTAATAGAAAAAATGAGGTTTTTAGCCACCAAATAAGCAAAAAAGGTTTACTCTGATATCTCTGTACCAATCAACATTAGTGAATATGTCTGAGATTTATTTTTGGCATGAAACTTAAAATGTACATTGAAACCATGAGTTGTAGAGTAAGATTGATTTATAGCCTATAGCCTCACCTGTTTTAGCTTTCACAACTTTGACCTGATTGTCTTAGTCTTTTCCTTCTAGACCTGGTTACTAGTATACCTTAGAAAGATTGAGGAATGCATATATGTACTATATACTAAGCATTGTTATTTGTATATACACATGTCGCCACAACAATTAAGCTAAATGCTAATAATAGCTACAACAAATGTAAATGCTATACTTTAATATTTTCATACCCAAGATTCTCTGATGGCAGGCACTGAGGACTATGGATCTTATGGCTTAAAGAGTGTTTTCATATAGTACACATTTATGGTTTAAAGGGTGTAAGGTGCAGTAGTCTGGCTGTGACTTTCTGAATGGGGTATCAATGAATATAGATCAGTATTGGAGCCTTGCAACCAGTGATGTCCAAAGCCCCGTCCACACGAGCATATGGTGTCTGGCAGACTTTGTTCGTCGCAGACAAAGTATGCAGACACAGTTGTCAACGTTGTCCACACGGCGGTGTCTGGCCGTCAAGCTTCACTAATTACCTGAGAATGGATCCCAATACTTTCCATACTCTCCTCTACAAAATAAGACCATACATTATCAAGCAGGACACAAATATGAGGGCTAGCATAACACCAGACGCTTGGCTTGAGGCTGTGTAGATACTATAGTCTATTCATTAGTGATTCTTGGGGCTGCTCATGCTACTGAGTAGAAGACTCGCTGATTGTGAGGCACAATACCACCATACCACGCCCGCGTGCTCGCCATCAGCGACCCTTACATACTCGGGTAGGCACGCAGCTCCAGAATCCAGCTTAAGTGAATAGACTATAATCGTACAATATGTAGAATCGTGAGTCTGCAGCGCCGTCACACACTGGCACAGACAGTGTCTGTATTGCTCAAACTGTGTCTGAACACTTTGTGGATTGTCTGCAGGACAGAGCGATGATTCGTCACGAAAATTCTGCTTGTGTCTGCAGACTGTATGCTCGTGTGGATGGGGCTTTATACCCAGTCATCAGCTTATTCCGGGGAAACCCATAACGCATACTTTAACCTTTGCCTCATGCCTCTCAAGTCTCCACATGCATCGTAGGCAAAGATTTTCTCATTTATATCAATATAGAACTTTCTACTCATTCACAAGTGGAAATTATGAGAATGCTTTGGAGTTATATTTACAGGTAACTATTTGACTCCTATGATGTCCTATCCCTGCTTAAATTTTATCCCTGGGTGCTGGAATATTGATGTTAATGGTTGCAGCATGTATAAGATTCTCATAATTTCTACCACTGAATTAGTAGTCTTTTACATAGGCATCAATGAGTAAATCTTTGCCTATAGTCTATTTTTTTTATTATGGTCAAAATGCACTAAGGAAGCCAAGCCCCCTGCCTCCCCTTCTATTCTACGGGGCAGCTGATTGGTAGTGATGGTACGAGGAATGCACCAATCACAATATCTTCACTACTTAACAACGGCGTGACCACTGGACAGCAATCTTCACTACAGAGGATTTTTTTATTCTGTCACCCTCTAGTGAAGATTGCTCTGTCCAGTGGTCACGCCGCTGTTAAGTAGTGAAGATATTGTGATTGGTGCATTCCTCGTACCATCACTACCAATCAGCTGCCCCGTAGAATAGAAGGGGAGGCAGGGGGCTTGGCTTCCTTAGTGCATTTTGACCATAATAAAAAAAATAGACTATAGGCAAAGATTTACTCATTAATGCCTATGTAAAAGACTACTAATTCAGTGGTAGAAATTATGAGAATCTTATTACTGATCAAATTTTATCCATGGGAGCTGGAATAATATTGTTTATGGTCGCAGTATGTATTCCTCTGTACTGGAGAGCTGTTATACCGTGTTATACTTATCAAGAAATAGGGTCACACTTTTATGAAGGTGCACTCTGAGTACCAAAGAAAGTGTGGCCTATAACTACCCAAGGTTTAGGACGGAGCCTGAGCCTGTAATGTACTGACTGCACTGTTGCTCTCTGCTTACTGATTGTAGTACAGGTTGAAGTTCCCAAACTCGGCAACCTCGGGACCAGCGCCGAGCCGAATAATGGAATTTTCCGACTTTTAGAACGTAGATATATTAAGGGGAAAAAAAGCATGCAAAATTCAAAAGGTCAATTTTCTCAGAAATAGTTAACACATTGTTCTTCCTTTTCTTTTCACTTCCACCAGTAGGTGTTCCTGGACGTTTGGGAGCCATAATACCAATAACAGACCTGTAGAAGTACACAAAATAACAGTGTACACAACTCTACAGTCACAACACCACTGAACAATAACAACAAACAAATCGGCGGGAGAAACCAAGCGGCCTAGTGTGGTGGCACCTAGCGGCCGATCCGGCAACTACGCGCCGGGTTTTGGGTGTTCTGCCGTGTTTTGGAAAATCCGGAACCATAGCCGAGTTTTGGGTGTTGCCGAGTCTTGGGATGCCGAGTTTGGGAACTTCAACCTGTATGCTGAAGGTGAAAAAAACATACATGGTAGATGCAAAAAAAGTTAAGCATTGGCCTTTTTTCTACTTGTAATTGTTTAACTGATCATAAAAGTGTTTATGCTCTATTAAAGACCACATGCCACACTAAATGTCTCTCATTGTGACACGCAAGGTTAATCTTTGGTTGTATTATATATTATTGTATTTAGGGAGGCGGTAGCAGAGTGGTTAGCGTCACCGAGTGGCGTTCTTGTAGACTTGAGTTCGATCCCGAGTGAGACCCATAAATCCACTTAAAATCTTTCTGCACCGTCGAGTGGCCTAAGAACACCCACATGCTGCCCATTAACTCTGCCTTCGATTGTGAGTGCATCGGAGGATACAGGGGGGCGGCATGAGGCTCTAATCACAGGCGTCACTATAAAAATCCTGCCTGCGCCACCACGGGTGAGGGCCAACCATCATAGCCCTCAAGTGAGCCTCCAAGGTCTACCATCCGAGCCCTGGAGGTCACTGCCTACAGGCGCTATAGGCATAAATGTAAAAAATATATATCCTGGTGTAATGTCTCAAATACCTAGACGACCACTGGCCAAGCGGGACATAGCAGTTTGGTCTAGTGGTATCATCCCCGACAGTGGTGGGGTGACCTCTATGGCAGTGTGAGTGCAAGCCGCACCAAGGTCAATATATAATAATGGGAAATAAGATTTATTCCCCAAATTGTAATTGTTACCCTGTCAGTGCGTCTGTGAAAGGAATCTTCTGACGTGATTCATAAGGAATAATTGAGGGCCCAGGGCAGTGTAGCACTTTGTCGGTCTTATCTGCCCTCGCCTATGGATCATTACATTAGTTCCCTGTTCACAGCCTCCATGACCAGTGATTACACCCTCCTTACTCCTAGTCATGAGGGCTGCAGCATGTCCTAATATCCTGCCCCCATCTTACTCCTGCCCGTTCCAGTTCCTTCCCTCAATTGTCCTCCCTTTCCCGACCTCCCTGTCTTGCTGTGGACATTCTCCCGGAATCCCCCTCCTTCTCCCTGGAAAATTTAACCTCCTTCCTCCAACAAATCCACATCCTACATCTGATCTAACCATCCTGCTGTAGCATTCCGTTCTTTCCCCTTCCCTCATTGTTTCACTATTATTCTTTAACCCCTCCCCTTTATATGCTTTGCCATAGTGCCATATGACCTCTGATGTCTGGCACATTCACCTTTTTAGGCATTAAATCAATCAATCAATCAATCTCCCTTCGGCATCCCCTTCAGAATAACATCACGACGACAGAAGGGAGAAGATTAGAAGAGTGAAGTGTTCAAGTGGCAGGCAGGCACGGAAATTAAAGGACATTACACTGGTAAGTACAAGAGTCACACGTAATATAGTCTGGGTATTTTTAGGAGGTGAAAAATCCTGCTACCCCCTTGCTGCTTACTGACTGATATTTGATGCCAGGAGAAGGGAATACTGTATTACGCTTCTTCATAATTTCAGCTGTATTTTATCATAGTTAACCATAGTATCAGGTAAACATAGGCATAATTGTAAGCATGAGACCTTCAGATAGAATGGATTTTTTGCCTCGTTAAAAAAAATAGACTATAGAGTCACATCTATTAGTATAGTAGCCAGTGGTGCATGTGTAGTCTCTAGTCGAGTCTCTGCAGCCGACCCTATTAGACTATTATTTGGTTGATTTAGGTAGTTATTGGTAGACCATTATTAGACCCTATTAGACTATTATTTGGTTGATTAGGTAGGTATTAGTAGACCATTATTAGACCCTATTAGACTATTATTTGGTTGATTAGGTAGGTATTAGTAGACCATTATTACCTATTATGATGGGTTGGTGTAAGTCACTTCCTGCCTTGCATTCTTGCTATGCCCTCTGCTAAAAACTATAGTCTATTTATTTTAACGAGGCGAAAATTTCATTCTAAAGGTCTTGTGCTTAAAAGTATGCCTGTTTACCTGATAATATGGTTAACTTTGATTAAATACAACTTAAATTATGAAGAAGTGTGGTATTCCCTTCTGGCATCAAATATCAGACAGTAGCCTAAGCAGCAAGGGGGTCAGAATTCTTTGCCTTGTTAAAAAATAAACTATAGTAGGCTACCTAATTAATAGTACCTATAGAGGCATTTGGCCATTTCCTAAACATGGACTCGGGCTAACCTAAGACTAACCATGGCTTTAGACAGACATTTAAGCTTTTAACCATTTTTCCAGGGGGTTTAGTCTCAGATTGGAATTGTTAGACACACTAACCTCTCCAACATCCAAGTCTAATGATATTATACCCCGGACAAATGTTTAAAACACTGACATGTCTGTCTAAAGCCATGGTTAGTCTTAGGTTAGCCCATGGCAATGTTTAAAAATCGGCCAATTATCTCGCCAGTCTTGTTCACTCATGCTTGGGGAGAACTGCAGCTGCATAGTGGTTGAATTTAGTGTTTTCAAAAAATATATATTTCTCATATTTAAGAATAGGTAGTAGGCTAGCTGTACACAACTAACAGTACGGGGGACGAAAGGAAGTAGTACTTACGGAAGTATTTTAGCTAGGAATTAAAAAGAATTAGGTAAAAAAGATGACGCTAATGCAGGGATAGCTATATAAGAAACCCTATACGTATATGTAATTATTATATTCGTTTTGACAGAGGTGGGTTAGCATAAGAAGTTAGTATAGAAGTATAAATAGGTTTAATATAAGATATATGTTGCTATCTATGTAGTTTCAAGACTTAAGTATATATATATATATATAGAGAGAGAGAGAGAGAGAGAGATAGAGATAACTATATATATATATACTCTCTCTCTCTATATATATATATATATATATATATATATATATATATCTATCTATCTATCTATCTATCTATCTATCTATCTATCTATCTATCTATCTATCTATCTATCTATATACGGTATATATATATATATATATATATATATATATATATATGAGAGAGAGAGAGAGAGAGAGAGAGAGAGAGAAACTATATATATTTATTCATTTATTTATTTGTGTATCTATGGTATAGGGCTATATATAGGCCGTCTAATAAGGTAGGGTTGAACATAAGAAAATAAGGAAGCTACAAGAGGCCGCGAGACGTACACGTGGTAGTTCCTGTAGACAGGCAGCATGTGGGTAGTTACGTAGTCTATCGGCCATTGCGTGACTGCTGCCAGACTTGACAGAAACTTAAATCAAGACTTGATCTGAACGCGCCACTTCCAGCAGGTGTTAACTACATATGACCTTGGTTATGTCTGCGCTATAACGACCACTTTGGTTAGACGATGGCAGAAAGTTTACCCATAGCGGGATTCGAACTCGCGACCCGTTAACTTCTACGTAGGCGCTCCACTGAGCCATTGCCTCTTCATGGAGAACATAATAATATATTTTAGATGTAGGTCTTGGAATGTGCAACTATAGAATGGCTAGTCACGTACTATTGCGTAGGCTATCATTAGACCACTCAATTGAGCCATGCAGGCGCGCCGGCCGTGTGCGTCACAGTGCGTATATGTAGAGAGAGAGAGAGAGAGAGAGAGATGGGTGAGACAGGTTCAGTACGCGTCTGTAATAATTATTGCGCCCTATACGTATATAGTTAGGTAGTGCTTGACCTCTCCCTCCACACCTTATTTTGCATAGAGAACTTGTACATAGAGGACTTGTAGGATGTCTCAGATTGGCATAGCATAATGTATTCATCATATAGAACCTTGAATTTCCTAATAATAGGCTACGTACATATAACATTCGTATATTTGAGCATGTATACTACATATTCCTTAACAGCTAGATCCATACATATATGTTGTCACGTATTACATCTTGTTTATCAATGTTTTATTATATACGTTATAGCTTCCCCATGTGACATAATTAGCAGTTGAAAGCGAGGAAGAGAAGGAATTTTGTAACAGCCCAGCGGTGCTTAGATCATAGGTGATTATCGACTGCTGTAGAGGCATTGTACAGCCAGGATTGTTATTCATCCACTACACAGGGCGAGGTGGATGCATGGTGGAAGGTTATGAGTGGATGGTACCAGGAATTGCAAGGTTAATGAGTGGATGGTGGAATTGGTTATGAGTGGATGGTGGAAGGTTATGAGTGGATGAGAGGGTTATGAGTGGATGGTGGAAGCTAGGTTGTGAGTGGATGAGGGAATTAAGGTTATGAGTGGATGAGGGAAGACGCCGGGTACCTTTTTACATCTTAAATTAAGGACAAATCTGACGTTAAACAGAAAAATGATGATGATGATGAGTGGATGATGAGGGGTAGATCTATGAGTGGATGGTGGATGGGTATGAGTGGATGGTGGAAGGGTATGAGTGGATGACAGCCATGTGTGTGGTGGATGTCAGGGCTAAGCGGTGGTGCCACATCGCGACCTCATTCCAAGACCTGAAAATCTGGCACTTGTTTGAAAATAGTGACACGAAAAACTATACTATCCTCAAACTATTAGTGCTTCAAATAATAGGAGGGTCAGATTTATAGTGTATTTAGGATTAGGGCTACTGTTATGTGAGGTGAAAACAGTTGAATATCTGTTAGGATGATGTAGAAATGTGTGTGTGAGTGTGTGTGGTAGTGAGGGTGTGTGTGGCGGTGGCAGGCAGTCGTGTATGGGCTGTGTTGT
Organism: Chionoecetes opilio; assembly: GCA_016584305.1. Lineage (NCBI taxonomy): Eukaryota > Metazoa > Arthropoda > Malacostraca > Decapoda > Majidae > Chionoecetes > Chionoecetes opilio. Next base: position 196,979 of record JACEEZ010008559.1, on the reverse strand, counting down.
GTGTGACTGTGTGAGGCAGGCTGCACACAGACAGGCCAACCATTGATTGTAGCGGCGTGTAAGCGGTGTTTAATGTGTTGTGGTGGTGAACGCGGGTGTGGTGGTAGTTTGGTGGGTGTGTGGTGGTGTGTGGTGGTGAGGTGGTGAGGGTGGGTGGTTGGTGAGTCTTATGGATCCCAGCATCGCGTGGTATCAGCCAGAGCAGCAAGGCCCCGCCAGGGAACTTTGGGCGAGGATCTGGCTCACGCAGCAGGGACTCGACAACATGAACCTGAATGAGTGTGCCGCGGCCATGAGCCACCACTATATCCCCATTAACGGGGGGAACGGGGACACACAATCAGTAAGGACTAGTAACAAAAACACCGCGGCTACCAATGCCAACCACCACAACAGTTATTACAACCGCACCAAAAGGAAACGCGACAACCGGGCCTCCACCTACGGCCTCAACCACAACCACAAGAACCTGATCGGCCAGTTCGGCGGGTGTCCCTGGCGCCGCAGGACCCCGCCCTACGACCTCGGCGTGGTGGGGTGAGTACACGCTGAGGCTCGAGGGGGAGAGGCAGGCATGGGGACACACGCATCACCAGGTCTCCTACACCACTACAACATTATATTTAATGGTACAACCAGTTTAATACAATACATGGACATGGGTTACATAACCTGACCTAATTAGGAGGCTGTGGCCCCTCAGACCCCCCAACAAGTTTACTAACCTAACCTGGACATTGGTTATGAAGCCTAATCTTACTGCAGCCCCCTCAGACCCCTTGTGTTATAAATTTCCGACGGGTGATGTCTGGGTTTACAAATATTGCAAATGGTCAGATCTACAAGTTGAGGTCGGATATGCTACGTGCCTTGCATTGTACTAAACTGCCGTAGAACAGATGTGAGTGGTATCATTAGCATTACTGCCATCATTATTATTTTTCAGTAAATATACAGTTTGGGACAATACTCCCATTCACCTTTTTCTATTTCCCCGGAGCCAACAAGCTTGGGGGACGGGGGGGAAACTGTGTTTTTTGGATGGGGTTGGGGAGGGCCTAATGCAACTCATTTCAGTATTATTCCAGAAAAACACCACACTCACTACGAAGGACACCCATGTGGTATATGAGGGTATTATTCCAGATGAATACCGAATACACTTTGGTGGACGGGACTTTTTTTCTGGTGAGTTTTGGTGTGTTTGAATTAATCTGCTAACCGTTTCTGTCGCAAATCAATTTTTTTTAGTTAGGTTAGGTAAAGGTTAGGTTAGGTTTGGTAAAGGTTAGGTTAGGTTAGGTAAAGGTTAGATTAGGTTAGGTATAATTTCGGTTATGTTCAATTTGTTTTTTTTGTCATTTTTGTTGCCAATTAATTAAAAAAAAAGTGATTTGCGACAGAAACGATTAGCAGCTTAATTCAAAACACATAAAAATGTATCGGAAAAAAATAGTTTCGCCCACCAAAGGAAGTTCGGTGTTCATCTGGAAATTTACCTATATGAGGTGCCTTCTGCACATACAATACACTGCTATATTGCTTTTCCCTCGCAAATCATTGCTTCCTGAGATATTAATTTCTTGATATATTTTAACTGTATCCGGTCATTTCGCCCACATGTCGTTTTGCCCACACCAAAAGCAAAAGGTCATTTCGCCCAAGGTCAATTCACCCACATGCTGGAGGCATTTCGCCCACATTAGATTACATGTATAATATTAAAGAGGTTAAAGTTCGGTCAAGTTTAGGTTAGTTTAGATTTTTAGTAGGAAAATGAGTTCATAAGTTTTAATGTTATTATGTTTTTATTAGGTTTTGATATATTTATTTATTACTACATGATTTGTGTATTGAATAATACTTGTGGGCGAACCACTTTAATGTAGGCGAAAAGACCGTAAACAATTTCAACTACACTCCAGCCGCTGGCAGGTTTGGTTAGGTTAGGTATAGATTAGGTTAAATTTGTTAAATAGCCAGTGGTTACAGTTAAAAACTAATGAAAAAAACCTGGTGTTACGGCGGGGTGGAGCAGCACGCGGCGGCGGCGGCGGGTCCACAGCGGGTGGAGGTGCGCCCCGCCCCGCCCCGCCAAGTGTGTTATTACCGGAAAAAACCTAAGGATATTTGATAGAAACGGTTAGCAGATTTATTCAAAACACATCAAAACTTACCAGAATCAAGTAGTTTCGTCCACCAAAGTGAATATGGTGTTTTTCTGGAAATTTACCCTCATTTATGATCCCCCAAAACTTAACCTAAACCAAACCTGACATTGTAACCTTACTACTAAGGGGCTTTACACACCCTTGAAACCCCATAGTACAGTACACTCCAATCAAATGTTCAATGGATATTTGCATGCTTTGATGGGATAGCTCTTGAGAAAGCTGAAAGCACAGTCAGCACTTCCAGCATTGGCAGCGACCTTTGTACAACTTCTAAATAACTCCTTTCCCCTGTCTGCCACACCTGTGTTACGTGCTTTGCTTTGATGGGCCACAAATACGGCAGTTATCCATCATTGGCAGGAAGGAAGGTGATGGGATGCAGCGTCACGCCCGACAACTCTGGGCAGGACCTGGAACTGTCCTTAACCTTAACTCTCGTCCCCTTGAGAAGAGTTCTAATTTTTCACGTCAACAAGTGTGCCAATTTTCTACAACTGTTCCAGTACCCAATGCAGTAAACCCTCTCTAAATTGAACTAAGTGGTGGGAAACCTGGGTCGAATTTGCCGAAAATCCAAATTATTCGATGGTTACCTATAGGGGCTATAGGTAATATATATATACTCTATCTCTAATATATATATACTTGAGTGAGTATACTATATATACTCACTCAAACATGCCAACACAGCACAGATTGTATTACTTGTACTCTCCAAAACCATCGTATTTATACAATAATTATCGTATATCTGGTCACGCTGGGCAGCCGCGGCACGCACCGCATGGGAGAGGTCGGACTCGCACTAGTAAGGCCCAGATCATTTGAACTTCGGTTTGAATAATGGAAAGTTGTTGAAAAATTTGAACTGGCCTGAAACAGGTTGAATTATCCAAAGTTTGAATTAGAGAGGCTTTACTGTGTAATGTACCGACCATTATTATGATTTTTTATTAATCAATTAAAACAAAACATTTCCTTCTACAAGTGGAACCGTCATCGGCAATTTCCACGTCGATGAACGTACCACCGTTGATGAGAGTTTTTGGTTCATGTTTTGACGAGAATTCTGGTCAACGACAGTTCTATAACTGCTCTGAGCATGTGCCACCCACCACAGACAAACAGACACACACAGAAGGCTTGTGGCGGCAACACTGATCAAAGGAATGAAGGTTTAATAAGTTTTTTGACACTGAATGTTTTGTTTTTGTTTTGTTGGGTTGACACTTTGGGTTGTTGGGGTTGACACTTTTTAACGAGGATTTGGGTTTACTTAGGAGGTTAAAATGTGGGGTTAGGTTAGTGAGTCTGAAGGTGGGGTTAGGTTAGTTAATTCTCATAATCCTATACACTCTCCTTCCTAATAAAAGCATATTATATCTCCGAAAGTAGTGATTTGTGATGGAAACTCAGTAAGAGAAGTTTTTTGACACTGAATGATTTCCCCTGGATAATATGGGGCGAGAAATATTCCTACCTAACCTAACCTAACTTATTCCTAACCTAACCTAACCTATCCTAACCTATTCCTAACCTAACCTAACCCATTTCTAACCTATTCTTAACATTCCTAACCTAACCTAACCTACATGTAATGAGATCTAGACGTTCAGGATGCTTAGAACCACCGATAGTGTGTTGTACAAAACTGGGTAAATTTCTACACTAGGACCAGAATTCTCTACACAATTGGGAGTATGGTTTCTGTTTACCTTATTGGATTTTAAGAAACTTCTCTTACTGAGTTTCCATCGCAAATCACTACTTTCGGAGATATAATATACTTTTAGTAGGAAGGAGAGTGTATAGGATTATGAGAATTAACTAACCTAACCCCACCTTTAGACTCACTAACCTAATCTAACCTAACCCCACATTTTAACCTCCTAAGTAAACCCAAATCCTCGTTAAAAAGTGTCCGCGGCAAGGGAAGAACTGAGGCGATGCAGGTCACAAGAGGAAGAAGAGTGAGGTGCACGTAAACACTTAAATCTGCTCCCTATAAACAACATATCATATCTCCAAAAGTAATGATTTGCAACAGAAGCTCATTGAGAGAAAGTTTCCTAGAATTCAATAAGATTAACAGAAATCATATTCCCAATTGTGTAAGAAGTTTTGGTCCTAGTGTAAAATAATATCCAAAACAGCATAAAAGCCTTATCATTACCATTGGTGGGTATTTCTAGATATCAGGACGGCATCTCTCTATGACAAAGTCCAGACTCCCATCCTCTCCCACCCCTCACCCAAAGTAATTGCTGTGTACAAACATCTGACACCTGAAATTGTTAAGGGTATTTATAAATTATACTCGACCCTGGATTTAATAGACTAATTGCGGAATTGAAGTGTCCGTTGCTTGGTGTTTGTGGGCCGGTCGACATTATTTTTCATACGTAACACTTTATTACATATAGAGACATTAAGAATATGAAATATGATTATGAATAAGCATTTATAGGTATTAAGAAACTTATTGATATGTATAACCTAGACACTATGTATAAAAAAACCTTGAAAATAATTGTAGTTTTTTATTTACTAACTGTAAACTATATGTAGAGCTGTGCTGCTGTATACAGGACTATGTACAGAACTCAGAAGGCTTCTATTCTGAGTCTCCGGTGTTGACCTAGCGGACACATTTGGTCAATTTATAGTTTCACCCAACCAATGATTTTCTGATGTGCCTTATGTTTTTCTGGTGGGTTTTTATGTGTTTTGAATGAATCTGCTAACTGTTTCTGTCACAATTTTTTTTTTTTTTTTGCAAAAATGACAAAAAAAAAAAAAAAAAAAAAAGAACCTAACCTTTACCTATACCTAACCTAACCCATACCTAACCTATACCTAACCTAACCTAACCTTTACCTAACTAAAAAAAAAAAAAAAAAAAACAACAACTAACCTTTATCTACCTAAAAATAAATATATATATATATATATATTGCGACAGAAACGGTTAGCAGATCATTCAAAACAGAAACACACAACAGAAAAACATAAGGCGCATCAGAAAATCGTTGGTTGGGTGAAACTATAAATTATCCACACATTTTTCTAGCAGCGGACTTATTGCATAGTTTAGTCAGCTTCTCCGGTTGCAGATAGAGTCCGTTAAATCCGAAATCCATTAAATCGAGGTCCGTTAAATCCGAAATCCATTAAATCGAGGTCCCGTTAAACCCTAAATCCATTAAATTGAGGTCCCGTTAAATCCGAAATCCATTAAATCGAGGTCCCGTTAAACCCGAAATCCATTAAATTGAGGTCCCGTTAAATCCGAAATCCATTGAATTGAGGTCCGTTAAATCCGAAATCCATTAAATTCCGGTCCGTTAAATCCGAAATCCATTAAATCGAGGTCCGTTAAATCCGAAATCCATTAAATCGAGGTCCCGTTAAACCCGAAATCCATTAAATTGAGGTCCCGTTAAATCCGAAATCCATTAAATCGAGGTCCGTTAAATCCGAAATCCATTAAATCGAGGTCCGTTAAATCCGAAATCCATTAAATCGAGGTCCCGTTAAACCCGAAATCCATTAAATTGAGGTCCCGTTAAATCCGAAATCCATTAAATCGAGGTCCGTTAAATCCGAAATCCATTAAATTGAGGTCCGTTAAATCCGAAATCCATTAAATTGAGGTCCGTTAAATCCGAAATCCATTAAATTGAGGTCCGTTAAATCCGAAATCCATTAAATTGAGGTCCGTTAAATTAAGGGTCGAGTATATATCTAACCCCACTTATGAACTCCTAACTGGGCTTACCCGTAATAGTTCACTTCTGTAATAATCCAATGAGGGATGAACACACCCACTCCTCACCTGATGTTAGTGAATGCCAGGCTCTGTGTGTGTATGCGGCACTGTCAATATATATATATATATATATATATATATATATATATATATATATATATATATATATAATATATATAAACATATAATATATATATATATATATATATACATATATATATATATACATTTGTGCCTATAGCGCCTGTAGGCAGTGGTGACCCAGGGCTCGGATGGTAGGCTCTGGAGGTTCACTTGAGGGCTCAGATGGTTGGTCTTCGCCCGTGGTGGCGCAGGCAGGATTCTTATAGTGACGCCTGTGATTAGAGGCTCATGCCGCCCCCCTGTGTCCTCCGATGCACTCGCAATCGAAGGTAGAGTTGATGGGCAGGGCATGTGGGTATTCTTAGGCCACTCGACGGTGCAGAAAGGTTTTGGTTTTCTTCGGGGATCGAACTCGGGTCACTGAGAACGCCAGTCAGAGACGCTAACCACTCCGCTACCGCCTCCCCAAACATACCATGCACTGCCCTATTTGTGGCACCAGTTTCTACAGGATTATACACACAGCAAGATCTATGACGTACGGTAGCTTGTGTAATATATCTCGTTCAGTAATTTCAATGTTTTTTGCGTTACATTATTGCATTTATTATTGCTGCCTGTGTCTTACTACCTTACCAGTAACTAAAATTATTACTGGATGCAGGTCTTCAGTTCAGTTGTGGGTCGGGAGTCTGGCCTTTTTCATCTGTACTCCCTGACGTGTTTCTTCTTGCTGTCTGGGTCTTTAGTTAGTTGTCTTCTCTTATTCTGTCTTTTAATATTTCTCTTTCTTTCCTCTTATATTCTCTGGTCATCCAAGAACTATTGATTGTTCTTTTAGCTTCCACATTTCCATCTCCAAACAAATACTCCCTCACTATATCCTCTTCCTCCTCTATGTATTGTCTTGCTGGTCTCTTATATCCAGGTCATCCATTTGATACCCTGAGCTCAAACGGGTGTGGTGGTACAAGGTTGTGGGTATCGGGTCTTCATTGGTGGTACAGGGTCTTCAGGATGGATTGGCTCTTCCACAATTTGTCTAAGATGCCTCTCAGTTTATCTGGCAGACTGTTCTATAAATTAACCCCTTGGAACGTAATTTCCATTGTAATTTGGTTACGACAATTTTTAGTGAATATAAGCAATATTTTATAGATATGACCTGTTTAGTATCCTTGTCCACTAGCGAATTTGGTATATATTAAGTAACTTTTTGTAATTTTATGGCTCAACAACATACAATATTTTATAGCAAAGGAAAGATCTGAGTGTGAAGGGGTTAAGGTTCTAAGGTGAAATATTTTGAAAAATATTATTTTGTATTTTAACATTTTCTTTTCATTCATACCTTAAATTTTATAAGTCTGCCATGAAAAAAGTCCTACGCGCATCAAAATCTGTCTCTTTAACAGTTTAAATGGCCAGTCGATCGGAGCGCACATGGCTGGACATTTAAATGCCCAGGAATTTATCTTCATAATGCGATTCAAATGGATTTAGAATAATTTTTGCACTTTATAGTAGTTTATCCTATCACAAAAACGCTTTCTCTTAGTCCACCTAATGAGAGAATGTGTGTATACAGAACTTCAGCTACAAAGCTTTTTTTTATTTTTTATTCAAGCGTAATTTTAGTTCTCTCTGGTTAGGGACATGTAGAGTGTGGGGAAGGGCACATCACGGGTTAAAAAAAAAAAACCACATGAAGACACTTATGTTCCGAGGATCCCCAGTGGTGAGGTATTTTTGTACCGGTAAAGGCCATATACATCTTATAATTCATTTGCCATGATTATAAAGATAGAACAATAATCTTTTCACATATAAATGACTAATAGGTACAGAAGAAGTGTACCAATTTTTATGCACCTAGGACTTATACTTGCTGAGTTATGACATAAAGCGAGTAATTTTTTTCAACGCTAATTTCTGACAAATAATACTTTGCTAAAAGAAAAAAATCTCAGAATGCTAATTTTTCAGGGGATTTTTTTAAAATTAAAAGTTATCTTTTTCAACCATTTATCTAAGTTTTTGTCAAGAGAAAATTGTACTTTTTGTATTCCATATATTTATTTATTTAAAAAAAAAAAACTTTCGAAAATATTTTCATCACTAAATCTAAATAAGAAAAAAATGAAAATTTACATTTTTCTCAACATATATTTAAAGAATACATTGATCTTTAAAATCATATACAAAACATTATGTTTTACTTTAAAGACATGAAACTGGGAGCCTGCAAAGTACTATGTAAAACACGGGCGGAGAACAGTTCTTTATATCGGTGATTTTCAGTTCGTTCTTTATTTAACCGTCTCTTTAGTATCATAATTTCTGCTGTTTAGTTTATTTGTGGTAGCTGGTTCTGCATCTCTATTTGATAAGCTTGTTAGTGTTACTGTTTGTGTTTCATGTTACTACCCATTACTCTGCCAGTAATTTGACCTGTTTGCCTTGTTGATCATGGGTAATCAGTGTGCATGCATCTGGTGCAGCTCATGGGGGTGTTAATGTGGTTACAGGGAGTTTCGTACAAAGTTGTTTCGTATCCAGGTTTTGTTAGTTTCGTACACTGATTTAAAGTTTTTTCGTACATATCTGGTGTCGAATCGTAACTCTAGTAATCAATTTTAACTCTGAGCTGAGTGTACAAAACAACTATGGTTTCATTATAGACTACGAAACAACTTTTTGGTGTACGAATCTACTGGTGATTAAAACAACTAAACTACTGGTGAAACAACTTGTGTACGAACTGACTGCACCCCGTTAATATGTGGCAGAGGATGTTGTTGTTGGGGGCGAAGGTTGAAGTGTTGGACATGCAAGGGCAGGGTTGTTCCTTTCCACCTTATTCATCTTTTTCTTGTGACCTGCATCGCTTTTGTTTTTCTCTTGCTGCGGACACGCTTTTGAGGGCCAGGTTAGGTTAGGAGGTTGAAATGTGGGGTTAGATTATGTTAGGAGCTCAAAATATGGGTTTAGTACTAATTAGGGGTAGGTAATTCAGTCACTTTTTATGGTGATTCTTACAATAGACCGCAGGCATTCCATGAGTGTGCACCGACGTATCATCTCGTAACCTCTGATGCTTTATATCGCTCCTTAGGTCGACCTCTCTTGTTCCTTTTGTATACTTAATAATCCTGCTTGTCAACACCTCACTCCTCTATCTCACCAGTAATCTTAACTATCTTAATGAACTATCTCACTATCTTAACCCCTTCACGCCCAGATCTTTCCTTTGCTATAAAAAAATTGTCCGTTGTTAGCCATAAAATTACGAAAAGTAACTGAATATACCAAATTAGTTAGTTGACAAGGATACTAAACAGGCTATATCTATAAAATGTTGCTTATAGTTACTAAAACTCATCTAAGGGCACCCGTATTACAATGGAAATTACGTTCTGGGTCTCAAGGGGTTATTATTATTATTATTATTATTTTTTTTTTTTTTATTTTTTTTTATATTATTTTATATATATATACATCTTGGCCTTCATTAACAATGTTGCCTCTTCTCCTCACTCCTATCTCACCTGTAACACTGTGGCCGCGTGCTTAATTGCTAGTCTATACAACATTAATTCATGCCTGCATTTGTGTACTTTTCTCCGGCCACTTTGTTAGTACACATTTGTGAAGTTTGTGATTCCTTCAGTTTACTTTTTATCCTTTTTCCTCTACAGTCTCTTAACCACCATTCTCTGCCTATAGTCTATTTTTTTTTAACAAGGCAAAAAATCCTGCCCCCTTGCTGGTTATTGACTGATATTTGATGCCAGGAGAAGGGAATACTATGCTTCTTCTAAATTTGTGTTGTATTTTATCATAGTTAACCATATTGTCAGGTACACATAGGCATAATTTTAAGCATGAGACCGTAAGATAGAATGGATTTTTTGCCATGTTAAAAAAAATAGACTATAGCTCTGTCACTACTCGGGTCACTACTGTCACTAATTTCTATTGTAATTTGGGTACCATTAGACGATTTTTAGTGAATATAAGCAATGTTTTATAGATATGACTTGTTTAGTATCCTTGTCGACTAACTAATTTGGTACGTATATTCAGTTTATTTTCGTAATATTATGGGTAACAACAGACAATTTTTTTTATAGCCAAAGAATGATCTGGGTGTGAAGGGGTTAATCTTTGCCTCTGCCTCCTGTACTAGTTTCATGCCGCAATTACTACATGATAGACAGTTTCTTTTGTGGAGAATATCAAGGAAAAATCTAGAACATTACTGATGCGCCTTATGTTTTTCTGGTGTGTTTTATGTGTTTTGAATGAATCTGCTAACCGTTTCTGTCACAATTTTTTTCTTTTTTCTTTTTTAGGTAGATAAGGTTAGTTTTTTTTTAGTTTTTTAGTTAGATTAGGTTTAGGTTTTTTTTTTTTTTTTTTTTTCCGCAAAAATGACAAAAAAGAAAAGAAGAACCTATACCTAACCTAACCTTTACCTAACTAAAAAAAAAAAAAACTAACCTATATCTACCTAAAAAAAAAAAAAAAAATTGCGACAGAAACGGTTAGCAGATTCATTCAAAACACATAAAAACACACCAGAAAAACATAAGGCGCATCAGTAAATCGATGGTTGGGTGAAACTATAAATTATCCGTACTTCCTTTTTTTTTTTTTTTTCCTTTACTTATACTATTTCTCTTTTACTTTATAATCTTTTGTTTTTACTATTATTTCTTGTTTCCTTACATGCATTTTATTTTTTCTAATGTCTTATTTCTATATTTATTTCAACCGAACAGCTCCATAATATGACCCAATGGAAAAATAGAGGGATAAGGAATGAGTCTACACATGCATAAATCAGTGAAAGTTTAAGCAAAAGTGAAGGTCAGAGTTGTTACTAGTGGAATAATAGCTGATGTAACAAGCGTTTTGAAATGTCAACAAGGGAGGTGGGAGGTCGGGGGAGTCACTAAGCGACCGTCACCTCCATCCATCACTGTGGTTACCGGTCGGACTAAACACCGCAAACCACCGCAAATCTCCAAAAACTACCGCAAACCACCCACAAACTACTGAAACTCCCTCATATTACATGCAAATCAATAGCAAAACACTAATATCTTTCTGTTAGGTTAGGCTAGGTTAGGTTCAGTGGTTTGTGGTAGTTTTTGGTGGTTTGTGATAGGTTTTGGAGGTTTGTGGTTAGTTTGCTGAAAGATATTAATGTTTTGCTATTGGTTTGCATGCAATGTGAGGGAGTTTCAGTGGTTTGTGGGCGGTTTGCTGGTGGTTTGCGGTGTTTAGTCCGACCCGTGGTTACTGACCGGTGAGTGTGGCTGCTTGTTTGGGTGGGTGGAGGGAAGGGCAGGACATGTAACCTCCATGTAACCCCTATTTCACATTTAAACATCCACCCTCTGGATCTGTCTTTGCAGTCAGTGTATATATCCATTGCACAACTTTATAACTTACCGTAAATGGTGGCGTACAAGTCTACTCTTTGAGCCTGAAAAAATCTCTCCATAACTAGGGGTCGACTTATACGGCAAGGATAAAATGCGAACCTTTACCACCGAGTGATAAACAAGTGGATCAGCACTACTAACAATCGCTGTACACCACTTACCGTAACTCCAGTCAGACAACTACAATATGCGCCATTTCCAGAGCAACAGCGACAACTGGAGAAGACGTTTAGCGGCAGTTCCACCCACAGCCGTTTCCAACAGCTGATATAACAAACTTTGTTCGTTATATGAAAGTTATATGGTTCTGTGAAAGTTTGCTATTTCTGACCATTGCCGTGTATAATTAACTTTCTTCGTTACATTAGATGAAAGTTTGTATACTTACGTACATGCAGCCATCACAAATACTGCATGCATATGGGGAAATTAAAACATACCGGCTCACCGCCAGCAGCCATACTACGCACCGCCCACTCGGCTTTGTTTTCACTGCCACCGACCAACCTGCGTGTACATGTTCAGCCGGCCCACCACCAAACCGTTCCCGCATTTACCAAATTATTCGGTGAATCCCCGCATATACCCGACTGGCAGAAAAAAATTAATTTAAAGCCGAAATTCGTTCTATAGAGGTCTGTAAAAGCCAGGGTTTACTGTGCTTCTCAAATCATAGTTACCTACCCTGTTATTCCTCCAAGCTCCGTAGCAATATTGGGGATGGAAATATGTACTGTAATTATGTTTGATAAATCCACAGCACTTGCTATCAGAGGTGGGCGAGAGCGATACTTAGTGCGATACTGCGATACTATCGCACTGCCAAAAAAGTATCGCAGTATCGCAAAGCATTCAAAAGTAGCGGAGTATAAGTATCGCAACTCAAGTATCGCTTAAATTTTCCGCAATACATTAAAAGTGTTTTATATTTTAAATAAAATTTGTAAGTTTAAAAATAAATATATTACAATGTTTTAATGTGCCTAAACTGTAGTTTAAGTAAAATAGATATTTTTTTGGCTAATACAGTGTTTTCTTAGGTAGCTAAGTATCGCAAAGCAAAATTTTTGGTATCGCAGTATCGCTGCGATACTATCGCTTTAAGAAAAAAGTATCGTTAGCGCAGTATCGCGTATCGTTTTAAGAAAATCCGAAAAAGTAGCGGAGTATCGCGTATCCAACTAGCGGGGAAAAAGTATCGCAATATCGTTATCGCACTACCAAAAAGAGTATCGCGCCCACCTCTGCTTACTATATGTGTCTTTCAACGGTATATCAATAGAAGTAAGAAAATATTGCCCTAGAAATTCTGTATTATTTCTTAACTGACACGTGTCCATGAATGATCGGGTTCTTGTATTCTCCATCCTTGTTACTACTAACAGATCACTGACCCCTAGGCTACACATATTAATGCAGCCACTCTCTGTACTCACTGTAACAACTTTGCCAATGTTAATGCATCCACTTTTTGTCTTTTAAATGATTGTAGGCTACACACTTTCTAAAATCTCATGTTATTTCCTGCATTGATATACCAAGGCTTTATTCCTCTTCCCTGACCGCAACTTCCACCTTCCATATGTCACTTGTATATACAGGAACACACTCTAAATTTTAATGTAGCTATTTTAGACTTTATACATGAACAAAAAAATATCATAATCCTCCATTGATTAGTGCTACTGAAACTGTATTCCTGTTTATTCCCTGACATTTAATCCATCTTCCATGTGCTACTTATGTACACAGGAAGTCACACCAAAAATTTCTCTTTAACTGTACATACTTTGAACTTTAAAAATGGATATAAAAAGATCATGATCCTCCGTTTATAATTTTATACACCAAAACTTTATTCTTCTTCCCTAACATCAACTTTTACCTTCCATACGTCACTTATACACACAGAATGACACTCTAAAAATCTGTGTTTACTGTACTTATATACTCTGAACTTTAGAAATTCATGAAAAAAAATCAGAATCCTCCATTTAGGCCCCTATATAGTACTACCAAGACTTTATTCCTCTTCCCTGACATTAAATTCCTCCTCCCATATGTCACTTATACACACAGGAACACACTCTTAAAATGTGTGTTTAATGTGTACGTAGTTTGAACTTTATAAATCAACAAAAAAATATCATAATTCTCCATTGATACTACTACTGAAACTTTTTTATTCCTCTTTATTCCCTGCCATTTAATTCCATCTTCCATTTGTCACTTATGTACTACTCAAGAACACACTACAAATTTGTGTTTAATGTACCGTAAGTACTTTGACCTTTAAAACAGGACAAAAAAAGATCAAAACCCTCCATTTATACACCAAACCTTTATTCTTCTTCCCTAACATAAACTTTTACCTTCCATGTGTCACTTATACACACAGGAACACACTCTTAAAATGTGTGTTTAATATAAGTACTTTGACCTTTAAAACAGGACAAAAAAGATCAAAACCCTCCATTTATACACCAAACCTTTATTCTTCTTCCCTAACATAAACTTTTACCTTCCATGTGTCACTTATACACACAGGAACACACTCTTAAAATGTGTGTTTAATATAAGTACTTTGACCTTTAAAACAGGACAAAAAAAGATCAAAACCCTCCATTTATACACCAAACCTTTATTCTTCTTCCCTAACATAAACTTTTACCTTCCATGTGTCACTTATACACACAGGAACACACTCTTAAAATGTGTGTTTAATATAAGTACTTTGACCTTTAAAACAGGACAAAAAAGATCAAACCCTCCATTTATACACCAAACCTTTATTCTTCTTCCCTAACATAAACTTTTACCTTCCATGTGTCACTTATACACACAGGAACACACTTTTAAAATGTGTGTTTAATATAAGTACTTTGACCTTTAAAACAGGACAAAAAAGATCAAAACCCTCCATTTATACACCAAACCTTTATTCTTCTTCCCTAACATAAACTTTTACCTTCCATGTGTCACTTATACACACAGGAACA